>BPUM01000937.1:0-444079 GCA_020521455.1 Prunus kanzakura
AAGACTCGCAGCTTTGAGTTGCATGTGCCTTACAATAAAAGGCTATGCGGTTCTTCCCATGGTTGGTTGGCTTGTGTGGATGAAAATTTGGAAGTAACCCTTTTAAACCCTTTCACCAAACGTACCATTCGCCTTCCACCATTCGCACATGTCCATCAACCCATACACAAACAAGCTTATAGAAGTGATCACTACATTAAGAAGGTTGTATTGTCTGCAGACCCTTCTTTGTTTCCAAATGATTATGAAGCTGTGGCACTTTTCGATAGTAATGGAACCAGAGTAGCTCATATTAAGTCAGGGGATCATGGTTGGACTCACATAGATCAAACAATCAGATTCTTTTATGGTCTGAATCAAGTGATCGGATTCGATGATGTGATCTATTACAGAGGCCAGTTTCTTGCTGCTAGTAGGGAGGGTGGGGTTTTTGCAATAAACGTTAGCAAGGATCCAACTTATAAACCTCATTTAAGCATAGTTGTACCAATGGTTCAAGGTATTGATGACCAAGCATATCTTGTGGAATCGTCTAGGGGAGATCTATTATTGGTTAGGAAGTTCCAAAGTTTGAATTATGTTGAGTGTTTTACTGAGACTCTGAGCTTCAAGGTTTTCAAGCTGTCCTATAATTGTGGGGATAAAATCGAAAGCGAACGGATTGAGGAGATTGATAGTATTGGAAACGATGTTTTTTTCTTAGTTGGCAATAATCACTCCATGTGTGTCTCAGCTTTAGACTTTCCGGGTTGTCATCCGAATTCCATATACTTCTGCATTGATAAATGGGTGGGTGTTGCTTATGATGAAGTTCAAGAGCCTCTTGGCATGGCAATCTTCAATTTCGAAAACAGAACATTTGGAACAAATTACTACAGCTCAAGTCCTTCACAGAAGTACATGCCACCATCGATTTGGATTTTGCCCACCATGGTGTGAAAAGATGGTTCCACTTGTTCTTTGTTACCTGTTCCATATGGTAGAATAATTTCAAGCTCTGTTTTCATTTTATTTGTGATTCTAAGCCTTCACACGTTTGTTCCTTGTGGAAACAAATACGTCAACCTAAACAATGTGTTCACGTTGGAAAGTGACTTAAACAATGTATCTCCCATGAATAAAATCATAACGCATAAAGATTTAATCCTTTGACAAGGAATCTTATATCGTGATGTGCCTTCATAGTATGTAGCAGCACAAAAAAAAAACTTGAAATTTATAATAAGCTAAAGTATTGGCTGCATGTTTAACAGAGATTTGATTTAAGGGATTGGCCTAACCAGCATCATGTTTATTACCCTCCAATATGGCTTCACATTTTTGTAGAAACTCTATATTCAATGATAATATTTGAGATATTACAACCTATATTTATACACAAACTAAAAGATATCTTCCTAGTGGTTACAATAAAACAAAAAACCCATTATATCCTAATAAAGACTAATAACAACATAACAGCTAAAACATTAATGTATTGTCATTGAAGAGCCTTAACTATGGTAACTGACAAGACTCGACCCAAATTCCACTTTGGAATCCGAGTCGAACCTTGTGCATATTCGACACCTGGCGATTGCCGGGCACAATTGACCAAATTGCCCTTCTAACCAAAATTCAATGAAATTCAAGTGCGACTTCTGCCGAAAATTCGGCAAAGTCCCCCCTGTAAATTGAACATTTCCCAAAAATTTCCATATGTAAAACAAGCATATATATGTATATCTCAACTGCCAGCATGCAACGGATTCAAAGGTATAACCCGAATACATTCATAGATTTAAAAATGACTTAACTGAACCACTTTTCAATCACTTGGTCTCGTGGCTGCACCTGGTAACTCTAGGTTGCCTACGTACCCTTAACAAGGGATCAAGCCACACGTAGTTCTTTCACTTTTTGTATTGCACTTGTTATACTTGTATAAGAACCAAACATATTTATTTATATTTATATAACAAGTCATACGTTTACACAAATCTTCACACCAGTTTAAAACATTGTAAAATAAACATTCCTCTTCCACCTAGGTGTGCCTATCATTATCCGTAAGTTCCTCGTGTCTCAGTTCGTGACACGTCCTCGCAGGTCTCGGTAACACAGAGTCAACCCGAGCCGCAATCCTCACAGGACTCAGGGGATGTTTAGTCAACCTGGTCCGCAATCCCTGAAATAATTCATACTCAAAACATATGTAAGTCACTTATTGAATTTCCTCTAGTTCATAAATCAACTTATGTATAATTAATATGTTATTGGCTTAAGTTATACATATATAAGATAATAATAATAATAATATAAATAAAATATAATTATATATGTATCAACGACTTAACTAAAATATATATACATATATCCCTCTCTTTTACTGGTAAAACAACCTCATCACTTAAGAAAATAATAATAAACTTCAGTTTTCTCCACCTAGGCGTGCCCCCAATCCTGATCCGTCAATTCCATCCTTGCATCCCTCGGAGACACCAAGTCCACTCGGGCTGCAATCCTCGCAGGACTCGGAGATACCACTTCTATCCGAGCCGCAATCCTCGCAAGCCTCGGAGATACCACTTCTATCCGAGCCGCAATCCTCGCACTACACGGTTCAGGGGTCCTCGAAACACGTGGGGCATTATTTATAAATGACATTGTTTCAAGCAACTAGGGGGTACCCTTGTGATGGGTTTGAAAAACCTTATCCCAAACTTATATCAATACTTTCCTTTTATTTCACAATCTATTTCCTAGCCTTTATGTCAATTTATTGATAAATTGATTCAGATAACTCATTCCCGGTCAAGACTCGTTTACATGGTCCTTCTAACCCTTCTCAAAGGATATAACTACCTCGGAAGACTCACGGTCAACCGAGGGGTCAAACCGCCTAAACTTGGTCAACCCGGCTCGCGGGGCCCACGACCTCCTATCACAAATCCGGAGTCCCTAAAGGTTCCAATATGTCTAGGACACATGTCCCGAAAGTTTGGTCTCGATCGGACGGTCGGATTAATCACGATCATACGATCAGACGGTTATTATTTAATTTAACTTTGAAATATTAAATCAGAATGGCTAGATCAACATATATTAAATTGGAGGTGATCCAATGGTTCAAACCTATCGAACCTGGATAACGCAAACTAGGCAAAATCCGTTCAAGGCTCAAACGATATCCGAATGGAAATCCGAGCACACCTACGCGCTTGTGACAACCAAGAGATTGCATCGGGATACAATGCCCACCTGCTACAGTACCCACGCGCCGCCACACGCGTCGGCAACGCGTGGGTATCCTAAACGATAGCGGCTGCCGGAAAAACCTCAAAATTGAGGGCCAAGATTCCTACCCTAGGTTCAGAACATCGATTGGAGCCACTTTTGGTCTCGGACCCTGGCCAAAAAGTGGCCGGAAATGGGTGAAAAGGGGCCAAATCCGTAGGCCTAACATGGGTATTTAAATCAATCTTCGAAACTCTAAAATTAATCCAAACTAATTACATAAATAGGTAGAGCACGATGAGAGGATGAATTTCCATACCTCACTAGTCGGATTCCGTGTGGGAGTCGCCGGAAAATGCAAAAACACCGCCAGGAAAAGCCTAACCATTCCATAGCTTCGATTCGAGCTCAACATCAGCTAATTGGATCGGGTCTTGGGTGGGTTTTGTAGAGGAGAACGAGAGGAACACTTTTCATGAAGGTGGCACGGCCAACCGGTGAACGACGACGTCGATTTTGTGGCTTGGATGTCGAACAGTCACTGCTGCTACAGTGACTGTGTCGAATTGCCAAGGAAGAAGAAGCTGGAAAAATGGAGGGGAAGAAGGGGAAAAAATAAGAAAATTGGCCTGTACTGTAGCTACAGTAACAATTTTAAAAATTCCCGCTATGTTTTTTTTGTTTCTAGACCTTTCCTCATTCGTTACAACTCGGAATTGAGCGTGCCGCGCGTCTACGGACTCATTTCGACGGGCCCGATGCAACGGTACTACCCAAATCCCCAAATTCTTTTTTAAACTTAAAATGACCTTTTTGCCCTTTAGTATTAATTAATATTTTAATTTTCAAAAATCTTAATTAATTCACATAATTTCATTTTACTGTTTATTATTCATTTCAATTTATTTTCTCATCTAAACTTATTTCCTCTTATTTTAATTATTTAATCTTCCCCGAATAAAAAGTCAACTCTTAAATCATTTAATAAATCCAGGGGTAAAATTGTCTTTTTCTTGAATAATTTAATATTTAATTATTAATTTAGGACCGAGTTGTTACAGTAACTCCCATAACCCCCTAAACTCCCCTGCAAACTTGACGCTGGAGAGGTGACAAGTTTGGAAATAAGATGTGAAAAGAAGGAATATAATAAAGATGAGGAATGGAAACGAAAGATCATCACAAGAGGATAGAGGCACACAGAGATTAAAATAAAGAGGGATGATTGACCCAAAAAAATAATAATAAGAAATAAAGGAGGAAACCAAGTGAGACAGAGAAAGGAAAAGAGAATGTGGGCAAAATACATAGAGATAAAATCATTTCAAAATAAAAATGGAAAAAGGGGAGAGAGAAAAAAAAAAAGAGGAGAAAAGGTAACACCCATCAAAAGGAGAAAGTAGTCAAGAGAGGGAGAGAGAACACAAGATGTGAAAGACAACCTATGAAAAGGAAATGAAACTCAAGATGCTAGAGACAACCCATGACAGGGAGAGAGAAAACACAATTGAAAAGAAGAGAAGAGAATACCCCAGTAACATAGAAGAAGAAAAAAAGCATTGAAGAAGACAGAGACCAACAGTAAAATCAAAGAAAGAGATTGGGCTTAAGAGGGGAGGAGAACACAGGTTGAGCATAGATAGAGCATGAGAGGCCGATACCAAGGCAGCAACACAATGATAGGGCTCGAGTGGACGATACCAAGTCGGCAACACAAAGGAAGAAATAGGGGATGTGCAAAATGAATAGCAGCAGTGTAGCACGGTAGAGAAGGCTCGGCAAGCGTTGACGAGGCTCGCGGAGGAAAGAGAGACGGCTCGGTGAGCGATGATAGGCATCATCAACAAACATGAGGAAATTATGGAAACCATGATAAAGAAACCATCAGAAAAACATGAGAGAGAGAGAGAGAGAGAGAGAGAGAGAGAGAGAGAGAGAGAGAGAGAGAGAGAGAGGGAAACCACGATTGCAGACTAGGATAAGGCTCGGTGAGGAGGCTCGGCGAGCTGTGACAAGGCTCACGGAGGAAACAGAAATCTGGCCATCATGGCCAAGGGAGATAAATGGAGCTGCCGTGGGTTGCCACGAGAGAGCTCGATGGAGGAGACGGTCCACAATGAAGACGGCGCGGGGGAGACACAAAAATAATGGGCTAACAGAAGAAAAGGTTGCAAGGGTAAAACAAAGATGCGGCTACAGCTAAGGTGGAAAGAAAAAAACATATTCATGTTTGAAAAGAGGAGAGGAAAAAGCACTATACATACAAACACCCTTACGGGTGAGGAGTAAGGGGCGCCAACGACTCTCAATGTTGGCAACTGGAGGATCGCTAATCGGCGTTAGCCATTAGCTCTGATACCATGTAGAAACTCTATATTCAATGATAATATTTGAGATATTACAACCTATATTTATACACAAACTATAAGATATCTTCCTAGTGGTTACAATGAAACGAAAAACCCATTATATCCTAATAAAGGCTAATAACAACATAACAGCTAAAACACTAATGTATTGTCATTGAAGACCCTTAACTATGGTAACTCCCGTAACCCCCTAACAATTTTCACCTGCAAATCTCATGGAGTCTCACCTACAATTCTACAATTAGGAGTCTCATGGAGTTAACCATATCCTGTAGCAAGATGCTAATGTTTATTTAAAAATGAACATTTTCCATGTTGTCCAAGAAACTAGAGAACTGATTCAAAAATTTGAATCACATTTATATCCATTGACTTGTTGGTTGATTCTTGGAAAATAAGTGTAGGAGTCTATAAATCCTCCTGAACTTCTGTCAAAGGAAACCTCACCAAAGAACTCTAGCTATATACTTGTCTAAACCCTCTTCTAGAATTCAGACTCTCTCTCTCTCTCTCTCTCTCTCTCTCTCTCTCTCTCTCTCTCTCTCACACACACACACACACACACATATAGCGCATATCAAATTCTCAAGTCTCATGGACATAACCAATAGTATACCTTTGCAGGGCCCAACCTATGGAAACCTCATCACCTAAAGATTGATATTCAACCTGAGGCTCAAGTAGAATATCAATCTTTGGGTCCTGTGCATATGCTCACTTAAAATGTCTGCAATAATTCTATGTCAGTATATCATCAAGTGCTAAATTATCCAAAATGTTTGATCATGTTGCTGAAACTGGATAGTGAAGATGCAAGAATCGCCAACTATTTTGATGTGATTGCAGGAACAAGCACTGGTGGTCCTGCTTACTCACTGCCCCAAAATCTTCCCCCAGAAACAGTAATGTTTACAAGTTAAATGTCAACTTTTTGTTAAATATTGATACACAACATTGTTGTAAAAATAGATTCTGATATAAGCATTATTAATTTTTTAAACAACACCTGTCCAGTATTTTTTCATACTACAAAGATTATCAAAGCTCTAGAGCAGGACCAAAATACAATTGAACGTACCAACATGATGACTTGGTTGGGCAGAAACTTGGTGACAAAAAACTGCACCAGATCAGACATTAACTAACTTTGTCATTCCAGCATTTGACATAAAGCAGCTCCAGCCAATTATCTTTTCCAACTATGAGGTTGCCCCTCTTACTTTGAATTTAACCCATCATATCACTTAATTTTATTTTTGATGATCAGCTTAATGTTACTTTTACTGTTTGTTATTTGTTAATTACTCTGTTCAAATCATGTGCTTTTCTTGGGTGGTTAGGTGAAACATAAGCGATTCTTCGATTCAAAACTCTCAGACATATATGCATTGCAACCTCAGTAGTCTTACTGAGTTTTTGTTTTTCTTCATCATGTCGTCTGGACAAGTGGAGAAGAATAAAATGCAACTCATGTACTAACTGTTTACTGTATCTATTTCCTTGTAAAGCACTCATGTAAACTCTTATATATACCTCCTTATGGAGAAGAATAAAACGCAACCTGAAGTATTCAAACCATATTCATATTTTAGCACTATTTTCATCCTTGAAGGAAATGCATTCTTCTAACCCCATAAAATGACTAATATCAAGCCACAACTTGGGAGTAGGGGTGGGCATCTCATCCGAATTATCCGCGTACCGACCGTACCGTATCGTACCGACGGTTTGGTTTGGTTTGGTTAAATAATTATTTTTTAATTTAATTATTCCGATCCGATCCGTACCGAAACATTTGGTTTGGTTAACGGTTAACAATATCCCTAATCCAATGGAAACCCGTACCGATCCGATATTTATAATTATTTTATTATTTAAATACTAATATATGTATATGTTTATTAGTAGCTAGATATTAAGTTATTGTAGACTACGAAACACTGAAACACTACCTACATTAACTCTAAAATTAACATTCCATCTTTTAGTTTCATCCAGCCGCCCTCTAACCCCAAAACATCTTAACTTTCTCTTCTCTCTGTTAGCTTAGTCGCACAACCATCGCTCTCATCTCTTTGAGCAGGCATGTTAACTCAGCATTTTGTAAGACTCAACCTCATTTCACACTAATCTTCAGCAATCTCTCCACACGGTATTTTGCTTTTTATTATTTTGTATTATTTTTTCTTAGCCCAGCAGAAAAAAAAAAATGAGAAAAACTAAAAGGAGATGAAAGTTGCATAGACCTGCAACTTCTCGTCTTTCTATTTTGGTACAGCATGATTAAAGCTATATGAATTGGAATATATGTTGACTTTTCAAATGTGCACAAGGAATTTTAGTATTTAAATATTGTAAGGAATGAATAATTTATAGATTTAATCTTTAGTTTCAATTGCAGAGAGCTATATGTAATATCACTCATGTCTTTTTATTTAATTTAATTAATTTGTGTTTCAATTGCAAAAACCTTCAGTTCATCTACTAGTCCTATTTCAAATGCAAGTTCAACTCCTACACCAACCTCTGCACAAACTGTGGATATTTCAACAAATGTCATTCCTTTATCTCAAATAAATGCCCATGTACTTGATATTTATTCTTAACTTTGTTGTTCTTTGACTGCAATACACAAATCAGATTTCAATTGAAGATTACTAGGCCTCTATGCTGCAATTTTTGGTTCTTCGAAGCGTTTAAACTAATTTCTTATTGTTTTGTAACGTTATTTGCTATTTTATTATGTAGTTTTAATGTTCGTTTGTAACTTTAAAACTAAGTTATTTGATCATTTGGGTATTTGTTCAAGAACTTATGTTATGTGAAATTATTATAAATTGTATTTTTATTAGTATGTTTTTATTACGGTACTACCGGCCTACCGATCCGTTTCGAACCGAATGTTAGGTTAACCGATCCGAAGTCTACCGAAGTCTTTGGTTTGGTTAACGGAAGAGAAAATGGTCTACCGAAGTCTTTGGTTTGGTTAACGGAAGAGCCCTCTACCGTTCCAAACCGATCTGCACCCAGGCCTACTTGGGAGCAAACACCTTTTTGTCAAGGTCGGCTGCTGTACTTGTGGATAATGCATGGGCTACCTTTTTTCTTTTCTTTTAAGGGTATGCAATTCTGTCATTTATTGCTTTGTGTTATCGCCCAATTGAGAACAAAAGAGTATGTTGTTGATGTTTATTGCACGTGGGGAGTGATTTCATTTGCTAATATGCTCTATTTGTTTAAGTTGAGTTATTTAGTTCATCAAACGATATGTTATTTTATACTTCGAGAAATACCTTCTATGTCGGTTATCAGTTTTTTTATTCTTTTGAAATATTTAATTTCTGTCATTTACAATTTACATGAGCTATCCAAACATTGAAATTTTCAATTTCTGTCATTTACAAAATTCGACATACATAAATCCAAACATTGAAATCTTCATTTGCCAGAAATTGAAATGATGGAAATCTAAATTCTGTCATTTTAGAATTTTATGTAATTTGCAATTCCTTCATCCAAACGGAGCATTAAGGGTATGAAATTCTGGGTTCACTATATCTATCGTGCTCGATTTTTAAAAAAGTTTCAAATTTTGGTTTGGGATATAGCCCTATTTAGTCAGGCCCCGATATAAATCCATGTGGTCCTTTCAAATCTTATAAAATCTTATGATATAATCTTTAAAATCCAAAAGTTAAAAATCTTGATCATACAAATCCATCAATAAAATCCTATAAATCGTTTCATTTTGATTAAATCCACTGGATTTTTTTATCCTTAAATAGTCTTTTAAAATCTCAATTGAATACACCCCCTAAGACTTACTTTATATCTGGCCAAAACAAAGTAGAAAAAAATTAAGAATGGTTATTTTTAATGTCATGATTTATTTAACGTTGAAATAATTTTTCAATTATGTAGTCAAAGACATCCTGAAATTAGTTTTGTATTAAATCTGTAGTGGCTTAACGTCCTGTTCATTATTGTTAGTGAAATCCTAAGAATACGTGCTACAATTCATAAGTTGTCTAGAGTTAGGTGCTTAACAGTGAGGCAGTGTTTCCTTCAGTTACATGATATGATACCTTCACCAAGTCAAAAAAAATTTCTAGAGAATTATGAGAAGGTTTTATGTGTGGTAGACTTCCATGCGGCATATTCGCTTAGACTTGGTTATGGCTGCATATAGTGGAACCTCTATCTCTCTCTCTATCAGATACAAAAGGTCGCTCGGGAGCCATGCCCAACGTGAAACTACAGTTGATGATATTGCCTCTCCCATAATGAGAGCCGTGCATCATCCAATCCTGATCTGGAGAGTCCTAATGCTACTACTTAGTTTATCTATTGTATTCCTCATCACGTGTCCTTATCCTAGAATTACAGTTCCTCATCATGTATACCTCTTTATCATGTAAAGTGTGTAGTTATCTCCTACTGGTGTAGGACTCTTGTATAGCATTATATAATCAATATCAATACACACGACCTCTGTACAATTCCAGAGGCTTATAATATCTCTTCATCCCATAGTATTGGGTTTCATTGACAATTTATGAGGAAAACTAGAAGTGGAAGAAAAATTTGCAAGGAGAATAAAAAATATCAGGTAGCTTCTCCTTTTTTCTCTAATACTTGGTAGCTTCTCCTTTTTTTCTCTTCTCAGCCATGCCACACCAAAATGTATTCACATTGAAAATTGACTTCCAACAAATACGTTTCGAAGTTGTTCTTTAATTTGTGGCACTTGATTCTCAGAAAATAATTCACAGCATCAGAGGATAAACCAAATAGGGGAAATATAAATGATCATTCATTATCCAGAGAGAAACATCATCCCACTAGATTGATAACTAGTAAGGAAGATCAGGGCAGCAGTTAAAACACAAAACAAAAGTAGAAAGGAGAAGGGAGCTTTTCAATTGACACAATTTCATCAACAAATACAAAAGAAGGTGCCTGAGCACAGGGAACAAAGATGATAAAAATGAGTATGTGCTACGCCCTCAAGTTTTAGGAGTTAACAAAGTAGCATACCAAAACCCATACTCATTTGTCACAATGGACTGTCATAATTTCCATATACCATCCACCATTACAACTTACATCCAAGTTTTATTCAAATATATGGTCTTGAGAAATAAAATTATGATAAACTGGACCCAAATGAAAATTCTAAGTAAACAACGACTCAAACGGTTTTCTTTCTTGATATGTAGACGCTATAATTATTCTTCTTTGAGTGTTGCCTTCAAGATAGCATTATTATGTTCTTCTTCTGATGAGGCTTTGATTCTGTTTAAAGTTTTGTATACATTGGCCATCAGCAAGACAAGGTTGAACAAAACCGCTGCACCCACACGCATATATATGTTAGAAACTCAAGGTAAAGGGGTAAAAAGGTAAACTACGTATTGGAGTATATACATTGAGAAAAATTAGAAAATTATATACATAATTACAACTTGATATGTGATAATAGAGATTTGACATGATCGATTGTGGGAGCAAATATTTTCGTCTCCAATCAGAGCACGCCACGTGGAAAAGAAGATTATCCCGTAAATTGATTAATTCAACCGATTTATTTGGTTAATTAATTAATTGGGATAATATCTTAATTATAGGGTATTATCTTATAATTAATAAAGATAATATCATTAAATCAGATATTATCTTTATTTAAAAGAGATAATATCATTAATTCGGATATTATCACAATAAAGGGATATTATCTGATAATTAATTATCAGATATTATCATAATAAGAAGTTGTGATCGAGTCCAACTCAATCTCTACGAAACCCTAGCCCCGAGGCTCCTATAAATAGATGGGTTTATTCATCATTCAAGGGACATCTAAATTCACATCTAAACCCTACTTCAGAAACCCGAGAAAATACCCGAAGCTCTCTCTCTCTCTCCCTCTCCACTCTCCACTCTCCATATTTTCCCCACACGGCTCCGGCCACCACACACGGCTCCGGCCGCCCGGTCTATACCATACATAAAACTCCGTACCCTTTGCTTAGCTATTGTTTTCCATACAAACACTCGAACTAACTTAGGCATCGGAGGGCCTTTGGCCAACACCCCCCGGGTGTGGTCTATTTACTCCAATCTGTTTTACAGGAATCGAGAAGGAGAGAGAAGGAAGATCGAAGGTTCAAGGATCTAGAAGCGAATATTCTCCCGTGAGATTATTTGCACAAACATTTGGTGCTTTCATTGAGAGCACGAGTTATACTCAACGCGTGCTCAAGGAATCCGTTCCTCCTATTTTCCAATCCACCGAGGCCTTCCAAACAACCATGGTTGGAAGCAAGCGCACGAGGAGCAAGACCGCCGCGATGGCTCAATCCGTGACGGCCCAAAGCTACTCCTCCCACGATCCCGCGATCGACATGGTGGCACCACCACCTTTAGCCACCATGAACCCGCAACAAACCACCGCGCCACCTGCCGGACCGCCAGCTGGGACCACCGCACTAGCCGTCGTCGTGCCATCTCAAGGCCCCGTGGCCGGATCTGGCCACCTTCATAGCACCGCCGTCGAGCATGGTGGAACCTCTCATCAGGGTGGGCTCACTACCACCGCCGACTTTGGCCCAATCTTGGAGCAACTTCATCCATTCCCTCCATTGCCTCCGCGCCCGACGCATGCTCTCGCTCACACCTCTAATGAAACCCTAGCCCGCGTGCAATTGGGCTCCACACACTTCTCTTCTTCCGATCCACGAAGTCAAGCAGACCTTAATCAAAGAGTCGACCAGCTAGCTCAGAAAGTTGACCAGCTCATCAACCACATAAGCTTGGCTCAAAACCTTGGCCTTGGACAACTGGACGAAGAGAGAAGGATGGACGAGCGCGCCAATAGGCAACTCGATGGGTACCAAGCAGGTAGAGCAGGAGTAAGCAGACAAGGAGATGGACAACAACGTGATCAGCTTGTCGACATGTTGCAAGCATCTGCGAGTCATGCACAGAGCCGACGAAGTCTCCCATCCAGACAGAATTTAAGGGCCAATGTGCGTGAAAGGCTAGGCCCACAACCTGGCATCCGTGCTCGCCTGGGCCCGCAGGGAAGCGTGCTTGAAAGGCTAGGCTCCCAGAGAGGTCAACTTGACGGCCATCACCATGAGGATCGTGAAGGAAGGCACTCAGCTGCTCGCTCACAGAGAAATGTTCACGAAAGGCTAGGCTCTCAGGGAGGTCAACCAGATAACCCCCACGATGAGGACCGTGAAGAAAGGCGCTCTGTTGCTCGCTCTCGAAGAACCAATTCTCGCCACCAGGCAGAGAATACCTCGCAAGCGCAGTCTACCGACACGCCGCCTAGGCAGCGTAGCCGAGAAGGTCAACCCTTGCAAACCAACGAGGAAGTCAATCAGCGTCGTCCAAATCACCGAGGTCGCCCACGTGACCGACTAACCATGCGTGAGGAAGACGTTGAGAAGCTCGTAAATAACCGACTTCGAGACTTAAAGATTGGCGGAAATTTCGAAGATACACTACGCATGGAAGTAGACCGAGCAAATTCCTCACCTTTCACTGCCGAAATCGAGCAGGCTACTCCTCCAAAACGATTCTCAACGCCCTCTTTCACATGCTTCAAAGGAGATTCTGATCCTGAAAGTCATCTGAAGCACTTCAAGAGCGTTATGATCCTCCACAAGGCTGAAGACGCGTTAATGTGCAAAGTGTTTGCAATGACTTTGCTAGGAACAGCTCAGGATTGGTTCCACACCCTGCCATCAGGGTCGATCATCAGCTTCAAGGAGCTTGCCTATGTCTTCACCAAAGAGTACACTTCTTACCGGACGATCAAGAAGAACCCTGACCACCTGTTCAACCTGCGCAAGAAGCCCGATGAATCCCTCCGAGACTACATCAAGAGGTTCAAGGCGGAGAAGGCAAAAATCGTAGGATGTGATGACCAAATTGCTTCCTCTGCCTTCAAAAGGGGCTTGCCAACCGAGTGTGAGCTGTATGGTGAGCTGACCATCTCTCCCTGCCAAACACTGGTAGAAGTCTTTGCGACAGCAGAGCGCTATGCACTTTGGGACGACGACCGGATTGCTGCAAAGAAGGCTACCAAGCAAGCAGATCAACCGGCTGAGCAGGCAAGCCAAATGAACGGCAACAACAAGGATGAAGGCAAGCGCAGATCACAGCCTGAAGGAGGTGCTCCAGCAACTGAGAGCTACACCAAGTTCACTATCCCGATTCACCAAATCCTAGCCCAAGTAAGGGACATGCCTTGGTTGAAGAAACCATCGCCTTTGAAGGGAAACCCAGCCAAGAAAGATACTAGTAGATATTGCGCATTCCATGAAGGGCACAGTCATTACACAAACGACTGTTTCGCCTGGAAAAGGCACCTCGAAGAGCTGGTCAGAGATGGCCATTGCACGGAATTCATTGCAATGGGGTCTATCCATGAAATCAAGGATTGTGATGCAGCTGTCAATGAGCCTCCACGAAAAAAGTCATACGGATCAACACGATTCTAACCGACTCCAAGAGTCTGGGCTGACCACCAGGGAGCAAAAGAGAAAGATCAAGCAAGCAACTTTCATCTCCCAAGCCGTCACCAGCTACCCAGTCATGGAAGATGATCTTAGCATCATCTTTTAAGAGAAGGAAGTTCTAAGACAATGGAATACCCATCACCTCCAGGGGTATTATCCACGAAGCTCCTCACCTATCAGCTCACCTTCAAGCAGGCGGCCAAGCCTCCCTCACCTTCATTGAAGCCAAGTTACTTTTGATGTTACCCGTGCAACTCATCTCTTTTGTTTAATAAAGCAAATGTAGTGACATCAACATCAATACAAGTTCAAGCATTTCTTTCCAATGAAGTGTTCGCAAAAGCAATCGACACGTCTCCGGACGTAGGCCAAACGGGCCACTCTCAACGACACGTCTCCGGACGTAGGCCAAACGGGCCACTCTCAACGACACGTCTCCGGACGTAGGCCAAACGGGCCACTCTCAACGACACGTCTCCGGACGTAGGCCAAACGGGCCACCCTCAACGACACGTCTCCGGACGTAGGCCAAACGGGCCACTCTCATCGACACGTCTTCGGACGTAGGCCAAACGGGCCACTCTCAACGACACGTCTCCGGACGTAGTCCAAACGGGCCACCCTCATCGACACGTCTCCGGACGTCGGCCAAACGGGCCACCCTCATCGACACGTCTCCGGACGTCGGCCAAACGGGCCACCCTCATCGACACGTCTCCGGACGTAGGCCAAACGGGCCACCCTCATCGACACGTCTCCGGACGTCGGCCAAACGGGCTACACTCATCGACACGTCTCCGGACGTAGGCCAAACGGGCCACCCTCATCGACACGTCTCCGGACGTCGGCCAAACGGGCTACACTCATCGACACGTCTCCGGACGTAGGCCAAACGGGCCACCCTCATCGACGCGTCTCCGGACGTAGGCCAAACGGGCCACCCTCATCGACACGTCTCCGGACGTCGGCCAAACAGGCCACCCTCATCGACACGTCTCCGGACGTAGGCCAAACGGGCCACCCTCATCGACACGTCTCCGGACGTCGGCCAAACGGGCTACACTCATCGACACGTCTCCGGACGTAGGCCAAACGGGCTACACTCATCGACACGTCTCCGGACGTAGGCCAAACGGGCCACTCTCAAACGACACGTCTCCGGACGTAGGCCAAACGGGCCACCCTCATCGACACGTCTCCAAACGTAGGCCAAACGGGCCACACACATCAACACGTCTCCGGACGTCGGCCAAACGGGCCACTCTAATCGACACGTCTCTAGATGTAGGCCAAACGGGCCACTCTCATCGACACGTCTCCGGACGTAGGCCAAACGAGCCACACACTCAACGACATGTCTCCGGACATAGGCCAAACAGGCCACTCTCAACGACACGTCTCCGGACGTAGGCCAAACGGGCCACTCTCATCGACACGTCTCCAGACGTAGGTCAAACGGGCCACAATCATCGACACGTCTCCGGACGTAGGCCAAACGGGCCACCCTCATCGACACGTCTCCGGACGTATGCCAAACATGCCACAACCCAGAGACACTCAAGCAGTTCACAAGACACTATGCAGATCAATGTTAGGGAAAAAAACAACTGAAATTTCCATTGCAAACTGACCAACTGCCCGAGTTCAACAAAAAGAAGATGGTCAAACCAGACCAGTTATTCTAAACAAGAAAGCAGACTACAAAAGCTGAAGAGAAATAAATGAGTCTTCATCTACTCCGAGACGCCAGCAGGGGATCCCTGGTCCGCAGCCTGTTTAGCATCCACATGATCAGCCACAATCTCAGCAGCTCCACATGCTTGATCCATGACGTTTGCCACCATCGCCAACCTAACGGATTTGATGAACTAGCACAACATAAGTGGACGGGCTTGACAGAAAGTTTGTCTTCAGCAGATTAGACATGCCTACATCCCCTGCAGGGCTGCACTTGTCCACCTTTGGATCAGCCGATGACGTTGTAGAAGAATACTTCACCCGAGCAGATGACGAGGGACCAACTCTTACTTGAGTCTTCTCAGTAAAAGGGATCCTTGGCCTCTTCATCAACGGTGACACATCCTTCACCCGCGAAGTCATAGCTTCATTCCTTGAAGACTTAACATCAACCTTCCTTCCTTGAAGACTTGACATCAGCCTTCCTTTTTTAGGGGGATTCAGCAGAACACTCATCTTGCCCAACCGGCAGATCATCAGAGTCTAGACCATTCTGTTTCCATCTCTCAACATTTTGGGCAGGGGGCAGACCACCAACTTCCTCCTGATACTCGCTCAGCAGCCACCAGCGGCCACCGCCTCTCCAACCGTCTTCGGCCGCCAATCACGACGACAACCAGCCTAGTCCTACCTAGCTGGTCCTTGCGGCGAAAAAGAGAAGACGAAGAAAAAATATACGTGCTCGACTTACCTTGGGATGCGCGGCAACTCCTCTCTTCGACAAGCAGTACAAATTCTCCAAGATCTTTCTCAAGCTAGAAAGTAGAGAAGTTAAGTTTGCGATGTGAGAAAGAGTGAAGAGAAGCCCTGTATTTATACAAGTTGGACAACCCGGGTCAAGAAGGAATTGCAAGCTCATTCCTACTGGGAATCCAACTCCAAGAACAGTCAGAAGCCTACTCCAATTAGGAAACCGATCTGCAAAAGGAGTCCAACTCGCAGAAGAAAGCCCAGATACAGTTGGAGAGCCCGAAAAAATAATTTCATCTCCTACATGCCACGCAAGCGCCATGCAGAAGCTAGGGGGCATTTGTGGGAGCAAATATTTTCGTCTCCAATCAGAGCACGCCACGTGGAAAAGAAGATTATCCCGTAAATTGATTAATTCAACCGATTTATTTGGTTAATTAATTAATTGGGATAATATCTTAATTATAGGGTATTATCTTATAATTAATAAAGATAATATCATTAAATCAGATATTATCTTTATTTAAAAGAGATAATATCATTAATTCGGATATTATCACAATAAAGGGATATTATCTGATAATTAATTATCAGATATTATCATAATAAGAAGTTGTGATCGAGTCCAACTCAATCTCTACGAAACCCTAGCCCCGAGGCTCCTATAAATAGATGGGTTTATTCATCATTCAAGGGACATCTAAATTCACATCTAAACCCTACTTCAGAAACCCGAGAAAATACCCGAAGCTCTCTCTCTCTCTCCCTCTCCACTCTCCACTCTCCATATTTTCCCCACACGGCTCCGGCCACCACACACGGCTCCGGCCGCCCGGTCTATACCATACATAAAACTCCGTACCCTTTGCTTAGCTATTGTTTTCCATACAAACACTCGAACTAACTTAGGCATCGGAGGGCCTTTGGCCAACACCCCCCGGGTGTGGTCTATTTACTCCAATCTGTTTTACAGGAATCGAGAAGGAGAGAGAAGGAAGATCGAAGGTTCAAGGATCTAGAAGCGAATATTCTCCCGTGAGATTATTTGCACAAACATCGATCATACAAGAAAATCGTTTCGTGCCATACCATACCATACTAATCAACTAATGTTGAACTTTTCATCATGCAATTTAAAGTACGTGGCGTAACACATATGTAACAATATCAAAGTGTGTGGAAGGATTTGGGGGTCCCTAACAATTTGTTTATTGATGTTTTTCTTGAGAATTCTATCCATGTGGAGTGATATCTTCTAATAACATATATTATCTTTTTTCAACAAAAAGATAATATATGTATATACATATATTAACATCTTTTTTGTTCACATGAATTCTATCCATGTGAACAAAAAGAAAGACGAAAATCGTAGATTATTTATTTGAGAAATGTATATGTATATACATATGCGTACACACACAAACGTACATAGAACTTAGAAGAATAAAAGAGAGAATTACCTATGAGAATAGATACAATGACGGTGTGGTAGAGTTGGAAGTCGTACAATCCATGCTTTACAGCTTTGTATAGTATCATAATCAATTGCCATACACAGGAGCAGTGGAGCCACCGTCCCCACCAAAAGGGGGCCATGCTTGCGTTTGAAGGCATCAAGACCCTTCATCATTGGGTTCTTCCAATGGGATGCCTCATCAAGCATCGCCCGTATCAAACCTATCTCTAACGATATGAGAGAAGAGCACCGCAACTGTGAGTAGATTTATCAACATTATGTAAATTATTTGCTATATAAACTTGAAATTTAAGTTTTGAGAATGAATGAATATAGGATGAGGATATATATATATATATATATATATATATATATATATATATATATATATATATATATGAAGTAGGCATGCTAAATTTATATAAAACTCTAGTTCATTCTTCGTTACTCAACTTTAATTCCTACAAAGAAAATTACAAAAAAGGCATTTGATTGGTTTATAATATTTATTTAGTTAGGATTTTGGTTCCTTATTTAGTTAAGATTTTGATTACTTACCCATTTATTGAGTCCTATTGTAATTGAGTATATATATATGTATATAGGGTTGGCAATGGGTCGAATTGGGGGTGGGTATGCAATTCCCATCCCCATCCCCGTTAGCTTTTTCCCCCATCCCCACCTTCGTTGGGGAATGGGTTCCCCGACCCGCTCCAAAGGAATAACCAATATATAACTACTTTGTTGAAAGAAAAAAAGTACTAAGGCAAGATAATAAATATATATAATATATACTTATAAGACAATATAAGAATGTTCATATATGTACTGAAAATTAACTAAATAAATAAGTAGTGTGGCTTAAGATTTGTATAAATTATATAAGTATATAATATAATAATGAAAAATATAAAACTTAGTCGGTACAATCACTTTAATAACATATATATACCTCATCAAAAAATTTATATAAATATATATTCGGAGGATTCGGGTTGGGGATTAAAATAGATTCAAAGTGATTAAATGGCTGAAATTTGGGCGCATCCATGCTCCTGGCGCATGACAGAATTTTCGTAGATTTAAAAGTTCAATCAAAACTACGTCACGTTTTCTTTTGTGGAATCTTCCTTTCCTTTGACCCCGATTACGTAGTCAACACAAATACAAATGGATATGGCCAACGTTTAATGAGTGGTTCAAGAAAGAAAAAGCAATAGAGAGAAAAGAAAGTTGGTCCCACTAGTAGAAAACAGCTCTAAAGGCACGGACTTATACCGTGTGAATAGTTGTGAACGTAGGCACTAATCTCTTTTGTCAGTTGAAATTCAAAATCTGGGTGAAAAAATAGGCACTGATGCATGTGCCCACTGCTCCATCCTACCCCACAGGGCCACACCCACCTCTCTCTCTCTCTCTCTCTCTCTCTCTCTCTCTCTCTCTCTCTTGTCAGTGGCAAAAAAGAGAGAAAAGCCCAATTTTAGGAATATTGGTGGGTGGAAAAATAGGATTGTGTTTTTTAAAATTTATATGGTGGTGGGAAGATAAGGTGGGTGGGAAAATCGGACAGGTGGGTGGAAATAGCAGCACTCTTTAAAATTTTCTAAGTTTTATAATAGTTTCCTTTAATTTTTAATTATATATTACTATTTAAATTCATAGAGACACTTTTACCCCTGAATTTAATGGCAAAATTGACAGACTTTGACAGTAGGACCATTTTGATACTAAATAAAGGTTGGAGGACTATTGAAATGAAAATTTTAGTTGGTTGACTAAAATGAGATTGGAGCAAAAATTAGGGGACCATTTCAATCAATAACCAGGCTATAGTATTATATAATTGTTAAAGCCTTCAGTTGCTGGATTCCCTTTTGCAGAAGGTATGTCGGTTCTTGTAATTGCACCTAGTTCTCATAAGAATATGGGTGTTAAGAATTAGGAAAGTTAGTTTTAGTTCCCTTTGTTTATATTGATTGTAATTGATTTGGAGTAGTCTACAAGTAATAACCTAGTTAATTTTCTTTGTAAATTTAGCTTGTAAACTCTGCAAATTTAGATGGGTTATGGGAATTGAAATCGATGTTATTTTACAAGATGTTCCGGATCTGGTCATAGAACAGAGCTCTGACAATTTCTAAACTTGAAAGGAATTTTGGGCTACTAACTAGCCTTTGTTTTAGTAGTATTTTTTGTTAGAGGAGGTCTCAAGTTTGATTCACATGGACAGCGAGGATGATATATGTTCACAATGAGTTTGATACTTTTGTTGTGGCTAGACTCATATTGTTGTGATGTAGCTTTCTTTTAGGGCCAATTTAGTGGGCAGTATTATATGATCGGATGAGATCATAATTCATAATTCTAGTCAAATATTTGATGTGGCACTAAATTATTTTTAATTTTCCACCAAAATTGAAATTTAATGTAACAACACCAACGTCAGATTTTGCCAAATTATAGAGACCAGAATCATAATTTGCAAAAACCAAAAAGAAGAAAAAGTTGGATGCTTGACTTGACCTCTTATCCCTAAATGGACGTTGAGTTTCAGTAGAAAATTCCTTGCAATAATATCTCCTTGCCTTGACGTCAACCATGCAGTCCCCCTTCCAATATTCAATTGTTTTATTTATTTGAAATCTCCAATTAATCCTCATCAAAAATCACAAGAAGAACCAGTCCCGTCTCTGTCAGAATGTGTGTGTGGCTTTTATTTTACTCATATCATGATATATCAACGATTTCCAAAATCTTCGTCCATGCTAGTTAATGTTTTCCTTCTTATTGGTATATACAACAGATATATGGCTCCAGAGTATATAATGCATCGGTAGTTTTCTGTTAAGTCCGATGTCTATCATTTTAGTATGTTGATTTTAGAGATTATAAGTGGGCAGAAAAATAGTTGTTTTCGTCATGGAGAGAATGTGGAGGATCTTTTAAGCTATGTGAGTATTTATATATTAGTGAAATTGAATGCAATTAAACAAACAAATTTTTATCTCGAATTAATTTATTCTAATTCATAAATTATTGTAGGCATGAAAAAATTGGAGGGAAGGGACAACTTCAAGTCTAGTAGATCCCACCTTGAGGACTAGTTCAAGAAGTGAAATAATGAGATGCATCCGCATTGGATTATTATGTGTGCAAGAAAATTATTTAATTAGTGGTGGTAAAATTATGTTGGGAGGTTCATATTTTCCTTCAACAGCTACTCCCTCAGTCTCCCTGAATAGCTTTTGTTATTGGATGTTTGACGTCCTAAAATTGATCTTTTCCCAATCTCATGAACTTCCTATGTATGCTTTAGATTTAGAAGTTCGATCAAAACTACGTCATCTTTTCTTTTGTGGAATTTTCCTTTCCTTTGACCAACGTTTATTTTGGTTCTAACGTTTATTTTGGTTCTAGAAAGAAAAAGCAATAGAGAAAAAAGAAAGTTGGTCCCACTAGTAGAAGACTGCTCTAAAGGCGCGGACTTATACCGTGTGAATAGTTGTGAACGTAGGCACTGATGCATGTGCCCACTGCTCCATCCTACCCCACAGGGCCACACCCACCTCTTTCTCTCTCTCTCTCTCTCCTTTTCATTGTACATCTAATCATCAGATATATGGCTCCAGAGTATGTAATGCATAGACAATTTTTTATTAAGTCCGATGTCTATAGTTTTGGCGTGTTGATTTTAGAGATTGTAAGTGGGCATAAATTAAAATAGTTTGTTTTTGTTGTGGAGAGAATTTGGAGGATCTTTTAAGCTATGTGAGTATTTATATATTAGTGAAATTGAATGCAATTAAACAAACAAATTTTTATCTCGAATTAATTTATTCTAATTCATAAATTATTGTAGGCATGGAAAAATTGGAGGGAAGGGACAGCTTCAAATCTAATAGATCCCACCTTGAGGACTGGTTCAAGAAGTGAAATAATGAGACGCATCCACATTAATTATATCCTCTAACAAAGCAACAGGGTTGGATCAATACAAGAACAACTCTAACAAAGCACCAGAAAATGAGACTTCATTAATTATATCCTCGATAGTACTTGATGATTTATGGAATCTAATATATGAAAAAGAAATTATATTGATGTAATTTAGGATCCCTTCGATTCATATATTGATGGTTTCTTCATTGTTTAGGTATGTTCTTAATAAGTAGAGTGTAATCTTTTAGAAATATTATTTTTAGGGTTATGGGTTGTTGGCTTCGCCCAAATAATTTTATAAATAACCCAAATTGTTAATTGGAAGTGGAGAGGAATTGAATATCTAGACCCGCTGAATAAGGTTAGATGTTTGACGTCCCAAAATTAATCTTTTCCCAATCTCATCAACTTCCTATGCATAAAGCACGTTAATTGACATAGAGCATGTAAAATTTTGCAATGAGTCCTTCACTGAGATCCCCACGTACATAGTTGGAATATAGACTTGTTCCAATTTCTCTTATTATCAGCAATCTTTATTTTACTTAATACTTGATGATGTGTTGTGTTAAAGGATTTTCCTATCTTATATTCATATGCCACAAGAAGAATCAGGTTGCATTTGTTTGTTCATGGCTTCTAAGGAAGTATTGGCTTTTCAGGTGATAATCCCGGTTTACTTGACTTGCTAATTAAATAAGTGGAGTAATTGATCTGGTTTTTGAAAGGTGGGTTGATCTTTCATTCCTACTTTTGGCTTATTCCAACTATCTAAGCCATGCCAACAAAGTCGTGCCCTGTGTCCAGACTTCAGCCTCTCCTGCTTTCCTCAAACAATTGGCTAATCAAAGCCACTTCTAATTGGCATATCAATAAGGGACCATTTCTAGATCAGACAAGTTAAAGGATAGATTTTGATCTTCTCCTGTCTGACTCTACCTTAACTTTCTGCCATATATAATAATAATATATGTATTTGTACCTACAAGAATTCTATGAAATTGTCCACACATTTGAATGAAGAATGAATGATTGAATGACCTTTGATCCGAAGTCCGTTGGGGTACATTGGGGATAGGCAACAAGTGACAAGCCTTGATCGCTGGATATTATCCTTGATATCGCTCCCTGGTCCTTCAAAGGAGGAGGTTAATCGTATGGTTACCGTGATGTCCTTCGTTATGTGGAGCATTTGGAAGGCTCGATGTAAAGCCATCTTCGAGCACAAGCCTCCTAACCCTGGCATGGTGATTCAAGATGCAAAGGATTCCTGGACTGACTTTCTTTCCTCCATTCCAAGTGGGGGAGCCATAAACAGAGACATGGAGGGGGTTTCTGGAGTTGTGAGAAGCACAATTTGGCAAGCCCCCCTCGCCCCTTTTTTGAAGCTAAATGTTGATGCTGCATGGTCCAGTTCCTCTGGGCAAACTGGCATAGGAATAATTATCAGGGATCATCAGGGGCAGTTCAAAAGTGGTAAAATATGCGGGACAACGTCCATTTCTGCTGTGGATGCTGAAGCTCGGGCTGTTATCGAGGGTCTCTCCTTTGCTGCTAGCCAAGGCTATCCCCACATATGTGTTGAATCTGATTCAAAACCCCTCATCAACTGCTGTTTGGGGAAAATCGCCAAGGGAGCTTGGGAGCTTTACCCTTCCTTGGGGCGTATCCAGGAGCTGAAGTCGAAGTTTGCTAGTGTTCGCTGGGAGTGGGTCCCTAGAGAAGCCAATGCTGTGGCTGATGCAGCGGCGGCGATTGCAACCAGAGGGATGGGTACGGAAGTTTGGGTCGATCGACCTCCATCCTCTCTAGTTCATGTTCTTTCCCGGGATGGACTCCCCTGCCCTCCGTAATTGGTCTCATCTGATGGTTTGGATCTTGACCATATTGACGCCTGTCGCTTCTGCGATGCGTCTGAAGAAGCTTTGTTTTTCTTTGCTATGGCTATGATCTAACTCTGCTTTTGTGGCTCTCTCTTGGGCGTTGTTTAGCTAGCTGGTTTTCAGTTTTGGTTTTTTTAGCCATGTCTTCTCTGGCTCTGTTTCTGTTTCTTTGTTTTTGCTGCTCTGTCTGTTTGGGTTCCTTTCTTTCTGGCGGGTGCCTAATGGAATTATTCAGTTACCAAAAAAAAAAAAAGAATGACCTTTGATCCAGAGGGCACCCACGTGAACAAGGGTGCTTCTGCAATTATATTCAAGTTTGGGGACAGTATTGTTGCAGAAAGATAAAGCAATAGAGAGAAAAGAAAGTTGGTCCTCTCCTCATAGTGGCAGTTGACACATAAACGTCATCGTTAAATGGTGTGTGTTGATCAACCACTCCCGTTTCAATCAATCCTCAAAAATCAAAATCAGTACCAGTCCAGACTCTCAATCAATCCTCAAAATAAGTATTTTGATGAATTGGAATTGGCAGGATTTGGTCTGAGTCTTATTATATGACATATATCATTTGAGAAATAAAGTATATAAATACAGTTTTGATCTTAACCAACAATAATATACAAGACAGAATGGAGCCATTAATGGCCTCTTCAAGATTTGTTTTCTTCCTCTCTCCCATTCTGTTACTAATAAGTTCTCAATCCCTTGCTCAGCCTGAGTTTCCAAGCCATAGCTGTTTCTACGAGAAAGGCAACTATACCACAGGCAGCACCTACCAAACAAACCTTAACACCCTTCTCTCTTCTCTTTCTTCCCCCTCCAACAACGGCAATGGCTACGGCTTCTACAACTCCTCCTTTGGAGAAAACGCCGACCAGGTCCACGCAATCGCGCTATGTCGAGGCGATGTCATGGCGGACACTTGCCGTGGCTGCCTCAGTAACTCCACAAAAAAGCTCACACAGGTCTGTCCCAATCAGACCGAAGCTATCGGCTTTTACGACGAGTGCATGCTGCGCTACGCAAACCGCAACATCTACGGCGCCATGGAAAAGGACCCTGTTTTCCCGTTGTGGTGGAACAAACAGAACCTGTCGTCCTCCGACGTCGACGGGTTTTTCCACGAGATGTACAAGCTGCTGAAAGAACATCGATTGGAGCCACTTTTGGTCTCGGACCCCGGCCAAAAAGTGGCCGGAAATGGGTGAAAAAGGGCCAAATCCGTAGGCCTAACATGGGTATTTAAATCAATCTTCAAAACTCTAAAATTAATCCAAAATAATTACATAAATAGGTAGAGCACGATGAGAGGATGAATTTCCATACCTCACTCGTTGGATTACGTGTCGGAGTCGCAGGAAAATGCAAAAACACCGCCGGAAAAGCCTAACCATTCCTTAGCTTCGATTCGAGCTCAACATCAGCTAATTGGATCGGGTCTTGGGTGGGTTTTGTAGAGGAGAACGAGAGGAACACTTTTCATGAAGGTGGCACGGCCAACCGGTGAACGACGACGTCGATTTTGTGGCTTGGAAGTCGAACAGTCACTGTGCTACAGTGACGGTGTCGAATTGCCAAGGAAGAAGAAGCTGGAAAAATGGAGGGGAAGAAGGGGAAAAAATAAGAAAATTGGCCGGTACTGTAGCTACAATAACAATTTTTTAAATTCCCGCTATGTCCTTTTCGTTTCTAGACCTTTCCTCCTTCGTTACAACTCGGAATTGGGTGTGCCACGCGTCTACGGACTCATTTTGACGAGCCCGACGCAACGGTACTATCCAAATCCCCAAATTCTTTTCCAAACATAAAATGACCTTTTTGCTCTTTAGTATTAATCAATATTTTAATTTTCAAAAACCTTAATTAATTCACATAATTTCATTTTACTGTTTATTATTCATTTCAATTTATTTTCTCATCTAAACTTATTTCCTTTTATTTTAATTATTCAATCTTCCCCGAATAAAAAGTCAACTCTTAAATCATTTAATAAATTCCGGGGTAAAATTGTCTTTTTTTTTTAATAATTTAATATTTAACTATTAATTTAGGACCGGGTTGTTACAGTAACTCCCGTAACCCCCTAACACTCCCCTGCAAACTTGACGCTGGAGAGGTGACAATTTTGGAAATAAGACATGAAAAGAAGGAATATAATAAAGATGAGGAATGGAAACAAAAGATCATCACAAGAGGATAGAGGCACATAGAGATTAAAATAAAGAGGGATGATTGACCCAAAAAACAATAAGGAAAATTAGGTATTAGACATAATTAACTTTAATAATTAGAATTTGAGATATTTGGTATTTTGGTTTGAGTTTTAATACCTAGAAAATTATTGTTATTTTGAATTAGGCCAAAGAGGAGGCCCAAATTCGTTGGGTCTGTCTAAATAATAAAGGTAAAATACAATTGTACCCTTTTTGTTTAAAAGCCTTCCAAATCAGATCTCACCCTTTCTTTCTCTCTCTTAACAGACGCGGCACAACGACTGCCTCAAATAAAAATCCTCCATTTTTGACCACTGTCCTAAAAGAGTCTTAACTTTGTCTTCGACTACGTCTCCGTTTCCTACATATCTCTCTCTCTTTCTCTCACCCAATTTGCTCAGAGAAAATGGACACCATAGATTCAGTAGTGGATCCGCTCAGAGCGTTCTCCAAGGACAGCATTCGGCTCGTCTAGCGGTGCCACAAGCCTGATCGCAAAGGTGACTTTATACGTATAAATATTCAGATCTATATCTTTCCAGATCGGGTTTAATGGAAATTACGGTTTTCGATTTTGTTATCTGTAATTGATGGATTTGATGATCAATTGTGGTGTAGAGTTCATAAAGGTCGCGCTCCGTACAGCGATCGGGTTCGTAGTGATGGGATTCGTTGGGTTCTTCGTGAAGCTGATCTTCATCCCCATCAACAACATCATTGTTGGATCTGTTTAGGTATGAAATTATATCTGAATCTTCGTCTGATCGAATTCATTGATTGAAATTATTGAGATTAATTTGCATGCATTTGATGTCTATCATGTCTGTGTTTTTGTGAAATTGAGTTTTTGCGGTTTCATTATGGAGAATGCAATAGTTTTGTTGTGCCTTGTGTTCAACATTCGGATATATATTTACATTTGTGATTATTGGCTGATTTACGTATTACTTTTGACATTTTAGCTGAGCATAGTGTAGGGTAGGATTTGGTTGCTTACATTTATATGCCTAGAAGGTAATCCCTTTGACTATGTTGTCTCATTTGATTCTGAAATCTTCTATTTGATTACTGTTCACCCGTTTTGATTTATTTCCTGAGATGACAGGGCAAAGTTCCCCATTAATTCAAAGACCATGTTTTGGTCAGTAAATTAACTTTCTTTATGTGTTGAGCGTGCCACTGTTAGCAATTTTTCAACCCTAACAGACTTATGGTAAAAATAACTTGCGCCCCAAGTTACTGACTTTGACCAAACGATTGTGAATTTGGGTGATGAATATCTCCCAAGTAAGTTCTTTTCTATGCCTTAGACTGGTAAGGACTTTTATAATTTATCTCAGTATAAAAACCGGCAGTTCTGGCCAGAACAACTGATAACAGATTGAACTGATTTCAGGCAGAACTCCCCTTTACAAGACTCAAAAAGGAAAAACTGACTATATGAGAACGAGAGGAGGGCTGTGCTTCCATTTCTGCCTGGTTAGTTGCCTCTGTTCTGGGCTGGATTGGGTATATCTGTGTTGGATTGGACTCTGAACAGCTTCCACTGTTAGGCTTCGGCTGCAAATCGATACCAAAGCTTGAGTTTGGCAGAGCTTTAATCTATTTCAAGCCCTGGATGGCTTTTGGACGGGCAGAACTGGGACTTCTCCAGTCTGAAAGGGCAGAAGTGGCTGGACTTGAGCTGGGGATGTACTGCAGTACCTGTGCTGCTAAGTCAGGGCTCTTCATAAATTTGTTGAGGTTTTCATATTTGAGAAAACTCGAACTCTGCTAAACTTGGCTTTTGCTGAACCAAATTTGTAACGAGAGGAATCTCGTCATTGTTGAGTTGTGAACTGGGATTCAAATCAGAAGCAGGGGTCTAACTGTCTTTGCTGGGAGAAAATAGGATGATTCTGCAAGCTTGTCTGAGAAGCTTTTGAATTTGAAGTACTTCAGACTCTGAGTCTGTCGTAACTTGTTTGAGATATTTGTGATCAAGTGATCTTTTGAGTGTTTGTCTTTTGACTGGGTTTTTTGGTTGTTTTGATTGATTGTCCTTTTGCTCTGTTCACCCTCTCTTGTATATATACGAAATGTTTTTGAGGGTGGGCGGTAAGTAAAAGATATTTTTAATTTTTAATTGAAACAAAAACAGGGGTTCCATTCCTTTTCTGGTAAGTAAACACTCAACGATCAGTTCCTGAGATGACTGCTTCTGTATTTTGATGGAATGCCATGCCTGTTCTTTCATTTCAATCTGCTTTTGCATGAGTCTGAACGTTTGAGATAGCTAATTCTCAGCTTTTGAACAGCTCCCTGTTTCCCGCTTTATAAAAGCAGAGCCTGCTTATCTTTGAAAATTGTGTTTCTCCAAAATATCAGATTATTTTTAGATAAACTAAGCGGTATTTGATCTCCTGGCAGCAAAGTTATTTCAGAGATTTTCTTTTTATACCTGCTCCTGTTCAATCTTCAATCTCAGCCGAAATTATTGACTCTTCTAAGTCAGGGATCACGTGGGACTGTTCCGTTTTGCAGACCAGATTGAGTCTAGTTTACGTTGTGCCTAATTTCGAATTTCTTCGAGGCCCAACCCTTTCCTAGTTCCTACTGTTTCCAGACCTCCTAACGTTTTGGGCCGTGTTCATTTGTTTTGATCCGTTCAATCGTTAGCGGGCTGGATTGCGTTGATGGGCTCAGAGCTTTGGAACAGTCGGCTTGGGAATGTCGTGGGCTTTCTTCTTTAGGCTTGGGTGCGCCAAATTTAAGCCCAAACAATGCCCCCATTAAGTTTGAACCGTTTAAAACGACGGTTTCCAAACTTAATGATTTTTCGGCTATTTAATTTGTGCGCGCCGAAATAAAACGTCCCCTGTCTGCCACGTCCGCCTACCACGAATTAGACTTCGTGGGAAATTGGTCAGTTACTAGCTAGTTACTAGCTGGTCATTATCAGCTTTCAGGTGGCGTCTTGTCTTCCTTTTCCCACGATTTCGAGTCTTTTAAAAGAATTTTGAAACCTCCAGTTCCTAGGGGTGGGCATATAAACCGGAAAACCGGAAAAACGAACCAAACCGGACGAAAAAAAAACCGGAAAAAATCGAGTTGACTAAAAAGTCAACAAAACCGGACCGAATCGGACCGAATCGGTTCAAACCGGTTCCGGTTCCGGTTTTACACAAGATAGCACCGGACCGGTCCAGTATTTAATATATATTTTTTGCTAGCCCAACCACTAAGCCCAGAATTTTTCTCACTTCCCAAACCCAACTACTAACATCTAACCTTAGCCAAGCCCAACAACAAAAGCCCATCAACCAACACCTAACCCTAAAACCACCTTTTCTTTCCTTCCTCTCTCCCTTATCTTTTCAATCTGCCGCAGCTTCTCTTTTATTTTTTTGTCTCTCTCTCTCTTTCTTCTTCTTCTTCTCTCTCTTTCTTCTTCTTTCTCTTTCTGATTCCAATTTTCTCTCTCTCTCTCTCTCTCTCTGTATTTTTTTTTTTTTGCTAATGTATGTTAGACGTGCTGCCTCTTTTCAATAGATGGCGAGCCCCCATTTACTAGCATGTCTTTTCGCCTAATATCAGTTTTGGAGGTATGTTTTTCGTAGTGTTTCTCAGATTTGTGTGGTGAACTTATTTATTGTGATATTGTGGTAGTGTTTCTCCTATTTGCATCTCCTTCTTTGTTTTTCACATTTTCCCCCTCATTTTCTCCACTGTTTTTTTTGTTTCTCTCCCCTTTTTCTCCCTTATTCCTCTAACTTTTCATTGCTGTGCATCTCCTTCTTTTTGGGGTTTTTATTTGTTTGGGTTTTTTTATATTGCTTTTATGTTTATATGCCGAATTTCTATTGTGGGTTTCATTAGATTCATGTTTGTTTATGATTTCTGATTTGAGAGGCTTCTGGGTTTTGGAGAGGCTTCTGGGTGGGTTTGGAGAGGGGTTTTCTGGTCCATTTTTGGGGTTAATGCAGGTAGCTTGGTTAATTTGAGAGTCTGGGTTGTGTAGATATGTATAGTAAGAAGGTTTGGGGTTTTGGGTTTGGTGGGGGGGGGTATGGTTTGGGGTTCTGGTTTCGATTCTGAAAGCTCAGAGACTTCTGGGAGTATGGTTGCAGTGAACGAGGGAAAGAGACAAACAAACAAACAAAAGAGAGGTTGAAAAAGACGCAGATTGAAAAAAGAGAAGTGGGTTGTTTTTCACCAAAAATTCATCAAGGTCAAATATTTAACTCTTCGTTTTTGTTATGTAATCGAATGCTGTAATTTTAATTTTTCACCAAGAATTCTCTTTTTCTACATGCAGGGGCTGGGAGAGCTTAATAGAGAAGGTTTGAAGAAGATGCCTCTTTGTGTTGCCCTTGCCTCCGAGAAAGAACAAGGGGAAGATGGAGCTTTTTTCTTCTTTTTTTTTTTCAGTGGAAGATGGAGTAGTTTAAATGTTATTTCTATAATTTTTTTAGTAATTTTGTTTGCAATTATGTGTATTTGTTTTGTTATTGGCTTATAATTTTAAATTTAATGTTTGGGATGATTGGTTGGGAATTGGGCTAATTGTGAATTTGTAGGCCCAAATTTTTTTAAAAAAACTTCAGTTGGGCTTAAAATCTCTAAAAATTTATAATAAAAAAATCAATTGGGCCTAAGGGACGGTCCAAATTGAAAAACCGGAAACCGAACCGGATATAAACCGGTTCGGGTTGGTGCGGTTCTCTTAGGTGTTTAATTGAAAAACCGGACCGAACCGGACCGGATGAACAGTACCAGTTCTGATTTCGGGTTTAGGGAAGAACCGGGCCGAACCGGACCGCGCCCACCCCTACCAGTTCCTGTTCATCTCAAAACCTAGCTTCCTCAGAGTTTAGTTCCTGTTTACTTTGAATCCCCACTTCCTCAGAACTCGATTTTTCCTTTAATTTTGCAAAAATCCTTCCGTTTTCTTCGAATACTCCTTAGTCTTCTCTTTGCTTTATTCCTGAAAATGTCTTCTCCCAGAACTCGAGCTCAAAGTGCTTCCTCCTCAGTTCCTCCAGATTACATTACTGGGTCAGGCATTGATGCCCATGCCATGGAGGTTCGAAGCAGGACCCACCCCTTGATTGGCAGAAAACTAGATGAGAACGTTCTTCATCTTTTTGAGGACACTCTTATCCTCGGGCCTCGCTGGTTTGGTACTGTTCCGACTGAGGTGGCAGAACTGCTGGAAAAGGATGCAGTAGCTCCCATCTGTTTTGAAAACAATTCGGTCCTTTCTTCCTATTCTTGGGTTAGCAAAAATCTGAGCCGCTCATTCCCGTCCAGTGAGGTGAGGAACAGCTCTGTGAAATGGGCAGACTGGGTTGACAAGCTTCTTCCTAGGCATGGAGCTTATTGGAAGAGAGCAGGGATCTACGATGCAATTCTGTTGTCCAAACAATCCATCACCCGGGATGAGAATCTGCTCGCTGCTACTTTATGCTTTTGGAATTCTGCCAGCAACACCTTTGACTTCCGCGTGGGTCCAATGGCGCCAACCCTGCTGGACATGGCTCAGATTTTTGGGTTCAGACCCCATGGAAGACCTGTAGATGCCGTCGGTGACTACCATCGAAGGAAGAATCAAGAAAAGCTGGCCAAGCCTTTCACCATTTCCCCTGCTACCATCAATCAGAATGGTTCTTTTTCAAATTATCTGAGGAAGTTTAGCACGGAAAAGGACAAGGATCAACAACACATGTTGTTCCTCCTATATTGGCTAAACAGATTTGTGTTCCCTAATCGCTCCTCTGCAGTTCTGCTTGAGTATAGGCACCTGGCGGAGGCTCTTCACAACCATACTGACGTTGGGCTCGGACCTTCAGTTCTGGCTCATCTCTTCAAGAATCTGCACACAGCCACCCTGGAGAATCCCTTGAACCTAACTGCTCCTGGCTCGTTCTGGATGATCCAGATCTGGCTACAAGTATACTTCCCAGAACTCCGTTTTCCCGACATAGTTCTGCCTGAAGATCAAGTTCTGGCTCTTCCTCTGATGGTCGCAGAAGTGCCCAAGCGTTCCATTGAAGAATACCTGATGTGGTTCAGGCACTGTACTAAGAGGTCTGAAGCTCAGTGGCAGTTGGTGATTAGGAGGACATATCCCTGGTTCCAGCCTGGACATCGACTCTTCGAGAAGGAACCGGAAGAAGAAGCAGACAGAATAGACTTTAGGAAGAAATTCCTAAGTGTAGCCCTAGTGAGGGACCTTTCCCATGGAGGGGGAAAGCCTCCAAACTATCATCTGGGGGCAGAAGTCTATCATCCCAACTTCTGTGCAAGACAGCTCGGTTGCCCTCAGGTTATTCCTTTCAAATTTTACAGAAGCTGCAATCGAGGGACTTCCTGGAGGGATTTGGATGACTTGGAAGTGCATAAAGCGGCTAGGTGCGCAGTGAATAAGATCAACAACACTTCGGACGCCCTTTTTCCTTCCTGGAGGCTGAACACCTGCAGATCTGCCGACTTTGATGACTGGTGGAAAGCTAGATGCCATGTCCTTCCTGCCTCATTTGACGCCTTTCCAGTTCTTTTTGAAGGCTGGACTCCTGGGACCGTTTATGCAGAGGCGGAGGCTAAGAAGTTCGTGGTGCGGACCATAAAAGACGTTAATGCTCAAGTGATAGAAGGTATTTTTGAGATTCTGTCTATTTCCTGCTTTCTTTGCCTTGTGAATTCAAACTAAAACCTGTTCTGTCCATACCAAGTCCTTCCCTGGTGAAGAAAATAGGTGGAGGGACAAGGCAAGCTGGAGAGATACTTGGTAAGTCTCTTCAATTTTTCTGTTTCTCCCTTCTTCCTCATTGGTACTTCTCTGATTCTGCCTATTCCTTGCGTAGTTTCTTCTGTCATTGCTGCTGGGGATTTAGAGCCTCCTTCTGGTGAGGAGGATGAAGACGTGGCAGAACAAGCTGCTGTTATTGCTACCCCCTCAGTTGGGAGGAAAAGAAAAGAAAGTGCCCTTGCTCAGAGCAGTGCTGTCCAGCCTGAGACCTCTGGTAGGATTCTGGTAGTTAGATTTTCCTTCTTCTGAATTATTCTGTCCTGCTCTGCCTTTTTGATTTTTATTCGTTGTGTGTAGCTGAAAGTCCTCCTCCTCCTCCTCTTACTAGGTCTAAAAGACTTAGGAAGAGGAGTGAAATTGAGTCTGATGAGACGGAGGAGCTCGCTGCAGATCCAACTGAAACCTCCGGAACTGATGATGAGCTGCGAGAGGCTTTTGAGGCTGTCGAGCAGGAGAAGGAGCAAGGAGCAGCAACAGAAAACCCTTCAGAGAAGAAAGGGAAAGATTTCGAAGAAGAGGTGAGACTGGATTCTGGTTCTTCGAACATGTTCTTCTCTTTTTCTTCCTAGCTTCTGATTTCTGTCTGTTCATTTGTCTAGGAGGAGATTCCGCCAGAGGTGATCGCAGAGAGCATTGCCTTGGCCCAGGAACAGCGCGCCATTCCGAGGGTAGACCTGACTAGCTCTGACCTGGCCGCTTTTGAAGACACGGAAGCTGAACATTCTACTGCAGCTCCAGCATCCGAGGAGCAGCCAGAGCATTCTGTTTCAGAGCCAGTGGAACAGGCAGAAGTCCCTGTGGCAGCTTCAACCAACCAGCCTACATTCGAGCCTGTAGAACAAACAGAACTCTCTGTTACAGCTCAAGCAGAGCAGGCGATACTGAGGTCTGGGGAGCAGATAGAGGCTTTGGCAGAATCGGGACCTGTGGAACAGGTAGAACTTCTGGTTGCGAGCCTGACAGAGCCATCTGCCTTGAGGTCAGTGGAGCAGGTGGAGCTTCCTATTGCAACTCCAGAGCCAGAAGTAGAATTAACTGCTGCTGTTTCTGAAACCATGGTGAATCCTTGTCATTTTCATTTCGTTCGTCTCTTATACTTTTATCCTATTCTTGTTTCCCTTCTAACTCGTATTTCATTCAGGTGGAAGCGCCCAGAACTGCAGGGGCTGTGGCAGTGGTGATTAGCCCTTTGAAGCCTGTTCTTGCAGCTGTAAGTATTAGTATGTCATGAATTTTCTTTTGACTTCTGTCCCTTTTTGCCAATCCACAATCTTGATTTTGCAGATGCCTATCCAATCTCGTGCTGTTTCATCCATCACAGCCTCCCTTGCTGACCCGGAGTTGGCTGAGTTCGAGGCTATGGACTTGGACGCCCAGCTGGACAGGCTGGAGAAACTCAGTTCTACCCCTAGCAAGGCCAAGTTCAAGGCTGTGGATGAGGCAATGGAGAGGGTGAAGATCTGGCAGTCTACTGAGCTGGAACTGGAGGGAAACAGGGAAGCCGTTGAACAACTGATGAAGGATCTGGACCTCCTGCATAGGCAGAATATGGCTCCCAAGCCAATTCTTGAGATAAGTCTGAACCTGGCGAGAGATGTGCTCAACCTTCATGATCGTTATGAGGATCTCAAGCCTACCTTCGAGACTTCTGAACTCTGCAAGGCAACTCATGATGCCAACTTGGCTGATTATGCAAGGCAGAAGGCAGAACTGGATCAGATGGTCGCGGGGTACAAAGAGGCCAAGGCCACTGCAGACAGGCTGGAGAAACAGATTTAAGAGCTCCAGAAACAGCTAGCAGAACGCAGGGAGGAGCAACGCAGGCTGGGTGCTGGACTGAGTTCTAAGACCAAGGCTACCTTCCTTGTGCAAAGCATGGTTTCAGCCTCTAGGCCAGCTCTGAAAGTTGCAGAGGCTTCAATTCATCAAGGGGTGCTGCTTCAGAAGGAGCTTTCCATCAAGAAGACTAGTCTGCAGGAGACCCTTAAAAAACTAGGATTTTAATTTTTAATTTTCGGATTTGTAATGAACTACTTGGTCATCGAAGTGACTATTTAAATAAAAGCTTATTTATTTTTGGAATTTTGATTTCTCTTGGTAATACTAAAATAAAAGTTTACACTGATACAGAATTAAAACCAAAACAAAATCAAGCGACAGTCTCAAGTTGTTGCCTTTCTATCCCAGGATCTGTCTGCACAGCCTGTGAATCCCACATGGTTGGATAGAATTTCTTCAACCATTTGCCATTGATTGGCGCAGCATGGACTTCTCCATCTCGATCCTGTAGCCTGTACGCCCCTAATCCCAGGACTTGGTTAATTATAAAAGGTCCTTCCCAAGTTGGTGACCATTTTCCATAACCGGCTATATGCGTTCCGAGGGGCAGAACTGCTTTCCAGACTATCTCCCCTTCTTCAAAACTCTTGTTCTTAACTCTCTTGTTGTATGCTCTTGACACAGCCTGTTTTCCTGCTAAGAGTTTGTTGAGGGTATCAATCCTATTTGCATCCAAACCTTCCAGTTCTAGCAACATGGCTTGGTTATAGTCTTCTCCCACCAGTTCATGTTGATGAGCAATTCTGAGGGATTGAACTACAATCTCCATAGGCAGAATTGTGTCGTGTCCATAAGTTAAAGCATATGGAGTCATGCCAGTTGCTTCCCTTTTTGAAGTTCTGTATGCCCATAAAGTTTCTGACAGCTTCTCATGCCACTGCTTTGGATTTTTCTCTAGCATTTTCCTGATAATATTGATTATCACTTTATTACTTGATTCTGCCTGTCCATTGGCTTGAGCATAATAAGGAGTGGATTGGAGCAGCTTGAATTTGAACGCTTCTGCCATGTTCAGCATATCCCCAGATATGAAAGAAGATCCCCTGTCGGTAGTAATTGATTCTGGAATGCCAAATCTCTGTATGATCTGTTCTTCTATGAAAGTGATGATTTCTTGGGACGTGGTAGACTTAACAGGCTTGGCTTCCACCCATTTGGTAAAATAATCCGTAGCTACAATAATGAAACAATGTTGTTGGGTGCTGGCTGGATAAATTTTGCCAATGAGGTCCATTGCCCATCCTCTGAAAGGCCATGGCTTGACTACTGGATTCATGGGAACCGAAGGAACCTGTTGGATTGGTCCATGTCTTTGACAAGCTTCACATCCTTTGGAATAGTTAATGCAATCTTTCATCATGGTTGGCCAGAAATAACCATACCTTTTGATTAGCCAACACATTTTTCTTCCACCTTGATGTGCCCCACATATCCCTTCGTGGGTTTCTCCCATGACCTTCATGTATTCTTTCTTTCCCAAGCATCTTAGCAATACTTCATCCTTGCTCTTTCGGACCAAATCTTCATTCCACATAAGATAATTTAAAGCCACGATTCTGACTTTCTTTTCAGAAGGCAAGGTTGGGTATTGTAAATAGCTTATGATGGGAGTTCTCCAGTCATCCTCGGCGATTATGGCAGAATTGACGTCTATTTCCATTCCTCTGGTCAGAACAGATGGTAGACTCTTCTTTCCCACCTTAATAATCCTCTGCACACAGTCTTCCGGAATTTGTATTCCTGTAGCTATTTGAGCCAGTTCATTGGCTGCGAAGTTCTCTTCTCTTGGGATGTGTTCCCAAGTGGCCTCCCTGAATTCTGTCAACAAATTCCTAGCTGCTACTAAATAGACAGCTAAAGCAGGGTTCAAACATTTGTATTCTCCAGCAATCTGTTTTAAAACAAGCATAGAGTCTCCCAAAATTTCCACAGACTGGACTCCGAGCTCTACCAACATTTCGAGGCCAATGATTAGAGCTTCGTATTCAGCTCTGTTGTTGGTGCATTGGAAATCTAGCTGAAAAGAGTAACAATGTCTGACTCCCAAAGGTTCCTCTAGAACAATTCCTGCTCCGGAGGTTAAGTCAGTTTTTGATCCATCAAAGTATAGCTTCCAAGGTGTGAGGTGAATCGAATAAATGGGATTGTTAAGGCAAACAAGAGCTCTTGTCAGTAAATCTGCATTTGCTATGTCCAAATAATCCATATTTTCAATTTCTTCTCCTGGATGATCGGCTAGGAAATCTGCTACCGCTTGTCCCTTGACAGCTTTCTGAGGGACATACCTGAAAGCAAATTCTGTCAGAGCCAGAGTCCATTTCCCAATTCTGCCTCTCAACATCGGTCTTGTTAGCATATATTTGATTAGGTCTGTCTTGGCAATGATATAAGTGGTAAATGGCAGCATGTAGTGTCTGAGTTTTATAGCAGTGAAGTACAAAGCCAGACAAAGCCTTTCGATTGCGGAGTAATTTCTTTCTACTTCTGTCAGAGTTCTGCTCAGATAGTAGACTGCTTGTTCCTTTCCTTCCTTGTTATCTTGAGCTAACAAGCTTCCAACAGACGTTTCTGATGCGGATACATAGAGCTTAAGTGGTCTGCCCTTCTTTGGTGGGGACAGAACTGGCGGATTTGAGAGGTAATGTTTGATTTCTTCAAAAGCTCGCTGGTGTTGCTCTTCCCACTTGAAAGTCTGTTCCTGTTTTAGCTTTAACAGGGAAGAAAAAGGCTGAATTTTTCCCACGGAATTGGATATGAATCTTCTTAGGAAGTTAATTTTCCCTAGAAGACTCTGCAGCTCTTTCTTGTTTCTCGGGGGTTGAGCTTCTATGATGGATTTTGCCTTATTTTTATCAATCTCTATGCCCCTCTGATGTACCAAAAATCCCAAGAAGTTCCCTGCTTGTACTCCAAAAACACATTTTTTAGGATTCATTTTTAATTTATGTTGTCTCATCCTTAAAAATGCCTTTCTTAGATTTGATACATGATTTCCTGCTTCGGGAGATTTGATCACCACATCATCTATATAGACTTCTAAAGAGTGTCCTATCATATCATGGAAAACAGAATTCATTGCTCTTTGATAAGTGGCTCCTGCGTTTCTTAAGCCAAACGGCATTACAGTGTATTCAAAAGAACCTAGATGCCCCGGACACATGAAGGCTGTCTTGTGGATATCTTCTTCTGCCACCATAATCTGGTTATATCCTGCATTGCCATCCATGAAGGATAACATTTGGTGATGAGCAACTCCATCTACTAGCATGTCCGCCATTGGCATAGGATATTCATCCTTGGGGGATGCTTCATTGAGATTCCTGTAATCCACACAGATTCTTACTGCCCCTGTTTTTCTTTTCAGAACCGGGACAATATTGGCCAGCCAGTCAATGTAAATGGCCGGCCTGATGAATCCTGCCTTGAGCAATCTTTCTATCTCTTCTTTGACTTTCAGTTCTGTTTCCATGGACATTCTTCTTCTAGCCTGTTTGACTGGAAAGTAGCCTTCTTTGATAGGCAGCTTGTGCTCTACCAATTTCCTGTCTAGTCCGGGCATTTCATGATAATGCCAAGCAAAACAATCTCTGAAGTCATGCAAAAGTGCGATGATTTCGCTTTTGAGTGGTTCTTCCAGTAGTGCGCTAATGAAAGTAGGTCTTGGATCCTCTTCTGTCCCTAGATTAATTTCCTGTAATGGATCTTCTACTTCTGGCAAGGAGTCATCTAGTGCTGCTGGTGCAAAATCTAAAATTTCCTCCTGTGAACTCTCCTCTTGTTCTTCGATGCTCTCATGCGTGAATTCTGCCATATTAATGGCTAGATCCTGCGCAGTGAGCTTCCTTTCTCCCCAGTATATCAACAATCTTTTTGTAATGGATCGGATTGTTGCAGCTCGATCCTTTTCCTGTTGATTGGGACTAAACATCGGAGTTCTGGAGGTTCAGAACAAAAGGCCTATTCCAGTCTTCTAGAGAACTGGCCAGACCGTCTTCAATGAGCCTTTGGGCCGTGACACCGTGAGGGCGGCCGTTCTGGTTGACTCCAAAGAAAGTGAAAGGACCAAGGTCATCATGATAGTACCTTGCTTCAAAACACATGGCAGAAGGCAGAAATGGCCGTGGATCGGCCTCTACTATCTCCATGTAACCTTCTTCATGCCAAAGAGCTAGCTGCTGATGTAGAGTAGAGGGAACGCAGAGGCTTTGGTGAATCCAATCTCTTCCGAGCAATGCATTGTAGGTAGTAGAGGTAGTGTCCACCACAAAGAACGCAATTTTCAGCTTTTTGGTTCCAACAATGACATCCACGTCCAGAATTCCATGAGTCTTAGTGATGCCGCCAGCAAAGTTGGTGACGGTCAGACGTGTTGGAATTAGATCCTTCTCTGTTCTGCCCATCTTGCTCAGCAGCCTGTGCGGTAGAAGATTGATGGCTGCGCCTCCATCTACCATTATCTTGGAAATAGGAATACCTCCAAAGTTCGCAGTTATGAATAGAGGCCTGAGGTGATTAGCCATTTCCCTGGTTGGTTTGGAAAAGCCAAGCTGTTCTGCAAGTGGGTTCATGGCAATTCCACCTGTTCTGAGTGCAGGTGGTTGCTGTTCTGGCGCTTCCTCTACCTCCGCCAGTCTGCATTCAAAGCTTTCTTGTGAGAACACGTCTCCTTCCAGAGTGCTTCCTTGTCCTTCTGTTGCCCTGAATTTCTCCGATAAGATGAATACCATATTAATGCCAAGATCTCCTTGTAACAAGTTCTCCAGTTCTGCACCAAAAGCTTCGGTTTCCTCATCTATTCCTTCGTCGTATTCCATCTCTTCTGTCCAGTCTCCTTGTTCTCCGGTCTCAAGGAAACCAGTTTGATCCTCTGCAGATGGATCATAGTCCAACTGTTCCTCCTCGTTTTCTTCAGTCCAGCCTTGTTGGTCTCCTTCAGGAACAGTCCCGGCTCCAGTTTGTACCTGTGGAAGTTCAGATTGATCGACTGGGGGTGAGGGTGAATAGATGGAGGGCTTGCCTGACGATTCTGTCTTTATCGGCTTTTGGGATTTATGTCCTGTCTGTTCTGCCTGAGGAATTGCTTCTGGATTTTCTCTTTTTCTGGCAGAACTTGGCTCTGCGAACACCTGTACATCTTTCCTGTTTCTGAGGAAGGTGGAATATTACCTCTGAACTCTTCTTTTCTGATTTCTGGTTAATTCCAAGGTTGGTCTGCCGCTTTTTCCGACGGAATACCATCTTCCTTCTATGATAGTTGCCAAAGGCTTGTCATCCCCCGGCATCCTAATTGGTATCTCTTCCTTAGGCTGCTCTGGATTTCTTTTGTTGTGCTGAGCTGGCCTAAGACAATCCTTTTGTCTGACTCTATTTCTGGGAGGGATCGGAGCTGGGCCTTGGTGGTGTGACGTTCCAATCCGGTCAAACACGCTATGTGTGGGCTGGTTCTACCTGTCCAGAGTTACTTCTAACTCACTTTCACACTTGCATTTACTGCATAGTACTATCCCAGCCGAGATGGTCGCTTTTGGCCTTTGGAAGTCCTCCTTTGTAGTTCCCCTGCTCCTGCTAGAACTGGCATTTTCCCTTCGTTCTGGCCAATTTAGATTGACCATGTTAACCTGGGCTTGGGGAAAAGGATCTGTCGTAACTGAGGGAGGCTTTTCTGCTAGTTTCAATCTCCCAGCAGTTATTCCTTCTTGTATGACATCTCTGAAAACGACACAACTGTTGGTGGAGTGGTTCCAAGAGTTGTGCCATCTGCAATACTGCCTGCCCTTAAGCTCTTCTGGTTTGGGAAGCTTGTGAGGCGTTTCTATCGCCTTTTGTGCCAACATCTCATCAAACAAAGCATCAACTTTGGTTAGATCGAAAGAGTAAACCTTGTTCTGCGTTGGTTTGTTTGGAACAAATCCTCCTGTAAATGGTGGCGGCTTCTGGTCATTTGGTGGCTTTGTAAGAGCTTTGCAGCTGATAGGATGCTTTAGTTTTGCCATTTCTGCCACTGCAACCTCTCTTTCTTCCGATCCCTCTGTGTCTTCTTCTGACTCTACTTCGATCAAATGGATTGAAGAAGAAGGGGACTTGTAGTATGTGCCCTTGGAAGAGTTCCTCTTCTGCTGTTCCTCCCTCAGCAGTTCCTCATATTTGGATGCTTTGTCTGCCAGTTCTGCCAGATCTCCGAACAGCATTCCATCGAATCTTTTTCTCAAAGAAATCTTAAGGGAGGTTTGAGCCATCTGGATGAAGTGCCTTTCTTCCATAGGGATTCGGCACTTCATTTTGAGTTTCCTGAATCTGGTTATGAAATCCTGGGTAGGTTCGTCTTCGCTTTGCTTGAGAGCGGCAAGATCACTGATGGTGACTTCTGGCTGAATCCTGAAATAATAATCATGGAAAACGTTTTCCATTTGTTCCCAGGTCTGAACAGAATTGGCTGGCAGACTAGTATACCAGGTGAAAGCTTGTCCGGAGAGAGAATTCCCAAAAAGCCTTAGCTTTAACAGAGGATTATTCTCTATAGCTATACACTGGACAGAAAATCTGCCTATGTGCTCAACAGACGAAGCATGAGGATCCTCTCCATTAAATAAGGTGAAGTTTGGTACTTTGAAACCTGCTGGTAAGGGAATCTGGTCTATGTAAGCCGGGTACGGCTCCATCTTCTGGCTTCCGGCTCCATCATCTCTCTGATCATTCTCTGTAATGCCCCCATGTCATTCAAAGCATTGATGGGATGCGGGTTTCGTCCCTGTTCTGGCTGATCACGATCAAACCCGTGCTCTATTCTGTATGGTCGAGGCAGAACTTCTTGCCTGTGTTCTTCCTCTTCTTCAACCTCCAGATGGTTCCTCCAGTTTGCCCCCGGTCTGTTTCTGTTATTGTTGGCAAAAGGGTTAATCCCCCCTCTGCCTCTCCTGCCCCTTGCTAGTGGAGGAAATGGATTGGGGTCCATTCTTCTTGGTCTGTAGGGTGGCACAGCTGGCGCCTCAGGCAGAAGTGGCAGGGGTTGATCTTGCGGGGCCACAGGTTGTGGTGCAGGTGGTTCTGGCTGGTTCTGGGGAATCTGAACTGGTGCAGGGCCCTCTAGCCTGACTGGGGCCTCATGCTCCTGGACGAGAGGGGCTCCTCCCCTCTATACAACCTGGATTTCTTCAGGTCCCGGTACTCCAGCTATCTGTGCAATAAGAGGATTCTCTTGATACGGCCATGCCAATCCTGGTGGAGGACTGTAGGGAAGGTCCAACTGCTGTACCACAGCATCAGGGTTTGGAATTCTTGCCATAGCGGCCTCACGGTCTTTCCTGAATTGCCTGTTAACTTGCCACTGCATCATGGCTGTTATATTGTTCAAAGACTCCTGACTCCTTTGCGTTGTAGTCTCCTGTCGGAACACAGCTTCCTGTATTTGATTCAGCCTTCTGGAAACAGTTCTGGAGCGTCTGCTCCCTGTACTACCATGAGCTGATTGTCTAGCGTCGCTCTCTTCTGAGTCTGGTCCTTCTCGAAAAGCTGCTTGGTCTCGTTCCATCGTGCGATGTGGATTCTGGCTAGAACCTCCAATATACATATACTTTCAAAGTATTGCTGAATATATACTGAGAAGTCCCACTGGGCGTGCCAAATTGTTCACCCGTTTTGATTTATTTCCTGAGATGACAGGGCAAAGTTCCCCATTAATTCAAAGACCATGTTTTGGTCAGTAAATTAACTTTCTTTATGTGTTGAGCGTGCCACTGTTAGCAATTTTTCAACCCTAATAGACTTATGGTAAAAATAACTTGCGCCCCAAGTTACTGACTTTGACCAAACGATTGTGAATTTGGGTGAGGAATATCTCCCAAGTAAGTTCTTTTCTATGCCTTAGACTGGTAAGGACTTTTATAATTTATCTCAGTATAAAAACCGGCAGTTCTGGCCAGAACAACTGATAACAGATTGAACTGATTTCAGGCAGAACTCCCCTTTACAAGACTCAAAAAGGAAAAACTGACTATATGAGAACGAGAGGAGGGCTGTGCTTCCATTTCTGCCTGGTTAGTTGCCTCTGTTCTGGGCTGGATTGGGTATATCTGTGTTGGATTGGACTCTGAACAGCTTCCACTGTTAGGCTTCGGCTGCAAATCGATACCAAAGCTTGAGTTTGGCAGAGCTTTAATCTATTTCAAGCCCTGGATGGCTTTTGGACGGGCAGAACTGGGACTTCTCCAGTCTGAAAGGGCAGAAGTGGCTGGACTTGAGCTGGGGATGTACTGCAGTACCTGTGCTGCTAAGTCAGGGCTCTTCATAAATTTGTTGAGGTTTTCATATTTGAGAAAACTCGAACTCTGCTAAACTTGGCTTTTGCTGAACCAAATTTGTAACGAGAGGAATCTCGTCATTGTTGAGTTGTGAACTGGGATTCAAATCAGAAGCAGGGGTCTAACTGTCTTTGCTGGGAGAAAATAGGATGATTCTGCAAGCTTGTCTGAGAAGCTTTTGAATTTGAAGTACTTCAGACTCTGAGTCTGTCGTAACTTGTTTGAGATATTTGTGATCAAGTGATCTTTTGAGTGTTTGTCTTTTGACTGGGTTTTTTGGTTGTTTTGATTGATTGTCCTTTTGCTCTGTTCACCCTCTCTTGTATATATACGAAATGTTTTTGAGGGTGGGCGGTAAGTAAAAGATATTTTTAATTTTTAATTGAAACAAAAACAGGGGTTCCATTCCTTTTCTGGTAAGTAAACACTCAACGATCAGTTCCTGAGATGACTGCTTCTGTATTTTGATGGAATGCCATGCCTGTTCTTTCATTTCAATCTGCTTTTGCATGAGTCTGAACGTTTGAGATAGCTAATTCTCAGCTTTTGAACAGCTCCCTGTTTCCCGCTTTATAAAAGCAGAGCCTGCTTATCTTTGAAAATTGTGTTTCTCCAAAATATCAGATTATTTTTAGATAAACTAAGCGGTATTTGATCTCCTGGCAGCAAAGTTATTTCAGAGATTTTCTTTTTATACCTGCTCCTGTTCAATCTTCAATCTCAGCCGAAATTATTGACTCTTCTAAGTCAGGGATCACGTGGGACTGTTCCGTTTTGCAGACCAGATTGAGTCTAGTTTACGTTGTGCCTAATTTCGAATTTCTTCGAGGCCCAACCCTTTCCTAGTTCCTACTGTTTCCAGACCTCCTAACGTTTTGGGCCGTGTTCATTTGTTTTGATCCGTTCAATCGTTAGCGGGCTGGATTGCGTTGATGGGCTCAGAGCTTTGGAACAGTCGGCTTGGGAATGTCGTGGGCTTTCTTCTTTAGGCTTGGGTGCGCCAAATTTAAGCCCAAACAATGCCCCCATTAAGTTTGAACCGTTTAAAACGACGGTTTCCAAACTTAATGATTTTTCGGCTATTTAATTTGTGCGCGCCGAAATAAAACGTCCCCTGTCTGCCACGTCCGCCTACCACGAATTAGACTTCGTGGGAAATTGGTCAGTTACTAGCTAGTTACTAGCTGGTCATTATCAGCTTTCAGGTGGCGTCTTGTCTTCCTTTTCCCACGATTTCGAGTCTTTTAAAAGAATTTTGAAACCTCCAGTTCCTAGGGGTGGGCATATAAACCGGAAAACCGGAAAACCGAACCAAACCGGACGAAAAAAAAACCAGAAAAAACCGAGTTGACTAAAAAGTCAACAAAATCGGACCGAACCGGTTCAAACCGATTCCGGTTCCGGTTTTACACAAGATAGCACCGGACCGGACCGGTCCAGTATTTGAAGAGTATAGGCTGCCCAGATGAGGAATTGGGTGGGCAAGAGAAGAGTAGAACTACCCAAGAGCAAGGGAACTCAAAATTGGACTTTTGGAAACTGGAAACTGCATTTCAGTTTTCATTTAATTACAATTTGATTTTTGTTCTTTCCTTGGCCTTCAACCTCACCAATTTGAAGAGTAGAGGCTACCCAGATGAGGAATTAGGTGGGCAAGAGAAGAGTAGAACTACCCAACTCAAAATTGGACTTTTGGAAACTAGAAACTGCATTGCAGTTTTCATTTAATTACAATTGTTTTTGTAATTGTTTTCGTTTTCGTTTTTGTTTTTTTTAACATAATTGATATATACATTGTATTTTTGTTACAGTTTCTGTTTTTATTTGCAGTTTTTGTGTGAATAAGTGTTGAAATGATTTTTTTTTTTAAATTTTAAAACCGTTGATTGTTTATATAAATATTGTATAACTGAATAAATATTACAAAATCAAGTTTGGTGTAGTGGTTTGTGAGTGAGCCTTCCTCCTTTGAGGATCAAGGTTCGAGTCCATTCAATGACACAAAATCTTTTTTTTTTAAAGGTGAATAAAGGGCAATGGAGTTGATCCCCTGCAGACGGTGGCAGGCCGGCGACGGGCGGCAGGCGGTGGCGGCAGGTGGCCAACGGCGGGAGTTTGGCGGCGAGATTCCGGCGTGGTGGCCGGCGGCGGGATTCTGGCGGTGGTGGCGGCGGCGGCGGGATTCCAGCGGTGGTGGCCGGCGGCGGGATTCCGGCGGTGGTGGTTGGATAGATATGGACATGTGGCATAGTATGCTTGCCTTAGAAGGAGTGGCATTGTGTGTAATCTTGATATTTTTTAATGATATTTTTGTAAATTAGGTACCACATTTTGGTCTTTGGCCTTATTCTAATTAGATGAAATTGTATTTCTATCTTCCAAATTAGTAAACTATATTGTGGTTTAAAACTAAAGCTCCCATATATATATATATAGGGTTGGCAATGGGTCGAATCAGGGGTGGCTATGCAATTCCCATCCCCATCCCCGTTAGCTTTTTCCCCCATCCCCACCTTCGTTGGGGAATGAGTTCCCCGACCCGCCCCAAAGGAATAACCAATATATAACTACTTTTTTTCTTTCAACAAAGTAAATATATATAATATATACTTATAAGACAATATAAGAATGTTTATATACTATATATATATATATATACCTCATCAAAAAATTTATATAAATATATATTCGGAGGATTCGGGTTGGGGATTAAAATACCATCCCACGCCCTCCCCAAACACCATACCCAAAAAATTCCCCATTAATGGGTCAAATCCCCGCGAAGACCCTTACCCACGGGGAAAATTTCATCCCTAATATATATACAGAGTTTACAAGCTAAATTTACAAAGAAAATTAACTAGATTATTACTTGTAGACTACTCCAAATGAATTACAATCAATATAAACAAGGAAACTAAAACTAACTTTCCTAGTTTTGTTAGGCATGACATGTTGAGGTACGTATATCGACTTGTATCCATAAAAAAAAATGCAGCATCGCACTTGGTCAAATGTGGATTGTTGGAGAATGCATATGCCATTGTGGATAAAGGATTTTGTAAACATTATTTATAAACTCTGGCTAGGGAATTGAAACTTCCATATAGCACTTGGTCTTGCTGATATTCTAAATCATGAGCAGGATGGACCTCATGTAGAGCTCCCTAAGCAGTAGTCAAAATGTACGAATTTAGTTCCTTGTTCGTCAAGGAATTGGTTTCTTACCAAAAAGATATAGGAGATTCTTTGTGTAGTCACCAAGCAAACCTACTAGTATCAAATTGGTCATACCGTCAAAACCTGTCAATTTTATTGTTAAATTGAGAGATAAAACCATCCATATAAACTAAAATATTAATAAAGTAAACCCCATCTCAGCTCTCAGCTCTCTGCTCTCCCTCTCCCCTTCCACCCCCTTCCCCCACCTCCCCTCTATTTTTTTTCTCCTCTACGAGAACATAAGCAGCAACAAACACAACATGACTCTGCCATCTACGGTCCCACGTGGCGCCTCCTTAGCCGCAACCTCACCTGGTGGGGCCTGCAAATGGGTTCTCAACATCCTAGGGGACTGGGTTGAAACAAATTCTCAATCCTAAACCAAAGGTGTCAGAGTGGTCGAGCATTTGCAATACGCCATGTTTTGCTTGTTGGTTTTGATGTGCTTTGGGGATAGATTGGATGAAAACCAAATCAAAGAAATAGTGTGTTCAGCATCCCTCGCTCTTGAGTTTTGGGCGATATCATTTCCTCAATTTTTTGCCCGAATTAGAATCTTGGGGCTTGGGGCTGGGGCTGGGGCTGTGGGTTGGGATGTGATGGTCAGGTCGTGAGGGAGAAAAAGTTTAGGGGAAGGGGAGGCTATCCCATCCCTAGGTCAAGACACCAAGATGTCTTTGAGGACTTACGAGAGGAGACTAATTTCGATACGTTGATAGTTAATCTATATTTTGCTTTAGATTTAGAAGTTGGATCAAAACTACATCACTTTTTCTTTTGTGGAATTTTCCTTTCCTTTGACCCAGATTACGCAGTAGTTAACACAAATGCTAATGGATGTGGCCAACGTTTAATTTGGTTGCAGAAAGTGTTGGCGAGTAGAATATATCCTATTCTATTTGGGTTTTATTTATTTTTCCTTTTGTATAGATATTATGTAATTAGGATTCCACTTATTTCCTAATTAAATCCTACTAGGGTTTGTAACCTGTATTATAAATACCTCCTTTCGGAGAATGAAATATATCTGAAAATATTCTACCCATATTGTTTGACTTGGTATCAGAGCCGACTTTCTGGTGACCTGTGTGTGTTGTGCCCACCCGTGTTCTATTGTGTGCCCTAATTTCTTTTAGGGTTCTTGTGTCTGTGTCTTTGCCGTGTTCCGCTGTGTGCTCTATCGTGTTTGTGCCTCTACTGTGTTCGTGCATCTGCCTCTACTGTGTTTGTGCCTCTGTTGTCTTCGTGCATCTGCCATATTTGTGTCTGTGCTGTGATCTGTTGTATACCCTGCGTGATTTGTTGAGTTTCTGCTACAATCATGGGTGATAATTCCATTGTTGGTGCTACTGCTGCTTCTGCAAATTTGCGTGTTTCTGACTCTATTCCAGGTACTGGCTCTAATACTTGGATAATTGACACTGGTGCTTCTGATCATATGACTTATAATGCTAAATTTTTTGATGAGTTGTCTAGTAACACCCGTGACCCATACATAACTAGTGCTAATGGTTTGCCCTCTCCAATTACTGGCGAGGGCACCATTTCTCTCACCCCAACTCTGTCCTTGTCTCGTGCGTTATTAGTTCCCAATATCCATTGTAACTTGTTATCTGTTGGTCGCTTACTTGATACACTTAATGCTTCTGCTACTTTCTATCCTACCTATTGCTCTTTTCAGGATCTCAAGACTCACGAGGTGATTGGGCATGGTAAACGGATAGGGGGGTTGTATTATTTGACATTACCTTCTGCACCAGTTCGTGATCGTGTCGTTAATACTGTTCAACGTTGCAGTGTCAAAGACAAACAGCAAATTTGGTTATGGCATCGTCGCTTGGGACACCCGTCATTTGGCTACCTTAAGCGTCTGTTTCCATCTTTATTCCGCTCCTGTGATGAGTCTAGCTTCAAATGTGAGACTTGTGTAATGGCCAAGAGTCACCGTACTGTTTTTCCCTTAAGTAATAATAAAGCTGCCTTGCCTTTTGAGTTAGTCCATTCTGATGTATGGGGTCCTGCTCGTGTGACTTCAAATGGTTTCCGTTGGTTTGTTACGTTTATTGATGACTGCACTCGCTTAACATGGGTGTATTTGATGAAGAATAAACATGATGTTGCCTCTATTCTCCCTGTTTTTTGTGCCATGGTGTCTACTCAGTTTCATGCTCATGTTAAAGTTTTTCGGACCGATAATGGCGGTGAATATGTGAATCATACATTGAATCAGTTCTTTCATGATCACGGTATCATTCACCAAACTACCACTCCATTCACTCCTCAACAGAATGGCGTGTCTGAAAGGAAGAATCGTCAGTTACTTGAAGTTGCCCGCTCTCTTATGTTGGATATGTCTGTTCCCCATCATCTTTGGGGACATGGTGTCTTGGCCGCGGCCTACTTGATTAACCGTACTCCTAGTCGGGTTCTTGATTTCAAGACTCCACTTGATGTGTTGTGTGCTCTTACTCCTCCGGTTTCGGTCTCTAAGTTACCTCCGAAGGTGTTTGGGTGTGTTGCGTATGTTCATGTCTACTCCCATCAACGGAGTAAACTTGATCCTTGTGCTCTCCGCTGCGTCTTCATTGGTTATTCTACTACTCAGAAGGGTTATAAGTGTTATCACCCGCCTACTCAGAAGGTACATGTCACTTTGGATGTTATTTTTCATGAAGAAGTACCCTACTATGTCTCTCCCTCCTCTTCAATTCAGGGGGAGAGGGGGAGTGAATTGAAGAGTTTCGGAGTGGAAAATATGGAAGTTTTTGAACCTGAAGAAGGAATTTCTGGCGAACAGGAAGCGACCGGTCGCAGGGAAGACGCGACCGGTCGCCAACGACTCTGTGATGAAAACGACCGGTCGCACATAGGAAGCGACCGGTCGCTCGCGTCGACGAGCGACAACAGTACCGATACAAGTGACGCGACCGGTCGCGAGGAAAGCCACGACCGGTCGCCAGACGAAATTGTTGGTGTTTTCGAGCCTCTCTCAGAAGGACATAACAGTGATATTGGCGACTCTCGTACAGATGAAATTGATAATAGACCCCCCTCTGCCCTGCCATTGCCTCAATCAAGTTGTGATAATGAGGTACTTTCTAGTGATGTGCCTACCTATTCTTTGCCCCCACGTACTACCCGTGGGAAACCTAAAGTGCAATATTCTCCTGATATACATGCCAAGTCTAAATATCCCATTAACCATTATATGTCAACTCATCGTTTATCTAAGTCATATGCATCATATTTGTGTCAATTATCTAGTGTATGTGTGCCAACTAAGTTGCAGGATGCTCTATCTGATCAAAACTGGGTAGATGCAATGCATGTTGAGATGGAAGCCTTGAACAAGAATGCTACTTGGGAGTTAGTTCCTTTACCAAAAGGAAAAAAAGGCAGTTGGGTGCAGATGGGTGTTTACTTTGAAGCACAAGGCTAATGGTTCCATTGACCGTTACAAGGCAAGATTGGTAGCAAAAGGGTATACTCAGACATATGGAGTGGATTACACAGAGACTTTTGCTCCAGTAGCTAAGCTCAACACTGTACGCGTACTCTTATCCTTAGCTGCTAACCGTGACTGGCCGCTGCTACAATTTGATGTAAAAAATGCATTCCTCCATGGTGACCTCAAGGAAGAAATATATATGGATCCTCCGCCGGGTATCCCTGTGACTTCTAAGGAAGGTGTGGTGTGCAAGCTACGGAAATCCTTGTATGGATTAAAGCAGTCTCCAAGAGCGTGGTTTGGAAGATTTGCTGCATCCATGAAGAAGTTTGGGTATGTGCAAAGTAACTCTGATCATACTTTGTTTCTGAAGCGTCATAAAGGTAAATTGACGGCTTTAATTATTTATGTTGATGATATGATTGTGACTGGAGATGATCATGTAGAGATACAGAGTCTTCAGAAATATCTGGCTTCTGAGTTCGAGATGAAATCATTGGGTGATTTAAAGTATTTTCTTGGGATTGAAGTTGCCAGATCTAAACATGGTATTTTTCTATCCCAAAGAAAGTATGTTTTGGATTTACTTGCAGAAACTGGAATGTTGGATTGTAAACCAATTGATACCCCTAGTGAGCAGAATCATAAGTTGGGGATATATCCCGATCAAGTTCCGACTGATAAAGAACGTTATCAACGACTTGTGGGGAAATTGATTTATTTAGCTCATACCCGTCCGGACATTGCGTATGCTGTAAATATAGTGAGTCAGTTTATGCACTCTCCTAGTGTGGATCATATGGGGGCTGTGACTCGTATTTTAAGGTATCTGAAAGTAACTCCTGGCAAGGGGTTAATTTTCTCCAAGTATGGCCATACGAATGTAGAAGGGTATACAGATGCTGATTGGGCAGGTTCAGCCACAAATAGGCGTTCGACATCTGGGTATTTTATGTTTGTGGGTGGCAATCTTGTTACGTGGAGGAGCAAGAAACAAAAGGTGGTGTCTAGATCTAGTGTTGAGGCCGAGTATCGGGGAATGGCCCATGGTGCATCTAAGTTACTATGGTTGAGGAGATTGTTGAAAGACCTTGGTTTTGGGCCTAATAAACCCATGGATTTATATTGTGACAATACGGCTGCGATTGCAATTGCTCATAATCCTGTACAACATGACCGTACAAAACATGTGGAGGTTGATCGAAATTTCATTAAAGAAAAGTTGGATGCGGAGATTGTGTCCTTCCCCTTCATCCGTTCAGAGTATCAGTTAGCTGATGTTCTTACGAAAGCTGTTTCTACAAGTATCTTTCTCAACTCGCTTGACAAGTTGGGCATGCGTGACGTCTTTGCTCCAACTTGAGGGGGAGTGTTGGCGAGTAGAATATATCCTATTCTATTTGGGTTTTATTTATTTTTCCTTTTATATAGATATTATGTAATTAGGATTCCACTTATTTCCTAATTAAATCCTACTAGGGTTTGTAACCTGTATTATAAATACCTCCTTTCGGAGAATGAAATATATCTGAAAATATTCTACCCATATTGTTTGACTGAAAGAAAAATCAATAGAGGGAAAAGAAAGTTGGTCCTCAACCACTCCTGTTTCAATCAATGGTTTAATATTCAATCAATCCTCAAAAGTCAAAATCAGTACCAGTCCAGTCTCCATCTACATTTTAATTGAAACAGTGTGAAATGGTCAAAGAAGTATTTTGATGAATTGGAATTGGCAGGATTTGGTCGAGCAGGGAATTCTTACATTGTCCCACTGAGATCCCCATGTACATAGTTGGAAATGTAGACTTGTTCCAATTTCTCTTATTATCAGCAATCTTTATTTTACTTAATACTTGATGATGTGTTGTGTTAAAGGATTTTCCTATCTTATATTCATATGCCACAAGAAGAATCAGGTTGCATTTGTTTGTTCATGGCTTCTAAGGAAGTATTGGCTTTTCAGGTGGACTACATACTAGGTGATAATCCCGGTTTACTTTACTTGCTAATCAAATAAGTGGAGTAATTGATCTGGTTTTTGAAAGGTGGGTTGATCTTCAAACCTGGAGGCAGTAACATGCAGCATGTAACCTCACTTTCATTCCTACTTTTGGCTTATTCCAACTATCTAAGCCATGCCAACAAAGTCGTGCCCTGTGTCCAGACTTCAGCCTCCCCTGCTTTCCTCAAACAATTGGCTACATTTTAATTCAAACAGTGTGAAATGGTCAAAAGAAGTATTTTGACCAATTGGAATTGGCAGGATTTGGTCTGACCTATATCGTTTGAGAAATAAATTACATTTTCTTTTTGATGTATTATGCTCTTTTTTTTTTTTTTCCTTTTTATCAAGAGAATTTAAATTTGAGGCTTCTTCTAATATTGCGTGTAATGATCAGACAGACAATTATTCTTGCACAACAAATGTTCCGGGTACCCTATTTGTTAGAGAAAAAGTATGTCATGTTCACCTTGATGTATTGTCTGTTGTTTAATGGAAAGTACATTTGACCAAAAAAAAAAAAAAAGCATTTTTCAATGAAAAACAAAATCTCACGCTCAATTGCTCAAATATTAGAAAACCCTCATTAAATGCATCTTGGAAAAATTTCACACACGACAAATCTTTTTTTGACCGTTGCTACAATAAAAAGTATATAAATACAGTTTTGATCTTAACCAACAATAATATACAAGACAGAATGGAGCCATTAATGGCCTCTTCAAGATTTGTTTTCTTCCTCTCTCCCATTCTGTTACTAATAAGTTCTCAATCCCTTGCTCAGCCTGAGTTTCCAAGCCATAGCTGTTTCTACGAGAAAGGCAACTATACCACAGGCAGCACCTACCAAACAAACCTTAACACCCTTCTCTCTTCTCTTTCTTCCCCCTCCAACAACGGCAATGGCTACGGCTTCTACAACTCCTCCTTTGGAGAAAACGCCGACCAGGTCCACGCAATCGCGCTATGTCGAGGCGATGTCATGGCGGACACTTGCCGTGGCTGCCTCAGTAACTCCACACAAAAGCTCACACAGGTCTGTCCCAATCAGAAGGAAGCTATCGGCTTTTACGACGAGTGCATGCTGCGCTACGCAAACCGCTCCATCTACGGCGCCATGGAAACTACCCCTGTTTTCCCGTTGTGGTGGAACATACACAACCTGTCGTCCTCCGACGTCGACGGGTTTTTTCAAGAGATGAGGAAGCTGCTGAAAAACCTAAGTGGTCAAGCTGCGGCGAACGGTTCTCTTCGGAAGTTCGCGGTAGGGAACGCAACCGCTCCCAATTTGCAAACAATATATGGACTTGCGCAGTGCACGCCGGATTTGGCCGAGCAGGCCTGCAGTGAATGCTTGGATGCTGCTATGGGAGAAATCACAGCATATTGTGAGAGGAAGCAAGGTTGTAGAGTTCAGAACCCCAGCTGTACCGTTAGGTATGAAGTCAATCGCTTCTATGACCCTACAACTATGGTGCCGTTGCCGTCATCCCCCCCGCCATCAACCAGTACAGGAGGTACATATGCTTTGAAGAAATAAAGTTGGCTTAATTAGAGCAATTGTCCATGAATTTGTACACGAGTTACATTTGATTCTCTCAATTCAAGTTTTTATCGATGTAGTCGTCTCGTATACAAGTTCAGGCACCATTGCTATAATTCACACTACAACGATTTTGGTCAAAGAGATTTCTAATGCATATTTTGTTATGTTCATATACATATGTATGTATGTATTCAAATTAATGCAAATGAGATTTCTGATTTTTGCAGGATCGAAGAGTAATAGATCTCGGACTGTCATCATTATTGTTGTGCCAATTGTTGTTTCTGTGGTACTAATAGTTATATTCTTCTGCATTTGTTTAAGAGTAAGGAGGACAAAGAAAAAACTTGAAACTAAGAAGTTACTTCCAAGTAAGCAGGCAACTCTAGTGAACATTAATCATATTATTCCATTTGATAGGCATTTTTAGATTTTATTATGCTACAACTGCTTAATTTAGTTTTTGTTAAATTGTTCCTCAGGCAGCGACGATACAGATGAAATTGGATCTGCAGAATCCTTGCAATTTGACTTGGCCACCATTAGAGATTCTACAGATGACTTTTCTGAAGCAAATAAACTTGGACAAGGCGGATTTGGATCTGTTTACAGGGTAATGACAAGTTAATAACAAGAACTTATAACTTTGATATTTCTTGAATACCACTTATCTCATTTCTATTTTTTCATTCCGTACCGATATATTTTTTCAGGGTAGGCTTCTCAATGGAGAAGATATAGCCGTAAAAAGGCTCGCTACAAATTCTGAGCAAGGAGATTTAGAATTCAAAAATGAGGTCTTGTTAGTGGCTAAACTTCAACACCGGAATTTAGTTAGACTCTTAGGTTTCTGCTTAGAAGGAAGTGAGCGGCTTCTTGTCTATGAATTTGTCCCTAACGCAAGTCTCGATCACATCATATTTGGTATGTCTGGAATTATGCATTGTTTTCGTTTAACTTTGAACGTTTATTATAAAATTCCAATTGTGTGACATGTATGCAAGCAAACATTGTAATTGAAGTCTTGATTTTGCATTAATATATTTGCAGACCCAACAAAGCGTGCACAACTAGATTGGGTGAGGCGCTACAAAATCATAGTAGGCACTGCTCGAGGCCTCCTTTACCTCCACGAAGACTCTCGCCTTAGAATTATTCATCGTGATCTCAAAGCTAGTAACATCTTGATAGATGCAGAAATGAACCCCAAAATTTCAGATTTTGGCATGGCAAGGTTGTTCGTGCTTGATCAAACGCAAGGCAATACTAGTCGGATTGTTGGGACCTAGTAAGAATATGCACTTAACTGCCTGTGGGCCTATGTTTGTTATGTCAACAATTTCCTTTCCATACGTGTTGGTGAACGCTGACATTCTTTTTGTTGATAAGCAGTGGTTATATGGCTCCAGAGTATGCAATGCATGGGCACTTTTCTGTTAAGTCCGATGTCTACAGTTTTGGTGTGTTAGTTCTAGAGATAGTCAGTGGACAAAAAAATAGTGGCTTCCAGCATGGAGAAAATGCGGAGGATCTTCTAAGCTTCGTAAGTGAATATATAATATAGTTTTGGTATCTCAATACAATTTAGTTCAACGAATCAAAGAAAGAAAACTTATCTCTGATCAAATTCACAAATCATTACAGGCCTGGAGAAGTTGGAGGGATGGGACAGCTTCAAATCTAATAGATCCCACATTGAATACTGGTTCAAGAACAGAAATAATGAGATGCATCCACATTGGATTATTATGTGTGCAAGAAAATGTGGCTGATAGGCCAACCATGGCATCTGTTATTCTCATGACGAATAGCTACTCCCTCACTCTCCCAGTGCCCTCCCAACCTGCATTTTATTTGCACAACAGCATTGGATCGGACATGCCGTTACAATCTGAATATAATTCCGAGGTAGCGAGGTCAGATCGATCCAAGAGTAACTCTGTCAAAGTAATGGAATATGAGACTTTTACTGAACCACATCCTCGCTAGTGGTTGAAGATCATACTGGCTTTGTGAAATTGTAATGTAATTTATTAAATAAATGTCTGAGTCTTATTATATGACATATATCATTTGAGAAATAAATTACATTTTCTTTTTGATGTATTATGCTCTTTTCTTTTCTTTTTTCTTTTTATCAAGAGAATTTAAATTTGAGGCTTCTTCTAATATTGCGTTTAATGATCAGACAGACAATTATTCTTGCACAACAAATGTTCCGGGTACCCTATTTGTTAGAGAAAAAGTATGTCATGTTCACCTTGATGTATTGTCTGTTGTTTAATGGAAAGTACATTTGACCAAAAAAAAAAAGCATTTTTCAATGAAAAACAAAATCTCACGCTCAATTGCTCAAATATTAGAAAACCCTCATTAAATGCATCTTGGAAAAATTTCACACACGACAAATCTTTTGTTGACCGTTGCTACAATAAAAAGTATATAAATACAGTTTTGATCTTAACCAACAATAATATACAAGACAGAATGGAGCCATTAATGGCCTCTTCAAGATTTGTTTTCTTCCTCTCTCCCATTCTGTTACTAATAAGTTCTCAATCCCTTGCTCAGCCTGATTTTCCAAGCTATGGCTGTTTCAACGAGACAGGCAACTATACCACAGGCAGCACCTACCGAACAAACCTTAACACCCTTGGAAAAAAAAACAAACCTTAACACCCTTCTCTCTTCTCTTTCTTCCCCCTCCAACAACGGCAATGGCTACGGCTTCTACAACTCCTCCTTTGGAGAAAATGCCGACCAGGTCCACGCAATCGCGCTATGTCGAGGCGATGTCATGGCGGACACTTGCCGTGGCTGCCTCAGTAACTCCACACGAAAGCTCACACAGGTCTGTCCCAATCAGAAGGAAGCTATCGGCTTTTACTACGAGTGCATGCTGCGCTACGCAAACCGCTCCATCTACGGCGCCATGGAAACTGACCCTGTTTTCCCGTTGTGGTGGAACATACAAAACCTGTCGTCCTCCGATGTCGACGGGTTTTTTCAAGAGATGAGGAAGCTGCTGAAAGACCTAAGTGGTCAAGCTGCGGCGAACGGTTCTCTTCGGAAGTTCGCGGTAGGGAACACAACCGCTCCCAATTTCCAACCAATATATGGACTTGCGCAGTGCACGCCGGATTTGGCCGAGCAGGCCTGCAGTGATTGCTTGGATGCTGCTATGGGAGATATCCCAAGATATTGTGAGAGGAAGGAAGGTTGTAAAGTTTCAAACCCCAGCTGTACTGTTTGGTATAAAGTCAATCGCTTCTATGACCCTACAACTGTGGTGCCGTTGCCGTCATCCCCGACAGGAGGTACATATGTATTGAACAAATAAAGTTGGCTTAATTAGAGCAATTGTCCATGAATTTGTACACGAGTTACATTTGATTATCTCAATTCAAGTTTTTGTTGATGTAGTCGCGTCATATACAAGTTCAGGCACCATTGCTATAATACTACAACAATTTTGGTCAAAGAGATTTCTAATGCATATTTTGTTAGGTTCATATACAGATGTATGTATGTATTCAAATTAACGCAAATGAGATTTCTGATTTTTGCAGGATCGAAGAGTAATAGATCTCGGACTGTCATCATTATTGTTGTGCCAATTGTTGTTTCTGTGGTACTAATAGTTATATTCTTCTGCATTTGTTTAAGAGTAAGGAGGACAAAGGCAAAACTTGAAACTAAGAAGTTACTTCCAGGTAAGCAGGCAACTCTAGTGAACATTAATCATATTATTCCATTTTAGAGGCATTTTTAGATTTTATTATGCTACAACTGCTTAATTTAGTTTTTGTTAAATTGTTCCTCAGGGGGCAACGATACAGATGAAATTGGATCTGCAGAACCCTTGCAATTTGACTTGGCCACCATTAGAGTTTCCACAGATGACTTTTCTGAAGCAAATAAACTTGGACAAGGCGGATTTGGATCTGTTTACAGGGTAACGAAAAATTAACAAGAACTTAACTTTCATATTTCTTGAATGCCACTTATCTCACATATGTTTTTTCATTCCGTACCTATATATTTTTTCAGGGTAGGCTTTTCAATGGAGAAGATATAGCTGTAAAAAGACTCTCTACAAACTCTGGACAAGGAGACTTAGAATTTAAAAATGAGGTCTTGTTAGTGGCTAAACTTCAACACCGGAATTTAGTTAGACTCTTAGGTTTCTGCTTGGAAGGAAATGAAAGGCTTCTTGTCTATGAATATGTCCCTAATGCAAGTCTCGATCACATCATATTTGGTATGTCTGGAATTATGCATTGTTTTTCTTTTGACTTCGAATGTTTGTTATAAAATTCCAATTGTGTGACATGTATGCAAACAAACATTGTAATTGAAGTCTTGATTTTGCGTTAATATATTTGCAGACCCAACAAAGCGTGCACAACTAGATTGGGTGAGGTGCTACAAAATCATAGTAGGCACTGCTCGAGGCCTCCTTTACCTCCACGAAGACTCTCGCCTTAGAATTATTCATCGTGATCTCAAAGCTAGTAACATCTTGATAGATGCAGAAATGAACCCCAAAATTTCAGATTTTGGCATGGCAAGGTTGTTCGTGCTTGATCAAACGCAAGGCAATACTAGTCGGATTGTTGGGACCTAGTAAGAATATGCACTTAACTGCCTGTGGGCTTATGTCTGTTATGTCAACAATTTCCTTTCCATATGTGTTGGTGAACACGGACATTCTTTTTGTTGATATGCAGTGGGTATATGGCTCCAGAGTATGTAATGCATGGGCACTTTTCTGTTAAGTCCGATGTCTACAGTTTTGGTGTGTTAGTTCTAGAGATAGTCAGTGGACAAAAACATAGTGGCTTCCAGCATGGAGAAAATGAGGAGTATCTTCTAAGCTTCGTAAGTGAAAATATAATATAGTTTTGGTATCTCAATACAATTTAGTTCAACGAATCAAAGAAAGAAAACTTATCTCTGATCAAATTCACAAATCATTGCAGGCCTGGAGAAGTTGGAGGGAAGGGACAGCTTCAAATCTAATAGATCCCACATTAAGGACTGGTTCAAGAACAGAAATAATGAGATGCATCCACATTGGATTATTATGTGTGCAAGAAAATGTGGCTGATAGGCCATCAATGGCTTCTGTTATTCTCATGCTGAATAGCTACTCCCTCACTCTCCCAGTGCCCTCCCAACCTGCATTTTATTTGCATAACAGAATGGACATGCCGTTACAATCTGAATATAATTCAGGGGCAACAAGGTCAGATCGATCCAAGAGTAACCCTGTCAAAGTAATGGAATATGAGACTTTTACCGAACCACATCCTCGCTAGTGGTTGGATCGGACATGTCGCTTTCTGAAATTGTAATGTAATTTATTAAATAAATGTAGTTATCTTTTTGTAAATGTAGTGGTTCTTCATTTTTCCTAAGATATCTTAAAGTTCATAGTGTTACTTTTCTATGCCGTCTTCAAACTTATATTGTTGCTTTGATTGTTGCTTTAGATTGTTGCTTTGAATTCCTTAAAGTGTCCTACTTTTCTATGCTCTTGTACATCAATGTGCTTGATTCCTCAAAACTTTTCTAATTGTAAACTATCCAGAATCCCCATTATTGTAAAAAGGACATCCATCAGACAGAATCATCACAATTTCAAAAAAACAATAAAAGTACACTCTAATATGAAAGTTTGAAAGTTGCTCTCTTCAAACTTGAAAGTTTGCCGAGTTCAATGATTTTCCCCCCAAATCCTTCATTTGAAGCATTGATACCAATAAAATCCCTGTCCATTGAGCCACCAATAAAGATTGAACTCCACGGTTGCCCAAAAACATAATTGGACAAGACAAGAAACAGCATTTTGTATTGCCCATTTGAGAAACAACTCAACATAAAACACTAACAAAATCACTTGCCTAACTGAACTAACCAATCCAAATCATGGGTTCTCTTAGATCCTCAAAGATGACCAAAATAATTATTCCATATTACACTATATTTCATTTTTGAAAAGAAAGTTGCAAGTTGAAAACATCATAGAAAATAAGAAACCAGTTAGAGAGAGAGAGACCAGAGAAAGGCACCAAGAGCAATGACTGCGCTCGGTTGTGGCGCATAGCAAGGTAAGCCGCAAGTCGGTAGCAGGCAGACTGGACAATGGATCTGAACAGAGTGAGTGAGTGAGCCCAACCCAGTTGGGTCGGTGTGCAGACTGGGCCCCACCTCCTTGTACACCCCTGGCAACAACGACTCGTCAGCTCTCTGCATAATACTTGCTAGGTTCACCAACAACAATGTCACAACCTCTGCTTTCATTTTCCAATCTCTGTTTGGACTGAAAACAGAGCACTCTGCTCGGTTCTCAGACCAAGGGCAGAAGGACAAATCAGAGGTTTTATGTTTAGAGACAGAAGGGGAAGAATATTTCGTTGACTAAAGGCTGGATTGAGACTGAAGGGTTACTGTGGAAATGATGACCCACGTCACGTGTAGGATTGGGATTGGTGTGATTAGGGGTGGGGTGAATGGATGGAGATTTGGGGACAAAAGATTTGGCCTAGTCGGTTAGTTGATTCTTCTCGTCTTTGATGGAACTCTCTACACAGACGGGGTAGAGGGAGCTTTTCGATCGGCTTATGATGCCGTCTCCAACCTTATGCAGTGAAGCTAGTTATTAGTTAATTTATTATTATGTCACAGGCCAGCTTGCTACTTTTGGAACCTTCTAAAATTCTAAATTAGACATGACCCATGTTGAATCATATATACAAGGAAAAAGATTCTAAATCAAACATGACCGTATATCAAACAATCACAATTTCATCGGTTTTGCAGGAAAGGGGGAATATTCCAATGTTGTAACTGGGGAGGACAGCTCACCAATGTTCATGCCTGAGGAACTGTAGCCTAAGGAAAGCCTCTTGATTCCTCATAAATTGTCAATGAAAACCAATTCCAAGCTAGCCACCTAAATAAGTCAAATGTAGCACAATGGAAGATGCCCCAACCTTAGTTTCAAGCTGGGCTTCCAAGCAACATTCTGGATTTGATTCTAGAAAAGTTGATCCCAATCTCTGACTATATCCGATTTAGTGCGGTTTGCAAGCATTGGCAATCAGTCGCTTTACATAGTATGAAGCAGCGCATCAAATCATGTCACAAGGAGATTCCTATGCTCATAATTCCCACCATACACGGTAGCAGCGAAAGGCGTGGCTTGTATAGTGTGACACAAGGTAAGACTTGCAGCTTTGAGTTGCATGTGCCTTACAATAAAAGGCTCTGCGGTTCTTCCCATGGTTGGTTGGCCTGTGTGGATGAGAATCTGGTAGTTACCCTCTTAAACCCTTTTACCGGGTGTGCCATTAGCCTTCCACCAGTCCCCAAATCCACTTGGAGATCGACGGTAGCTTATAGATGTGATTACTACATTAATAAAGTTGTATTGTCTGCGGACCCTTCTTTTCTTCCTAATGACTATGAAGTATGGGTCATCTATGATGATGGCTATGGGAAACAAATAGCCCATTTTAAATCAGGGGATGATACTTGGACTAGCATAGATCAAGTGATTGGATTCGATGATGTAATTTATTATAAAGGCCAGTTTCTAGGTGTTAGTTTGGGTGGTAGTGTTTTTTCGATGAATGTTAGCAGGGAACACTCTACTAAACCCCATGTAAGCTTAGTTGTGCCAATGGATCCAGGCACTGACAATAAAACATACCTTGTGCAATCATCCCAGGGAGATCTTTGCTGGTTAGGAAGTTCAAACGAGTAAATTATTGTAAGAGGTTTATGAAGTCTCTCAACTTCAAGTTTTTCAAGTTTGAAAGGTTAAAGTTTGAACGAGTAAATGGTTATGATCGTTTTACGGAGACTCTGAGCTTCAAGGTTTTCAAGTTGTTCTGTGCTCATGGGGAGAGACCCCGATGGGTTGAGATTGAAAGTATTGGAAATGAAGCACTGTTTTTGGGTACCAATCAATCCATGTGTGTCTTTGAGCTGGACTTTCCAGGTTGTCAGCCAAATTCCATATACTTCACTGATGATTGTGTGGATGTAGAATGCCATAAACCTAAAGGGCCTCATGACATGGGTGTCTTCAACTTGGAAAACAGAAGCATGGGAATACATTACTGCTTGGATCGTTCGCAGAAGCACATGCCACCAGCAATTTGGATCTTGCCCTCTATGGTGTGAAAAGATAGTTCCAGTTTTGTTCTTTCAAGCTCTATTTCATTTGTTTGCCATTCTAACTGTAAGCCCCAAACATCTCTTATAAGGACACTGAGCTTCCAACTCTGTATGACCCTTGAAGATGGTAATAAAACTAACACAGCAACATGTTCTTACACGGCAACGCATTTTAGGGGCAGAACTAATATAAATTATAATGAACAACTCTTGAGATGGATAATGGAAGTTTAATGTGAATTGAAATACAAGAGACGCAAAGTTTATTTGGCAGTAGTCTAATTTTCACCAAGTGTTTATATTCGAATATAGACCACTATATATCTGTTGGGAAAACCATACTCACTATTTATAATAGTAAAGAAAGAAAGCAATTTGAATGATACGTAGGAAAATGGTTGGTTGGCTAACTGGGTTGCAGCTAAACAATGTTAGCTATGGGGTTCTTTATTTTGACTTACCACTACAGAGAAAACAAAACTTCTGACATTTGATATATGACTTTTTGGGATAGCATAGTGCCACTTTGCTACTGAATTTACTATGTTGTATGCTAGGCTGCCAGCTTATTGGTTTTGGAGCCAATTCCAATTTAATTGGATCATATGTTGAGCCATACAAGGAAAAAGAAAAATCATAATTTTCATCGGTTTTTCTGGAAGGGGAATATTCCACAAGAAAACAGGAGGGCAATTCAACAATATTAGCTTCTGGTTCCTCACAAATTGTCAATGAAACCCAATGCAAAGCAGGCTTCAAAAAATAAAAAAGCTATGTCCAATACTATGGGAGAGGCAATATCATCAACTGTAGTTTCAGGTTGGGCATGGCTCCCGAGCGACCTTTTGTATCTGATAGTAGAGAAGTTGGTACCAATCAATGACTACATCCGGCTTGGTGCAGTTTGTAAGAATTGGCAATCAGTAGCACGTCATCAGAAGCATCGGCGCCTCAAATCATGTCACAAGCAGCTTCCAATGCTGATGGTTCCCAGCAAACACAACCGCCACGAAAGGCGTGGCTTGTATAGTCACAAAAGGAAAGACTCGCAGCTTTGAGTTGCATGTGCCTTACAATAAAAGGCTATGCGGTTCTTCCCATGGTTGGTTGGCTTGTGTGGATGAAAATTTGGAAGTAACCCTTTTAAACCCTTTCACCAAACGTACCATTCGCCTTCCACCATTCGCACATGTCCCTCAACCCATACACAAACAAGCTTATAGAAGTGATCACTACATTAAGAAGGTTGTATTGTCTGCAGACCCTTCTTTGTTTCCAAATGATTATGAAGCTGTGGCACTTTTCGATAGTAATGGAACCAGAGTAGCTCATATTAAGTCAGGGGATCATGGTTGGACTCACATAGATCAAACAATCAGATTCTTTTATGGTCTGAATCAAGTGATCGGATTCGATGATGTGATCTATTACAGAGGCCAGTTTCTTGCTGCTAGTAGGGAGGGTGGGGTTTTTGCAATAAACGTTAGCAAGGATCCAACTTATAAACCTCATTTAAGCATAGTTGTACCAATGGTTCAAGGTATTGATGACCAAGCATATCTTGTGGAATCGTCTAGGGGAGATCTATTATTGGTTAGGAAGTTCCAAAGTTTGAATTATGTTGAGTGTTTTACTGAGACTCTGAGCTTCAAGGTTTTCAAGCTGTCCTCTGATTGTGGGGATAAAATCGAAAGCGAACGGATTGAGGAGATTGATAGTATTGGAAACGATGTTTTTTTCTTAGGTGTCAATAATCACTCCATGTGTGTCTCAGCTTTAGACTTTCCAGGTTGTCATCCGAATTCCATATACTTCTGCATTGATAAATGGGTGGGTATGTTGCTTATGATGAAGTTCAAGAGCCTCTTGGCATGGCAGTCTTCAATTTTGAAGACAGAAAATTTGGAACAAATTACTACTGCTCAAGTCCTTCACAGAAGTACATGCCACCATCAATTTGGATTTTGCCCACCATGGTGTGAAAAGATGGTTCCACTTGTTCTTTGTTACCTGTTCCATATGGTAGAATAATTTCAAGCTCTGTTTTCATTTTATTTGTGATTCTAAGCCTTCACACGTTTGTTCCTTGTGGAAACAAATATGTCAACCTAAACAATGTGTATCTCCCATGAATCAAATCATAACGCATAAAGATTTTTCCAATTTCTTGAATTAAATATGCTTTATGGAACATTTTTATCTTTTTTTCATTTTTAGAAGTTTCCCTACCTTCGAACAGGATACCCACTTAATTAAGGTTGGTAAAGAAAAAGCAGTCCGTCCACAGCAGAAAATTCCTTGCAATATCTCCTTGCCTTGACGTCAACCATGCACTCCCCCTTCCAATATTCAATTGTTTTATTTATTTGAAATCTCCAATTAGTCCTCATCAAAAATCACAAGAAGAACCAGTCCCGTCTCTGTCAATATGTGTGTGTGGCTTTTATTTTACTCATATCATGATATATCAAAGATTTCCAAAATCTTCGTCCATGCTAGTAAATAATATTGATGTCACTCCGAGTTAAATATATTTTCTGAACCACGTCAAAAAAATTACTTGTCACCATATTCATTATTGTAACCTCAATTATTGAGGAATGCATTGGTGTTGTATAGGGTTGACCCAAATTGTTAATTGGAAGTGGGAGAGGAGACTAATTTCTTTTTGGGTTAATTACAATTTGGTACCCTGAAGTTGTATCCTTAAGGCATGTTAGTCCCTATCTTTCAATTTTAACAATCACGTACCCTTAGTTTGTAAATTTTTTGCAATAAGGTTCCACCGTTAGGGTTTCTGTTAGATCTCTCTGTTAATTGCCTACGTGGCATTGTGGGTCCCATATTTTTCAATTTTTTTAATTTTAAATTGATTAAAATATGAATAAAATATAAAAAATCAAAAAAAATCAAAAATTTTCTCTCTCTCTCTCTCTCTCTCTCTCTCTCTCTCTCTCTCTCTCTGTGTGCGTTCTCTCTCTGCAACGAACCCAGAACCCAGCTCTCTCTCTCTTCTCTCTGTTCTCTACCCCATGACACCACCACCTGCAAACTATCCACACCCCAACCTACAACCACATCCCCACAAACCCAGAAACCCAGACTCGATTTCTTCCCCCCAACCCAGATTTCTTCTCCCTCCCCCAATTTCTTCCCCCCACCCAGATTTATTCTCTTCCCCCTACCCCTCCTCCCTCCAAATTTCTTACCCCCACACAGATCTATTCCCTCCCCCCCTCTCCGATTTCTTCTTCCACCATCCGCTAAGATCAAAAGCTGTATAGCCGATGCCAGCTACAAGGTCCACTCCTCTAACCTACATGTCATTCAGCCCCTCGAGCGCATCGAGACCATCATGGTCAACTCCCCCAATGACCTCTCCCAGCTTGCCTCCGACACCTTTCTCTACAACCCCTCCGACCTCACCTCCTGGATTGACTCACTCCTCTTCGAGTTCAACCACCAGCCCCTCATCTCCATCCCCTCTGATCTGGACTTCCCTAACGCCATCATGGAGGGGAAGAAATCAGGAGGAATTGGGGGGAAGAAATTGGAAGGAAGGATTTCTGGGATGGGGAAGAAATTTAATATTTTATTCATATAATTGCATGATTTGATTTCTAGGGTGTTATTAGACTATGGTTTTTGAAATTGGGGTTGGGGGGAAGAAATCGGGTTTGGGTATTTGGGTTTGTGGGGATGTGGTTGCAGGCTGGGGTGTGGATAGTTTGCAGGTGGTGGTGTCATGGGGTAGAGAGAAAAGAGAAGAGAGAAGAGAGAAGAGAGAGAGAGCTGGGTTATGGGTTCGTTGCAGAGAGAGAAAGCAGAGAGAGAGAGAGAGAGAGAGAGAGAGAGAGAGAGAGAGAGAAATTTTTTGATTTTTTTTTTATTGTTAATATTTTATTCATATTTTAATCAATTTAAAATTTAAAAAAATTAAAAATGTGGGACCCACAATACCACGTAGGCAATTAATAGAGAGATCTAACAGAAACCCTAACGGCGGAACCACATTGCAAAAAATTTACAAACTAAGGGTACGTGATTGTTAAAATTGAAAAGATAAGGACTAACATGCCTTAAGGTACAACTTCAAGGTACCAAACTGTAATTAACCCTTTTTTTTTTATGAGAAAAAGTTTAGGAGGAGGGGAGGCTATCCCATCCTAGGGTCAAGACATCAAAGGCATCTTTAAGGACTTACGAGAGCAGACTAATTTCGATATGTTCATAGTTAATCTATATTTTGCTTTAGATTTAGAAGTTGGATCAAAACTACATCACTTTTTCTTTTGTGGAATTTTCCTTTCCTTTGACCCATATTACGCAGTTGTTAACACAAATGTTAATGGATGTGGCCAACGTTTAATTTGGTTGCAGAAAGAAAAAGCAATAGAGAGAAAAGAAAGTTGGTCCTCAACCACTCCTGTATCAATCAATGGTTTAATATTCAATCAATACTCAAAAGTCAAAATCAGTACCAGTCCAGTCTCCATCTACATTTTAATTAAAACAGTGTGAAATGGTCAAAGAAGTTTTTTGATGAATTGGAATTGGCAGGATTTGGTCAAGCAGGGAATTCTTTCATTGTCCCACTAGTAGAAAACTGTTCTAAAGGCACAGAATATTATTTTATTTTTTTGTTGTCAAAAGGCACAGACTTATGCCCAACGTATTTCTATCCGTGTGAATAGTTGTGAACGTAGGCACTAATCATAAATTTATGCCCATCGAGTCAAGTGCACACAACTGGATTTGGATATGCGCTACAAAGTCATAGTAGGCAATGTGCATGGGCTCCTTTATCTCCGTGAAGATTCTCGCTTTAGAACTATTTACCGTGACATAAAAGCTAGTAACATATTGATAGAAACAAAATTTCTGATTTTGGCATGGCAAGAACGTTCATGCTTGACCAAACACATGACACTACCAGTCGAATTATGGGGACCTAGTAAGTATTTAACCATGCTATATATGTGGCTTTTATTTTACTCATATCATGATATATCAATGATTTCCAAAATCTTCGTCCATGCTAGTCAATGTTGACCTTCTTATTGGTAAATATATCGGATATATGGCGCCAGAGTATGTATGCATGAGCAGGTTTTTGTTACGTCCGATGTCTATAGTTTTGGCGTGTTGATTTTAGAGATTGTAAGTGGGCAGAAAAATAGTTGTTTTCATTGTGGAGAGAATGTAGAGGATCTTTTAAGCTATGTGAGTATTTATATATTAGTGAAATTGAATGCAATGAAAGAAACAAATTTTTATCTCGAATTAATTTATTCTAATTCATAAATTATTGTAGGCATGGAAAAATTGGAGGGAAGGGACAGCTTCAAATCTATTTCGTTTTCAGGGATTGAATATTTAGACCCGCTGATAAAGTTAGGGCAACGGCTAGGGTGCACCAGGCGCATGGATGCGCCTTTTGTCTTACATGCTAATTCATTTATAAACAAACTGAAACATAACCTGCTACAGCAGGTAAAGGTTAAGGCTTAAGGTTAAGAGAGATATAATGCAATTGCATAAGGGTCGTGCAATTATGCCCTTTCTGTTTGGCAATTGGCATATGATTTGACATGTTATTTTTCAATTTATTCTATTTGACTCATGATGACATACTTATGAATTTCAAAATGGCATTTTTTTACTTTTATAAATCTAAAGTTACCGTTTTAGACTACTTTTTTTTTTTTTTTTAATGAGAACCATTTTAGACTCTTTTTTTTTTTCTTCTGATTTCAATATGTCACCTTATTGTAGCTTTACTCAAGTTCATTATGAGTTGCTGGTTTTATTTATATGAATTATGATAGCTAGTTGTGGTTAATTCCTCCGTATTTTATGCCCAGTTGTGATCATATAATTCGTTTACGTGTTTAATATCAATCAATGATAAGATATTCAACTTTTAAGATATAATATCAATAAATATCCACTTATATTATAATAAATATTATATGACCATACTATGAAGCACACTATAATTACTTCTCAAGATGACATATTATTATATAAAAATATATATGTATTCATGCTTATTCTAAAAATAACTTTAAACAAATGTCTTATAACAAAGATGACTCATAGGGGTCGTTTGGTACGGCGGACTGTCATGGACTGGACTAAATTCTGGGACTGTTTTGGATTAGCTCGGATTGGACTAAGCTGGATTAAGTACTGACCTACGTTTGGTGCTGCGTCGGACTAAGAAACTGGATTGTAAAAATAATGAAGACCTATGTTTGGTGTTGTGTCGGACTAAAAATAATTATTTTAATATTTAATTTTAATTCATGAAAAATTAATAAAATTTTAATATTTAATTTTAATTAAGGCTTTCTTTTACCTAAAAATAAATAAAAAGAAAACAAATAAGTGAGTATGTGGTGGTTTATTATCTTATCTCTTTGGTCAAACAAATAATTAAGCCACACACTCCAAACTATCTTTTTTTTATTATTATTTTTATCTTTTTATCTTTTTCTCCTTTTCTTTTTACCTTCCTTCCTCTTCTCTCCATTGACTTTTCTTCTTCCTTTCCTTCTTGGCCGTTTCTTTCTTTTTTTTCTTTCTGCCTCCTTTCTTCTTCCTTCCCAAGCCTCCCCATTTATTTTCTTTCTTCCTTTCCAGGCCGTTCCTTCTCTTTTCTTTCTTTCTTTCTTTCTTCCTATTCTTTCCTTTCTCTTTTCTTCTTCCTTCCTTCCTTTTCACTCTCTCTTCATGCTGCACCCCAATTTTTAAGAGAGCCAGATCCACTTCTGGGTATGTGGTGGCTGCAAACACCCACCCTCCTCTCTGTCTAGTTCCACTAATTAAAGGTTGTGGTGGTTCAATTGGGTGGTGAAGGCTGTTGAACTGAGTATGTGGTGGCTGGTTATGGGTGGTGATAATGCTTTGATTGACTGATTGGGTGGTGATGATGGTTCAATTGGGTCTGTGGTGGCTGGTTATGGGTTTGATGGTGGTGGTCTGAGGGTAGTGGAATCATGGTGGTGGTGGTCAAGTTCGTGTGTTTGATGGTGGTTGTGGTATCCAGGCGGACTCGCATGCTCAAAATAGCACCATCGCTATTTTGAGAACCACATTTTGGGCTCGCTATATTACCCAAGCGAGTCCCATGTTTTTTCCCCCTTTGGACTATACAATCCCATTTAAGTTAATCCCCTACTTTACCAAACATAGGTTTCAAGGACTATTTAACACAATCCAATCCAGTGAGGCATAGTGAGGCATGCCAAACATGCCCATAGCATCTTCCAACAAAAATTTCCCTTATGATCCTTCTCTGTTTTTTGGTTCATATCTTCGTAATATAATTGGTTCATTTTCCGATCAATAAAAAAAATGTTAAATAAGAATATATAATAATATAATACTTATATAATATATATTGCACTTTATAATCAATATATAATACATAAATATGATATTTACATATAATATATATAATTTCAACTAAAATACTCGAAATTTTATATAAGTTTGTAACATAACAAAATACTAAATGAGGTAATGAAGGGGAAGAAAGTGATTGAGTTACCATCTCATTCGCTTCTCCTGTACGAAATTTTAGAATTCAAGCTAATTCTAAAATAATTTGAGAGAAATGTTTTAAAACTAAAACTATATATTATTTCTTGAATATGACTCATAGCATATTCAAAATATGCTTTTACAAACTTATTTATATGCCTAAACAATTAATTTAATACATTGTCATCCTCATATTCATGTTCCCACAAAAAATTTCTTATAATTCTCCTCTGATTTTGGGTTCATATCCTTGTTATATAGGTTTCCCCTTTCCCATCCATAAAAAAAAATTGTTAATAAGAATATCCACTCATAAATATAGTATTTACATATAATATGTATTTTTTCAACTAAAATACTAATTTTTTATATATGTATTGTAACATAATAAAATACTAAATGGGGTAATGAAGGAGAAGAAAGTTACCAATCCCCTAGCTTCCCATGTAAATCCTCAGTTTATAAGGACATGGATCAACATTACAAGGAATTGGTAAGTGTGGACCTTAAGGATATAAAATGAGGTCCTTATTATAGTAAACACAATGGTTTACAAGACTAAGGACCGGTATTACAATAGTTTGGATATGAGAGTACCATAACATTGTAAGAGGATCCCAAAACTTATAAGTTACAAGATTTGGGTAGCTATTTACAAGTTTTGGAACCAGGATTACAATATTAGGGTTCACCTAATCCATAATGTTGTAAATCCCCATTTACAAGGATATGGATCCACATTACAAGGAATTGGTAACTCCGGACCATGAGGATGTAAATTGGGTCCTTATTCTAGTAAAATGAGGGTTTACAAGATTAAGGGCCGATTTTACAATTTTGGGATACGAGGGTAACATAACCTTGTAAGGAGGATCCAAAAACATGTAAGTTACACGATTTAGGTAGTGATTTACAAGGTTTTTGCACCATGATTACAATGTTAGGGTTATCATAATCCTTAATGTTGTAAATCCTTATTTTACAACGATATGGATCCACATTACAAGGAATTGGTAAGTGCGGACCATGAGGATGTAAATTAGGTCTTTATTCTAGTAAAATGAAGGTTTACAAGATTAAGGGCCGATTTTACAATTTTGGGATACAAGGGTACCATAACATTGTAAAGAGGATTCCATAAACATATAGGTTACACGATTTGGGTAGTGATTTACAGGTTTTTGCACTCACGATTACAACATTAGGGTTCTCATAATCCTTAATATTGTAAATCCTTATTTTACAAGGATATGGATCTACATTACAAAGAATTGGTAAGTCTAAACCATGAGGATGTAAATTGGGGTCCTTATTCTAGTAAAATTAGGGTTTACAAGATTAAGGGCCGATTTTACAACTTTGGGATACAAGGGTACCAAACATTGTAAAAAGAATCCCTAAACTCGCAACTTACAAGTTTTTGGTAACAATTTACAAGGTTTTCCTCTTGGATTACAACGTTAGGGTTTACCAAATCCATAATGTTGTAAATCAGCCTTTTACAAGGATATGGATCCACATTACAAGGAATTGTTAATGGTGGACCTTAGGGATGTAAAATGGGTCTTTATTCTAGTAAACAATGGTTTACAAGATTAAGGACCGAGGGTACCTTAACGTCGTAAAGAGAATCCCTAAACTTGTAACTTACAAGTTTTTGGTAACAATTTACAAGATTTTGCTCCTGGATTACAACTTTAGTGCTCACCAAATCCATAATGTTGTAAATCAACCTTTTACAAGGATATGGATCCACATTACAAGGAATTGGTAATGGTGGACTTTTGGGATGTAAAATGGGTCCTTATTCTAGTAAACAATGGTTTACAAGATTAAGGACCGAAGGTACCTTAACGTCGTAAAGAGAATCCCTAAACTCGTAACTTACAAGTTTTTTGTAACAATTTACAAGGTTTTGCTCCTGGATTACAACGTCAGGGTTCACCAAATCCATAATATTGTAAACCAGCCTTTAAAAATTATATGGATCCACATTACAAGGAATTGGTAATGGTGGACCTTAGGGATGTAAAATGGGTTCTTATTTTAGTAAACAATGGTTTACAAGATTAAGGACCGAGGGTACCTTAACGTCGTAAAGAGAATCCTTAAACTCATAACTTACAAGTTTTTTGTAACAATTTACGTTTATATTTACATATCATTCTCATAATTTTATTGAAAAATCACATATTATATTTACATTTTCAATTAATTGTGCATAGATAATGGCAATTGCTCGACTAGAATGCAAATAGTACTACTTTGGTTGTCAATTACCTGTTTGTCAATTGCATTGACAAATCACATATTGTATATACTTTCTCAAAATTGAAAAGACTGCCAATAACATGGCAATATGCATACACTAATCTCAAAATACAACTTTATGGTACAATGCCCATTCACAATGCTAATGTGATGATTCTTTCAATTGACACATAAACTATGATATAACAGTCAAATTTACTTTAAAAGCTTATTATCAATCGTACTATATCCTCATCAAAGCTAACATTGTAAAACCTCTATTTACAAGGATATGTATCCACATTATAATGAACTAGTAAATGTTGACCATGAAGATATAAATTAAGGTCCTTATTCTAGTAAAATGAGGGTTTATTAGATTAAGGGACCGTTTTATAATATTTTGGATACGAAGGTACCATAAAGTTGTAAAGAGGATCCATAACAATGTAAGTTACACGATTTGGGTAGTGAATTATAGGTTCTTGCACTAGGGTTACCCCATTAGGGTTCGCATAATCCATAATGTTGTAAATCCTTATTTTACAAGGATATGGATCCACATTACAAAGAATTAATAAGATTGGACCTTTGTGATGTAAAAAGTGCCCTTATTATAATAAACACAAAAGTTTACAAGAATCAGAATCGATGTTATAATGTTTTGGGTATTCTAATACCATAACATCGTAAATAGGATCCCTAAACCTGTAAGTTATAAGATTGTACTTAAAATGCAATTGCATATTGGTATGCAATTGGATGCTCCCTGGTTGTTAATTATGTGTTCCCTATTTGTCAATTACTCACATCGCCTTGAATATTGGTAATATTCTAGAAGTAATTACTTAAAATACAAAAAGTTGCCAAACATAATTGCAAAAGCCGCCTAAGAAGTTGGTAATTGGATTCAAATGTCAAAGTACCTATTGCATTTTCATTCTCAAAATGCAAAAGACTACCAATAGGATGACAATTTATGTACACAAATTACAAAAACCGCCTGATGAGTTGGTAATTGCATTCCAAAATCACATATCAAAATACTTTGAAGCTTTCTCCATCTTTGCATTTCATCGCATCTCTAAATATCGCCTTTTATTTTTAGTTGAGATCAAGAAAGCCTAAAAAATGCGGTGAGAGAAAAACAACCAACGAGTGTAGAAGGAAAAGAAAAAAATAGAAAGAAAAAAAAAAACACCAGGAAAGAATAAAGCTAAAGCCGAAAACACAAGCCCAGCAACATGTTCCCCACCCCAGCTCAACTTTTGCAGCTCCACCGTAATCAATCCCTGCCGCTACATGAGCATCGTGATTCAGATGTCTGGGAATCCAAAGCCAATCAACTTCATCGAACCCAACTTCTAATTTCATGATTTCATTTATCATAGGGAGCAAGTTTCAATCCCTGTTTTACACACCACAATCCATAACAGCACATAACTCATTAGTTTCTCAAATCTCAATTTCAATTCCAAGATGTAATTTGCTAATAAAGTTAGAAAATTGATTATAAAAATTACCAGTAGAAGATTGAGCGCTAGTATTGATCTCATGGAACGGACCCATATTTGATTCTAACTCTGACTGTCAGTGGGGGGGGGGGGGGGGGGGGGTGCATGTTTGAACCAAGAAACTCAACATGAAAGAGAGAGAGGAGCAGCAGACAAATCAGAGAGAGAAGCTTCACATTTCAATTTTATTTGTTTTTTAATATTTAACCTACAACAACCAGTTAAACAAGTCACCAACAATCAAAGGTGTGGATTAACCCACATCCACTAGCTGCTTATCCAATGGTAAATATTATTGGCGCACACCATGCACCTTGCACAAGGTAGAATTTTCGCTATCGACCTATCGAAATTAGTCTTCTTTCGTAAGTCCTCAAAGACGCCTTGGTATGCCCTAACTTTGAGATGGGGTAGCCTCCCCTCTCCAAAACTTTTTGCACAAAAGAAAAGGTGACGTAGTTTTGTGAAAATTTTGTGGTATATTGATTGTACCAGTACAACCTCTTTATCCAAAGGCTGAATTTGCATTTTAAAAATGGATGACTGAGATTGAATGACTAAATAACCTATTCAGTCCTTTGTTATTGAACACGTGAGTCACATGTGACTCTGAAAAGGGTAACAGAACCCAAACGCACGCTCTGGAGGTCGAAGACGACGCTCGCTCCAACTCTTAATCTACAATAATTAGTGAAAAGTGCAAGAATAGTTGTATGTTTGATGATTACACGCAATATTAGAAGAAGTCTCAAATTTTAATTCTCTTGTCATGTTGATAAAAAAGAAAAAAGAAAAAGAGAGAGCATAATACAGATATTTTACTTTTTAATTCCTAATGTGTAATCTGGGTCATGGGAAAGGAAAATTCCACAAAAGAAACAGTTATATACTTTTGGTAAAATTTTCCACGACAAGTGCCTTATGCATAGGAAGTTGATGAGATTGGGAAAAGATAAATTTTGGGACGTCAAACATCTAACTTTGTGGCAACGTCTACGGTGGACCTGGCGCACCGATGCGCCAATTTTTCAAAACTGCCACAAGCAGGTAGCAGGTAATATTATATATATTATATTTCAAAAACAAAAATAAATAGAAAAGATTATGGTGGTGCTCTCCACACCCTAACATATCTATCCATCTCAACCCTAATCCCTAATTTCATTTGAGATTTGTTTTTCTGAAACAGAAAAGCTGGCTCTTTTATCACTCTCTCAACGGCGACCAAAAATCCACCCATCTCAACTGCCAACTCCTCTATTTCTCGACGACGGTGACTGAGTCTTCCTCCCATGTACAGATTGCTCAGCTCTCTCTCTTGATAGTGACGACGGCTTGATGCAAACTGCACGCGCCATCTTCGATCTCATCTTAGCCCAGGTATGATGTGTTACTGTTGTATATTTAGACCTCATCTCATCACCCTCTAGCAAATATCATTTTCCTTGATTTTGTTTCTTTTTTTTTTATTCTCTTGTATTTCTTGTTGAGCCTAATATTTTCTAGATTTTATATTCTGCTGTAGTTTTTGAGTTGAATTAACTCTCAAGATCCACTTGGTATGAAATTTTAGATTGAAATTCCAATTTTTGGTGGGTCAGTTTCAATATCTATAAATTGTTTCTTTATTGAACTATATACTAGTGCTTAAATTATATAATGATGATCTTCTCATAATTTTTGAAATTTCCATTGAATATGAATTTTTTTCTCTAATTACCTCTTCCAAGGTCCACTTAACAAGCTTAGATTTTTAGGGATTTCTTGTCAAAATTTGGTGAACTTTATTTGATTAGAGGGAGTATGCTGAGCGAAGGACTACCAAGAATGACTCATATTGGTCCCAACAATGCTTCTCAGGGTGCCTTGAGTTTGCATGACGGGTTCTCTTTTGGGCTATTACTTAACCTGCTCGTGTTCTTGGGCAGGGTGCCTTGAGTTTATATTTATTTTTCTGTTTGTCGTTCTCTGTTGTTTTGCTGGCCTTTGGTGTCTTTGGCTGATGCTTTAATGAAGTTAGCTTGAATGACCAAAAAATAAAAAATATATAGCTAGAAATATGAAGAAGAAAAAAAATTTGTTTGGTCTGTTAGTGTTTGTTTTTATTTTGGGGAATGATTAGAGATTGTTTTAGTTGTTTTTGGAATCTCTGAATTTTGGATTGTTTGATTTTGGAGTTTTTTTTTTTTTTACCCGGTATATGGTGCATATGCTTATATATGCCCATATCTATCACATGTAATTTGGTTGTGTTTATGTAATCTTCAAAGAGGTTTTACCTGAAATTGGAAATGGTTTATGCACAGGGTATTGAGCAATTTTCTTTTATCATTTCCTTTCCGTTATTATTTCATTTCCATGTTTCTGTGATTAATTGAATAATACCTCTTTCATCTATTTATCTATGCAACGCTTTCAATGGTTTCAGTTCTTGATTGGAGGAATAAGTTCTATATTTTTTTTTATGTGGCATAAAATTCTATATGACCATCGAAACAAGTTAAAGAATGAAAATGCCATTAAAAATGCAATTTGCAATGTATTAAGTTATTTCCATATGCAATTACTAGCTCCCTGTCTGGTAATTGCGAGGAATCACCTTCTATGAGTTTAGTCACTAATAATATCGGGAAGTGCAGATGAGGGTGTGGGGCAGTCAATGTGATAAATGTCCAAAATGTCTCTCAAATAATGTCAAATTTTCAAACTAATTACGTGCAAAATGGCCATGGCATGCGCGTAACCACTTGGCAAATGCATTTCACAGTTTGGTAATTGCAAATCTATCCAAATCTCATTCCATTCAATGTGCTATAAGACTTCGAGTCCTAATTTACATAGTTTTTCCTATAAATTAGAACGTCATGATTCACCCCAATCCATAAATTTGTAATTGCCTAAACTTAGAAACCAACTTGGACTAGCATGATGATGCATAAAATACAAAAACTTCAAGAAATTTGAACTTGTTCTAGGTAACCTGTAATTGTCAAACAGGGAGATACTAATTGTATTTACTTGCATAAGTAAATACAATGTCAAGCTAATAAACGCAATTATTCTATCTTCGTTTGCTAATTGCAAATTACTTATAATTTCCCACTAACCTTCAAAGACAAAATCGTCATTTACCATTTGTTTGGGATTTAGATAACATGGGAGTTAAAGGATAGATTAGCAACATAATGAGCAATTCCAAAACCGGGAGACATTAATTGCATGTTTTTCAATTGCACTTGCATTACGGTATGCAATTACCATCTCTTGTTTGGTAATTGCATTACGGTATGCAATTACCATTGCCTGTTCGGCAATTGCATTATAGTATGCAATTACCATAACTTGTTTGGCAATTACATTACAGTATAGTATGTGAAACATGTTCAAATTTCTCCCAAGGCCTTGGTACTTGGCTGTATAAATGTGGTCTTTATTTTTGTAAACACAAGGATTTACAGTATTAATAACCATTTTTATATTGTTTGAACCTCAGTGTTCCATAAACTTGTAAAGTATATTCATAATCTTATCAACACAAGGTTTACAAGTTCTACAACATTTGGACGTTGACATACAAAACAATATAAAAAAAGGTCCTTAATATTGTAAACCGTTGTGTTTACAAGAATAAGGACCAAATTTATTTCTCCAAGGTTCACCATTACCTTAACATGGTAAGATAGATCATTTCTAATGTAAATTATAACATTACAAGATTAAGGGTAAATTTTTACAAGTTTATGGAACGCCAATGTCCAAACCACTGTAATATGGGTCCTTAATATTGTAAACCGTTGCGCTTACAAGAATAAGGACTAAGTTTACATCTCCAAGATCCGTTCTTGACTTCATCTTGGAATGTAGATCCTTTCTATTGTAAATTATGATATTACAAACTTATGAATACACGTTACAAGTTTATGGAACATGGAGGTCCAAAACATTGTGAAAGAGGTCTGTAATACTGTAAACCCTCGTGTTTACAAGAGTAAGGACCACATTTACAAAGTTAAAGTCTACCCATACTTTATCATTGTAAGAGGGATCCTTTCAATTGTAAATCAGGATATTACAACGCTAGGGATAAGGAAGAACCTCAAACTTGTAATCATGGTGCAAAAAATCATAAATGAGAACCCAAATCTTGTAATGTACGAGATAAAGGATATGCGTTACGAGTTTATGGTAAGCTTACGTCCAAAGGACTGTAATACGAGTCCTTAATGTTATAAACCATTGCATTTACAAGAATACGTACCAATTTTACATCTCCAAGGTCCACCATTACCTTAACTTTGTAATAGAGATCCTTTATATTGTAATTTATGATATTACAATTTTATGGATATACTTTACAAGTTTATAGAACATGGAGGTCCAAAACATTGTAAAAGAGGTCCGTAATATTGTAAACCCTTGTGTTTACAAGAATAAGGACCACGTTTACTTCTCCAAAGTCTACCTTTACCTTATCATTGTAAGAGGGATCCTTTCAATTGTAAATCAAGATATTACAATGCTAGGGATAAGGAAGAACCTCAAACTTGTAATCATGGTGCAAAAAATCATAAATGAGAACCCAAATCTTGTAATGTATGAGATTAAGGATATGCGTTACAAGTTTATGAAAAGCTTATGTCCAAAGCACTGTAACACGAGTCCTTAATGTTATAAACCATTGCATTTACAAGAATAAGTACCCATTTTACATCTCCAAGGTCCACAATTACCTTAACCATGTAATAGAGATCCTTTCTATTGTAATTTATGATATTACAAGTTTAAGGATACACTTTACAAGTTTATGGAACATGGAGGTCCAAAACATTGTAAATGAGGTCCTTAATATTGTAAACCCTAGTGTTTACAAGAATAAGTTTCACAATTACTTCTCTAAGGTCCATATTTACCTTAATGTTGTTAGGGGATCATTTTCTTTGTAAATGAGTATTACAATGTTATGGATTAAGATTCACCTTAAAATTGTAATGTAGGTGCAAAGTCTCTTAAATGCGAAACCAAATATTGTAATGTACAAACTTAAGGATATGATTTACAAGCTTATGGAATGCATGTGTCCATGATAGTGTAATAGTAGTCCTTAATGATGTACACTCTTGTGTTTACAAGCCTAAGGACCCAATTTTACTTCTTCAATGTCTACTCTTACTTTAGCATTGTACTATGGGTCATTTTCTTTATAAATTAAGGTATAACATATTTATATATTTTTCATTTAATATTTATTTATAATTCTATATTATTAATATATAATTATTATATTTGATTATTTTTATTATATATATATTTATAAATACACAATGAAAAAATAAAAAAGAAATCGCATTGAAAACATGAAGAAAAAAATTCGATTAATAATTGGTCGATTTTACAAAGAAGTATTTATGTGATCATATGCTTGTGTATGATAGTGTTCTTTTTTTTTTCTTTTTTTTTTTGGTCTGAACCATGAGGTGGTCCTGGATGGGCCCCAACTATGGGTGGCACCTTTAAGCCTTAACCACAACCCAGACTAATCCCCACTCACACCGGGTCGGCCCGTAAGGGGTAAAGTGCTAGCCAAAGTGGTGACTCCGTACGAGAGCAGGGATCGAACCCCTGACCTCTCTTAAGGAATGAGAGTGCCGAACCACTCACACCAACCACCTTGGTTATATGATAGTGTTCTTTTGCTTAGCAATAATATGTTATATTATATGCAAAAAAAGACTATACTTTAAATTAAGAATCAATTTTATAGAAATCTATATTCTTAGATTTTAAATTATTAGCAATAATATGTTATATTATATGAAAATATAAACTATACTTTAAACTAAGAACAAGTTTATATAAAAATCTATATTCTTAGATTTTAAAATATTTGGTGAAAACATTTGTATATTTTTTTTTAATGTATTTTATGCACACAAAATTGTCAATGAACAAGATATATATTTTATAAATGGTAATCAAGATGTTATCATTATTACTTAAAATTGAAATTTAACATAACCACAAATAAATAAATATTTGACATGTAAAAATCTAATGTTTTACTAACTACTTTTTGAAACTTTAGATCATTCTATTATTTTTCCTAATTTTGTTCATACCTAATAATTTTATATTTTACTAAATATTTGGTTTTTTATTTATAGAAATCATTTACATCCTAGTTACCGGTGGAGTAATAGAGAAATAATAGAAGTGAGATTAGTGGAAGAAAAACATGGAACAAATTTTTTAATCCCTATTATTATTATTTTAATCTAAATATATTTAAAATTTTTGTTTATTGTAATTTTCTTTTAATTTATATTGGTTTTTTCAGTTAATTACATTCTTACTTTAAGTTTTCATATACATAAACATCAACCCAAAAGAGAAATTAATAAATAATAAAAAACTAGCCAACTATTCGTATATTAATCTAATGGTTCAAAAAAGTTTCTTAAAAGGAGTGCAAGAGTAAGTGAATCGTTGAATTTACATACAACGGTGAGTGACCACAAATCTCTTGGACCCTTGTAGTCCAAGAGATCAGGACTAATATATATATATATATATATATACATATATATATATATATATATACATATATATATAAACATGCCTTTTGTCTTTTTTATATAGCCCATGTTGGCTGTCAGCTTTTTTGGTTTGTTTTTTCTCTTTCTTCCTTCACCGGTTGTACAGATTGGTGGGATTCAATTTCAATGTTTGTTAAGAGCCATAGATACAAAGTGATCAGATGGCTGAAATTTGGGCGCATCCATGCTCCTGGCGCATGGTAGAATTTTCGTAGATTTAGAAGTTCGATCAAAACTACATCACGTTTTCTTTTGTGGAATTTGCCTTTCCTTTGACCCCGAATACGTAGTCAACACAAATACAAATGGATGTGGCCAACGTTTAATGAGTGGTTCTATAAAGAAAAGCAATAGAGAGAAAAGAAAGTTGGTCCCACTAGTAGAAAACTGCTCTAAAGGCACGGACTTATACCGTGTGAATAGTTGTGAACGTAGGCACTAGTCTCTTTTGTCAGTTGAAATTTCAAAATCTGGGCGAAAAAATAGGCACTGATGCATGTGCCCACTGGTCCATCCTAACCCACAGGGCCACACCCACCTCCCTCTCTCTCTCTCTCTCTCTCTTGTCAGTGGCAAAAAAAAGAGAAAAGTCCGACTTAAGCTTCTTGCACACGTTCTCTCTCTCTCTCTCTCTCTCTCTCTTATAATACACTAGCCTCACTGGCGCTTCCGCGCCTCCGAGATGTTTTTTTTTTTTTAAATTTAAATTTATTTTAGAATTAAAAAAGATAATGGGTAGTTGTGTTCCATAAAAATAGGATCCATTATCTGATTTTCTTTTCATTTTAATTTTTTTTAAATATGAAAAAATGTGAATTTACCATATTATCCTCATTTAATTAATAATTTCAATGCTTAATGTTTGCATTAACCAATGGCATTTTCTGGTATTTTGAATGTTTCACCATTCTCTGCCTTTTACTTTATATATATAGATTAAAATTAAAAACTTTCTTATCAAAACACCAAAGTAAAGAGCACGGACTTATACCGTGTGAATAGTTGTGAACGTAGGCACTAATCTCTTTTGTCAGTTGAAATTCAAAATCAGTACCAGTCCAGTCTCAATCAATCCTCAAAAGAAGTATTTTGATGAATTGGAATTGGCAGGATTTGGTCTGAGTATTATTATATGAAATATATCATTTGAGAAATAAATTACATTTTCTTTTTTTTTATGTATTATGCTCTTTCTTTTTTTTCTTTTTATCAACAAGACAATATAATTTAAATTTGAGACTTCTTCTAATATTGTTGTAGATGTAATCATCAGACAGACAACTATTCTTCCACTTTTCATTGTACATCTAATCATCAGAATGGCGCCATTAATGTTCTCCTTAAGATTTCTGTTCTTCCTTTCTCCCGTTTTGTTCCTCATGATCAGCACTCAATCCCAATGGTGTTCCAACGATAAAGGCAACTACACCACCAACAGTACCTACCAGACAAACCTCAACACCCTTCTCTCTTCTTTTTATTCCCCCTCCAAAAACGGCAATGGCTACGGCTTCTACAACTCATCCTACGGGGAAAACCCAGACCAGGTTTACGCAATTGGGCTATGTCGAGGGGATGTCACGGTGGACAATTGCCGTTACTGCCTCAGCAACGCTACACAAGTCCTCACACAGTCCTGTCCCAATCAAACGGAAGCTTTCATCGGATTGGACAAGTGCATCCTTCGCTACACCAACCGCTCCATCTACGGAGCCATGGAAACTGAGCCTGCTTTCCGGCTGTATAACGTACAGAACGTGTCCTCCTCCGACGTCGTCGAGTTTGTTAAAGAGCTGAGGACGCTACTGGATGACCTAAGGGGTCAAGCTGCAGGGAACGGTTCACTTCGAAAATTTGCGGCAGGGACCGCAGCCGCTCCCAGCTTCCAAACAATCTATGGACTTGCGCAGTGTATGCCGGATTTGACCGAGATGCTCTGCAGTGATTGCTTGGGTACTTCTTTGGAAGATATCCCAAGATATTTTCCGGCCACGCAAGTAGGTGGTAGAATTATTAAACCCAGCTGTGATCTTAGGTATGAGACCTATCGCTTCGTTGACCCTACAACTGTCCGACCATTGCCGTCTCCTCCGCCACCACTGTCTAGTCCTCCTCCACCGCCACTGTCTAGTCCTCCTCCCCCGTCAACCAGTACAGGAGGTAGGTATATATATCCCAATATATTATGCTTTGAAGAAATAAAGTTGGCTTAACTAGAGCAATTGTCCAGGAATTTGTAGACGAGTTACACTTTAGTCTCGTGTACAATTTCAAGAACTATTGCTACCATTGACACTAGTACTACAACAATTTTGGGTCGAAGAAATTTCTAATGCATATTTTGTTAGATACATATACAGATGTATGTATGTATGTATGTATGTATGTATTCAAGTTAATGCAAATGAGATTTTTGACTTTTGCAGGATCCAAGAGTAACAGATCTCAGACTGTCATCATTATTGTTGTGCCAATTGTTGTTTCTGTGGTACTAATAGTGATATTCTTCTGCATTTGTTTAAGAGTAAGGAGGACAAAGAAAAAACTTAAAACTAGGACGTTACTTCCAGGTAAACAGGCAACTCTAGTGAACATTAATTAATCATATTATTCCATTTGATAGGGAGGAAGCCAAGTACTACTACTTTTATAGGCATTTTTAGAATTTCAATTGTTCCTCAGGCAGCGACGATACAGATGAAATTGGATCTGCAGAATCTTTGCAATTTGACTTGGCCACCATTAGAGTTTCTACAGATGACTTTTCTGAAGCAAATAAACTTGGACAGGGCGGATTTGGATTTGTTTATAGGGTAATGACAAGTTAATAACAAGAACTTATAACTTTGATATTTCTTGAATACCACTTATCTCATTTCTATTTTTTTCATTCCGTACCTATATATTTTTTCAGGGTAGGCTTCTCAATGGAAAAGATATAGCTGTAAAAAGGCTCTCTACAAATTCTGGGCAAGGAGATTTAGAATTCAAAAATGAGGTCTTGTTAGTGGCTAAACTTCAACACCGGAATTTAGTTAGACTCTTAGGTTTTTGCTTAGAAGGAAGTGAGCGGCTTCTTGTCTATGAATTTGTCCCTAATGCAAGTCTCGATCACATCATATTTGGTATGTCTGGAATTATGCATAGTTTTCGTTTAACTTGGAATGTTTATTATAAAATTCCAATTGTGTGACATGTATGCAAGCAAACATTGTAATTGAAGTCTTGACTTTGCATTAATATATTTGCAGACCCAACAAAGCGTGCACAACTAGATTGGGGGAGGCGCTACAATATCATAGTAGGCACTGCTCGAGGCCTCCTTTACCTCCACGAAGACTCTCGCCTTAAAATTATTCATCGTGATCTCAAAGCTAATAACATCTTGATAGATGCAGAAATGAACCCCAAAATCTCAGATTTTGGCATGGCAAGGTTGTTCATGCCTGATCAAACGCAAGGCAATACTAGTCGGATTGTTGGGACCTTGTAAGAATACGCACTTAACTGCCTGTGGGCTTATGTCTGTTATGTCAACAATTTCCTTTCCATATGTGTTGGTGAACGCGGACATTCTTTTTGTTGATATGCAGTGGGTATATGGCTCCAGAGTATGCAATGCATGGGCACTTTTCTGTTAAGTCCGATGTCTACAGTTTTGGTGTGTTAGTTCTAGAGATAGTCAGTGGACAAAAAAATAGTGGCTTCCAGCATGGAGAAAATGCGGAGGATCTTCTAAGCTTCGTAAGTGAAAATATAATATAGTTTTGGTATCTCAATACAATTTAGTTCAACGAATCAAAAAAAGAAAACTTATCTCTGATCAAATTCACAAATCATTGCAGGCCTGGAGAAGTTGGAGGGAAGAGGCAGCTTCAAATCTAATAGATCCCACATTAAGGACTGGTTCAAGAACAGAAATAATGAGATGCATCCACATTGGATTACTATGTGTGCAAGAAAATGTGGCTGATAGGCCATCAATGGCTTCTGTTATTCTCATGCTGAATAGCTACTCCCTCACTCTCCCATTGCCCTCCCAACCTGCATTTTATTTGCATAGCAGCATTGGAATGGACATGCCGTTACAATCTGAATATAATTCAGGGGCAACAAGGTCAGATCGATCGAAGAGTAACTCTGTCATAGTAATGGAATATGAGACTTTTACTGAACCACATCCTCGCTAGTAATGGAATATGAGACCTTTAGTTTCCTAATTGTATGAATTTATTTCCTTGTCCATCAAGGAATTGGTTTCTTACCTAAAAGTTATAGGAGATTATTTGTGTAGTCACCAAGCAAACCTGTTAGTATCAAATGGGTCCTATCGTCAAAGTCTGTCAATTTTATTGTTAAATTGTGGAATAAAACCGTCCATATAAACTAAAATATTACTAAAGTAAACCCCATCTCAGCCCTCTACTCTCCCTCTCCCCTTCCACCCCCTTCCGCCATCTCGCCTCTGTTTTTTTTTTCTCCTCTACGAGAACATAAGCAGCAACCAACACAACATGACTCCGCCGTCTACGGTCCCATGTGGCGCCTCCTTAGCTGCAACCTCACCTGGTGGGCCCTGCAAATGGGTTCTCAACATCCTAGGGGACTGGCTTGAAACAAATTCTCAATCCTAACGCAAAGGCGTCAGAGTGGCCGAGCATTTGCTACCATGTTTTGCTTGCTGGTTTTGATGTGCTTTGGGGATAGATTGGATGAAAACCAAATCAAATAAATAGAGTGTGTTCAGCGTCCCTCACTCTTGAGTTTTGGTCGATATCATTTCCTCAATTTTTTGCCCAAATTAGAATCTTGGGGCTTGGGGATGGGCTGTGGGTTGAGGGTGGGGATGGGATGCTCAAGTTATGAGGAAGAAAAAGCAGAGGAGTGTGTAGGGGGAGGTTGAGAGGGGGGAGGTTGCGGAGTTGGGATGCGAGGCAGTGTTTTTCTATAAATCTGGGTTTGTTTACTCTTTAAAAAATTTGTTATTTTATTTTTGTATTTATCCAATTTTAAATTTTTTAAATTAATTTAAACAATAGAGAAATTTTATATTAATTTTTAGGTCAATCTCACTCAAAAAAAAAAAAAAAAAAAAGCCATGTGGCTGGTGAGATTCAATGTTTTAAAATTTTCTAAGTTTTATAATATTTTCCTTTAATTTTTAATTATATATTACTATTTTAATTTATAGAGACACTTTTACCCCTGAATTTAATGGCAAAATTGGCAGACTTTGACAGTAGGACCATTTTGATATTAACTAGAGGTTGGAGGACTATTGAAATGAAAATTTTAGTTGGTTGACTAAAATGAGATTGGAGCAAAAATTAGGGACCATTTCAATCAATAACCAGGCTATAGTATTATATAATTGTTAAAGCCTTCAGTTGCTGGATTCCCTTTTGCAGAAGGTATGTCGGTTCTTGTAATTGCACCTAGTTCTCATAAGAATATGGGTGTTAAGAATTAGGAAAGTTAGTTTTAGTTCCCTTGTTTATATTGATTGTAATTGATTTGGAGTAGTCTACAAGTAATAGCCTAGTTAATTTTCTTTGTAAATTTAGCTTGTAAACTCTGCAAATTTAGATAGGTGATGGGAATCGAAACCAATGTTATTTTACAAGATGTTTCGGATCTGCTCATAGAACAGAGCTATGACAATTTCTAAACTTGAAAGGAACTTTGGGCTACTAATTAGCCTTTGTTTTAGTAATATTTTTAGATAGAGGAGGTCTCAAGTTTGATTCACATGGACAACGAGGATGATATATGTTCACAATAAGTTTGATACTTTTGTTGTGGCTAGACTCATATTGATGTAACTTTCTTTTAGGGCCAATTTAGTGGGCAGTATTATATGATCGGATGAGATCATAATTCATCAGACCAAAAAAAAAAAAAAAAAATCATAATTCATAATTCTAGTCAAATATTTGATGTGGCACTAAATGATTTTTAATTTTCCACCAAAATTGAAATTTAATGTAACAACACCAACGTCAGATTTTGCCAAATTATAGAGACCAGAATCATAATTTGCAAAAACGAAAAAGAAGAAAAAGCTGGATGCTTGACTTGACCTCTTATCCCTAAATGGACGTTGAGTTTCAGTAGAAAATTCCTTGCAATATCTCCTTGCCTTGACGTCAACCATGCAGTCCCCCTTCCAATATTCAATTGTTTTATTTATTTGAAATCTCCAATTAATCCTCATAAAAAATCACAAGAAGAACCAGTCCCGTCTCTGTCAGTATGTGTGTGTGGCTTTTATTTTACTCATATCATGATATATCAACGATTTCCAAAATCTTCGTCCATGCTAGTTAATGTTTACCTTCTTATTGGTATATACAACGGATATACGGCTCCAAAGTATATAATGCATCAGTAGTTTTCTGTTAAGTCTAATGTCTATAATTTTAGTATGTTGATTTTAGAGATTATAAGTGGGCAGAAAAATAGTTGTTTTCAGTCATGGAGAGAATGTGGAGGATCGTTTAAGCTATGTGAGTATTTATATATTAGTGAAATTGAATGCAATGAAACAAACAAATTTTTATCTCGAATTAATTTATTCTAATTCATAAATTATTGTAGGCATGGAAAAATTGGAGGGAAGGGACAGCTTCAAGTCTAATAGATCCCACCTTGAGGACTGGTTCAAGAAGTGAAATAATGAGATGCATCCGCATTGGATTATTATGTGTGCAAGAAAATTATTTAATTAGTGGTGGTAAAATTATGTTGGAAGGTTCACATTTTCCTTCAACAGCTACTCCCTCAATCTCCCTGAATAGCTTTTGTTATTGGATGTTTGACGTCCTAAAATTGATATTTTCCCAATCTCATGAACTTCCTATGTATGCTTTAGATTTAGAAGTTTGATCAAAACTACGTCACCTTTTCTTTTGTGGAATTTTCCTTTCCTTTGACCAACGTTTATTTTGGTTCTGACTGTTTATTTTGGTTCTAGAAAGAAAAAGCAATAGAGAAAAAAGAAAGTTGGTCCCACTAGTAGAAGACTGCTCTAAAGGCACGGACTTATACCATGTGAATAGTTGTGAACGTAGGCACTGATGCACGTGCCCACTGCTCCATCCTACCCCACAGGGCCACATCTCTCTCTCTCTCTCTCTCTCTCTCTCTTGTCCGTGGCAAAAAAGAGAGAAAAGTCCAACTTAAGCTTCTCTCTCTCTCTCTCTCTCTCTCTCTCTCTTATATAATACAATAAAAGTAAAGAGCTAAATATAAAATATAAAATAAAAAAAATAAAAAATGGTGTGTGTTGATCAGTTTTTTTAGACAACTGACAAGGAAATAGTGGATGCATAGTGGCACTATAAATTAATCAGTGTCCTTTAGTCCTAAACGCCATCATTAAAAATGGTTTAATATTCAATCAATTCTCAAAATTCAAAATCAGTACCAATCCAGTCTCAATCAATCCTCAAAAGAAGTATTTTGACAGGATTTGGTCCGAGTATTATTACATGACATATCGTTTGAGAAATAAATTACTTTTTTTTTTATGTATTATGCTATCTCTTTTTTTTCTTTCTTTTTTATCAACACGACAAGAAAATGAAAAATATATAAACACAGTTTTGATTTGACCAACAATAATGTACAAACAGAATGGCGCCATTAATGTTCTCCTTCAGATTTCTGTTCTTCCTTTCTCCCGTTTTTGTTCCTCATGATCAGCACTCAATCTCAATCCCCATGGTGTTACAACGATAAAGGCAACTACACCACCAACAGTACCTACCAGACAAACCTCTACACCCTTCTCTCTTCTCTTTCTTCCCCCTCCAACTACGGCAATGGCTACGGCTTCTACAACTCATCCTACGGGGAAAACCCCGACCAGGTTTACGCAATCGGGCTATGTCGAGGGGATGTCACGGTGGACATTTGCCGTGGCTGCCTCAGCAACGCCACACAACAGCTCACACAGGGCTGTCCCAATCAAAAGGAAGCTTTCGGCGTAATTGAACAGTGCACGCTTCGCTACTCCAACCGCTCCATCTACGGAGCCATGGAAACTTTCCCTCCTCTCATGTGGTATAACGCACAGAACGTGTCCTCCGACGTCGACGGGTTTTTTCAAGAACTGAGGACGCTACTGGAGGACCTAAGGGGTCAAGCTGCAGGGAACGGTTCACTTCGAAAATTTGCGGCAGGGACCGCAACCGCTCCCAACTTCCAAACAATCTATGGACTTGCGCAGTGTACGCCGGATTTGACCGAGCAGGTCTGCACTGATTGCTTGGGTAGTTCTTTGGCAGATATTCCAAAAAAATTTCAGGGGAAGCAAGGTGCTCTAATTAGTAAACCCAGCTGTAATGTTAGGTATGAGACCTATCGCTTCGTTGACCCTACAACTATCCGACCATTGCCGTCTTCTCCGCCGCCACTGTCTAGTCCTCCTCCCCTGTCAACCAGTACAGGAGGTATATATATATATATATTTATATCCATATTTATATCCCAATATATTATGCTTTGAAGAAATAAAGTTTTCTTAACTAGAGCAATTGTCCAGGAATTTGTAGACGAGTTACATTTTAGTCCCTCAATTCAATTTTTAGTTGATGTAGTTGTCTCGTGTACAAGTTCAGGGACCATTGCTACCATTGGCACTACAACAATTTTGGGTCAAATAGATTTCTAATGCATATATATTTTGTTAGGTTCATATACAGATGTATGTATGTATTCAAATTAATGCAAATGAGATTTTTGATTTTTGCAGGATCGAAGAGTAACAGATCTCAGACTGTCATCATTATTGTTGTGCCAGTTGTTGCTTCTGTGGTACTAATGGTTATATTCTTCTGCATTTGTTTAAGAGTAAGGAGGACAAAGAAAAAACTTAAAACTAGGAAGTTACTTCCAGGTAAACAGGCAACTCTAGTGAACATTAATTAATCATATTATTCCATTTGATAGGGAGGAAGCCAAGTACTACCACTTTTATAGGCATTTTTAGAATTTCACTTGTTCCTCAGGTAGCGACGATACAGATGAAATTGGATCTACAGAATCCTTGCAATTTGACTTGGCCACCATTAGAGTTTCCACAGATGACTTTTCTAAAGCAAATAAACTTGGACAGGGCGGATTTGGATTTGTTTACAGGGTAATGACAAGTTAATAACAAGAACTTATAACTTTGATATTTCTTGAATACCACTTATCTCATTTCTGTTTTTTCATTCTGTACCTATATATTTTTTCAGGGTAGGCTTCTCAATGGAAAAGATATAGCTGTAAAAAGGCTCTCTACAAATTCTGGGCAAGGAGATTTAGAATTCAAAAATGAGGTCTTGTTAGTGGCTAAACTTCAACACCGGAATTTAGTTAGACTCTTAGGTTTCTGCTTAGAAGAAAGTGAAAGGCTTCTTGTCTATGAATTTGTCCCTAATGGAAGTCTCGATCACATCATATTTGGTATGTCTTGAATTATGCATTGTTTTCATTTAACTTCGAATGTTTTATTATAAAATTCCAATTGTGTGACATGTATGCAAGCACACATTGTAATTGAAGTCTTGATTTTGCATTAATATATTAGCAGACCCAACAAAGCGTGCACAACTAGATTGGGGGAGGCGCTACAAAATCATAGTAGGCACTACTCGAGGCCTCCTTTACCTCCACGAAGACTCTCGCCTTACAATTATTCATCGTGATCTCAAAGCTAGTAACATCTTGATAGATGCAGAAATGAACCCCAAAATTTCAGATTTTGGCATGGCAAGGTTGTTCGTGCCTGATCAAACGCAAGGCAATACTAGTCGGATTGTTGGGACCTAGTAAGAATATGCACTTAACCGCCTGTGGGCCTATGTTTGTTATGTCAACAATTTCCTTTCCATATGTGTTGGTGAACGCTGACATTCTTTTTGTTGATATGCAGTGGGTATATGGCTCCAGAGTATGCAATGCGTGGGCACTTTTCTGTTAAGTCCGATGTCTACAGTTTTGGCGTATTAGTTCTAGAGATAGTCAGTGGACAAAAAAATAGTGGCTTCCAGCATGGAGAAAATGCGGAGGATCTTCTAAGCTTCGTAAGTGAAAATATAATATAGTTTTGGTATCTCAATACAATTTAGTTCAACGAATCAAAGAAACAAAACTTATCTCTGATCAAATTCACAAATCATTGCAGGCCTGGAGAAGTTGGAGGGAAGGGACAGCTTCAAATCTAATAGATCCCACATTAAAGACTGGTTCAAGAACAGAAATAATGAGATGCATCCACATTGGATTATTATGTGTGCAAGAAAATGTGGCTGATAGGCCATCAATGGCTTCTGTTATTCTCATGCTGAATAGCTACTCCCTCACTCTCCCGGTGCCCTCCCAACCTGCATTTTATTTGCATAGCAGCATTGGAATGGACATGCCGTTACAATCTGAATATAATTCAGGGGCAACAAGATCAGATCGATCGAAGAGTAACTCTGTCATAGTAATGGAATATGAGACTTTTACTGAACCACATCCTCGCTAGTGGTTGAAGATCGATCCCTTTTGAATCTTTGATTCATTTTATTTCTTTCTTATCTAATTCTATATGTTGTGGTTCATTCATTAATTGTTCAAGTAGGGTTCTGAATAAGGCTTCACATTCTTGATACAATAACAGAGGAAGTGGTATATAGCAAAGCATTTACTTCTGATGATTTCAGGATCTGGATCAATGTGAATCAAACCAGAGTGTAATTTATTATATTTTTATGACAATTCTGTATAATGAATATCCTGTTTTTGCGATGATTCATGCATATAGAATAACATTGCTGATGACCTCCGGTTCAACCATTCCTTTAGCAGCTGTTTTGTTGCTGGTGTTGCCTGATGAGTCATCATTCAGGCTGAGGCATGGGCTGGCCTTGTTCATTGTGGGATGCTTTCACTTCCTGGAACATTCCAGCAACTAACAAGTCATCATTCAGGCTGGGGCATGGGCTGGTCTTGTTCATTATGGGATGCTTCACTTCCTGGAACAGTCCCGCAACTAACAAGTACATATCCTTGATCTACTATGTCCTTTTTTTCGTTGTTAGTATCTATTATCTAAGATAATGTAAAATATCAGAGACCCTATATGAAAAGTTATTATAATGTAAAATAAGAAACCAGAGAGAGAGAGAGAGAGAGAGAGAGAGAGAGCCTGAAGGAAAGTGGGTGAAAAGCCAACAAGGAAGGTGGCAGTAGCCCAGAGAAACGCACCAAGAGCAATGACATGGGCTCGGTTGTGGCGCATAGCAAGGTAAGCCGCAAGTGGGAGAGAGAGAGACCTGAAGGAAAGTGGGTGAAAAGCCAACAAGGAAGGTGGCAGTAGCCCAGAGAAACGCACCAAGAGCAATGACATGGGCTCGGTTGTGGCGCATAGCAAGGTAAGCCGCAAGTGGGTAGCAGGCAGACTGGACAATGGATCTGAACAGAGTCCGTGAGCCCAACCCAGTTCGGTCGGTGTGCAGATTGGCCCCTACCTCTTTGTACACCCCTGGCAACAACGACTCGTCAGCTCTCTGCATAATACTTGCTAGGTTCACCAACAACGTCACAGCCTCTGCTTTCATTTTCCAATCTCTATTTGGACTGAAAACAAAGCACTCTGCTCGGTTCTCAGACCAAGGGGAGAAAGACAAATCAGACGTTTTATGTTTAGGGACAGAAGGGGAAGAAATTTTCGTTGACTAAAGGCTGGAAGGAGACTGAAGGGTTACCTTGGAAATACCCACGTTGAATGTCGGACTTTTTTTTTTTTTTTCTCTTTTTTTGGTCAAATGTGGGACTTGGAATGCAACATTTGGGCTTGTCTGACACGTGTAGGATGGAGATTTGGGGATAAAAGATTTAGCCTAGTCAGTTAGTTGATTCTTCTTGTCTTCGATCAGTTTATGATGCCGTCTCCAACCTTATGCACTGCAGTGAAGCTAGTTATTAGTTAATTTATTATTATGTCACAGGCCAGCTTGCTACTTTTGGAACCTTCTAAAATTCTAAATTAGACATGACCATGTTGAATCATATATACAAGGAAAAAGATTCTAAATCAAACATGACCGCATATCAAACAATCACAATTTCATCGGTTTTGCAGGAAAGGGGGAATATTCCAATGTCGTAAATGGGGAGGACAACTCACCAATGTTCATGCCTGAGGAACTGTAGCCTAAGGAAAGCCTCTTGATTCCTCATAAATTGTCAATGAAAACCAATTCCAAGCTAGCCACCATAATAAGTCAAATGTAGCACAATGGAAGATGCCCCAACCTTAGTTTCAGGCTGTGCATGGCTTCCAAGCAACATTCTGGATTTGATTCTAGAAAAGTTGATCCCAATCTCTGACTATATCCGATTTAGTGCGGTTTGCAAGGATTGGCAATCAGTCGCTTTACATCGCAAGAAGCAGCGCATCAAATCATGTCACAAGCAAATTCCTATGCTCATCATTCCCACCATAGACGGTAGCAGCGAAAGGCATGGCTTGTATAGTGTCACACAAGGTAAGACTTGTAGCTTTGAGTTGAATGTGTATTACAGTAAGAGGTTCTGTGGTTCTTCCCATGGTTGGTTGGCCTGCGTGGATGAGAATCTGGTAGCAACCCTCTTAAACCCTTTTACCGGGCGTACCATTAGCCTTCCACCAGTCCCCAAATCCACTTGGAGATCGACGGTAGCTTATAGATGTGATTACTACATTAATAAAGTTGTATTGTCTGCAGACCTTTCTTTTCTTCCTAATGACTATGAAGTATTGGTCATCTATGATGGCTATGGGAAACAAATAGCCCATTTTAAATCAGGGGATGATGCTTGGACTAGCATAGATCAAGTGATCGGATTCGATGATGTAATTTATTATAAAGGCCAGTTTCTAGGTGTTAGTTTGGGTGGTAGTATTTTTTCGATGAATGTTAGCAGGGATCAAACTACTAAACCCCATGTAAGCTTACTTGTGCCAATGGATCCAGGCACTGACAATAAAACATACCTTGTGCAATCATCCCAGGGAGATCTTTTCCTGGTTAGGAAGTTCAAACGAGTAAATTATTGTAAGCGGTTTATGAAGTCTCTCAACTTCAAGTTTTTCAAGTTTGAAAACTTGTATTGTTGGTTTGGCGGAAAACTTGTATTGTTGTTCGGCTCTTCATGCTGAAGCTGAGGCTGCCCTTCGCGGCTTATCTTTAGCTAAGAGGAAGGGTTTCTCAAAAGTAATGCTTGAGACAGATTCAACTATTTTAAAACAGAGTGTTGAAGGAAAGACTAACAATGGTGCTTGGTCCATCCTTCCCACAATTCTGGAAATTAGAAGGCTTGCCAACAGATTCCAGAGTGTTGAATGGAGTTGGATTCCTCGAAGTATCAACAAAGCGGCTCACGCAGCGGCTAGTATTGGCATCAGAGCGGTGGCGCAAATTTGCTGGGCTGAAAGGCCACCACCGTCTCTTCAGGGAGTGTTGGAAGCGGATGGTCTTCCAGGACCACCACACTAATGTTTCTTATCTATATTTTGTACTAAGTTAGCCTCTCCACTCGCTTGCTTTGGCTGAGTGTGTGCTGGCCTAGTTTGTATGTTTCTGTTTGTGGCTTTTGCCTGTTAATGAAATTCCTTTTCGTCCAAAAAAAAAAGTTTGAACGAGTAAATGGTTATGATCGTTTTACGGAGACTCTGAGCTTCAAGGTTTTCAAGCTGTTCTGTGCTCATGGGGAGATACCCCAATGGGTTGAGAATGAAAGTATTGGAAATGAAGCTCTGTTTTTGGGTACCAATCAATCCATGTGTGTCTTTGCGCGGGACTTTCCAGGTTGTCAGCCAAATTCCATATACTTCACTGATGATTGTGTGGATGTAGAATGCCATAAACCTAAAGGGCCTCATGACATGGGTGTCTTCAACTTGGAAAACAGAAGCATGGGAATACATTACTGCTTGGATCGTTCGCAGAAGCACATGCCACCAGCAATTTGGATCTTGCCCTCTATGGTGTGAAAAGATAGTTCCAGTTTTGTTCTTTCAAGCTCTATTTTCATTTGTTTGTCATTATAAATGTAAGCTCCAAACATCTCTTATAAGGACATTGAGCTTCCAACTCTGTATAACCCTTGAAGATGGTAATAAAACTAACACAGCAACATGTTCTTACACCGCAACGCATTTTAGCAACATGTTCTTACACCGCAACTCTGTATATAAATTATAATGAAGAGCTCTTGAGATGGATAATGGAAGTTTAATGTGAATTGAAATACAAGAGACGCAAAGTTTATATGGCAGTAGTCTAATTTTCACCAAGTCTTTATATTCGAATATAGACCACTATATATCTGTTGGGAAAACCATACTCACTATTTATAATAGTAAAGAAAGAAAGCAATTTGAATGATATGTAGGAAAGTGGTGGATGGCCACATTTACAGAGAAAGCAATTTGGCTAGCTGTGGGGTTCTTTATTTTGGCTTACCACTACAGAGAAAAACAAAACTTCTGACATTTGATATATGACTTTTTGAGATAGCATAGTGCCACTTTGCTACTGAATTTACTATGTTGTATGCTATGCTGCCAGCTTATTGGTTTTGGAGCCAATTCCAATTTAATTGGATCATATGTTGAGCCATACAAGGAAAAAGAAAAATCATAATTTTCATCGGTTTTGCTGGAAGGGGAATATTCCACAAGAAAACAGGAGGGCAATTCAACAATATTAGCTTCTGGTTCCTCACAAATTGTCAATGAAACCCAATGCAAAGCAGGCTTCAAAAAATAAAAAAGCTATTTCCAATACTATGGGAGAGGCAATATCATCAACTGTAGTTTCAGGTTGGGCATGGCTCCCCAGCGACCTTTTGTATCTGACTTTTTCTTTTGTGGAATTTTCCTTTCCTTTGACCCAGATTACGCAGTAGTTAACACAAATGCTAATGGATGTGGCCAACGTTTAATTTGGTTGCAGAAAGAAAAAGCAATAGAGAGGAAAGAAAGTTGGTCCTCAACCACTCCTGTTTTAATCAATGGTTTAATATTCAATCAATACTCAAAAGTCAAAATCAGTACCAGTCCAGTCTCCATCTACATTTTAATTAAAACAATGTGAAATAGTCAAAGAAGTATTTTGATGAATTGGAATTGGCAGGATTTGGTCAAGCAGGGAATTCTTTCATTGTCCCACTAGTAGAAAACTATTCTAAAGGCACGGAATTTTATTTTATTTTTTTGTTGTCAAAAGGCACAAAGTTATGCCCAACGTATTTCTATCCGTGTGAATAGTTGTGAACGTAGGCACTAATCATAAATTTATGCCCATCGAGTCAAGTGCACACAACTGGATTTGGATATGCGCTACAAAGTCATAGTAGGCATTGTGCATGGGCTCCTTTATCTCCGTGAAGATTCTCGCTTTAGAACTATTTACCGTGACATAAAAGCTAGTAACATCTTGATAGAAATTGAAATAAACTCCAAAAATTTTTATTTTGGCATGGCAAGAACGTTCATGCTTGACCAAACACATGACACTACCAGTCGAATTCTGGGGACCTAGTAAGTATTTAACCATGCTATATATGTGGCTTTTATTTTACTCATATCTTGATATATCAATGATTTCCAAAATCTTCGTCCATGCTAGTCAATGTTGACCTTCTTATTGGTATATATATCGGATATATGGCTCCAGAGTATGTATGCATGAGCAGGTTTTTGTTAAGTTTGATGTTTATAATTTTGGCGTGTTGATTTTAGAGATTGTAAGTGGGCAGAAAAATAGTTGTTTTCATTGTGGATAGAATGTAGAGGATCTTTTAAGCTATGTGAGTATTTATATATTAGTGAAATTGAATGCAATGTAAGAAACAAATTTTTATCTCGAATTAATTTATTCTAATTCATAAATTATTGTAGGCATGGAAAAATTGGAGGGAAGGGACAGCTTCAAATCTATTTCGTTTTCAGGGATTGAATATCTAGACCCGCTGATAAAGTTAGATGTTTGACGTCCCAAAATTTATCTTTTCCCAATCTCATCAACTTCCTATGCATAAAGCACTTGTCGTGGAAAATTTTACCAAAAGTATATAATTGTTTCTTTTGTGGAATTTTCCTTTCCCATGACCCAGATTACACGTTAGGAATTAAAAAGTAAAATATCTGTATTATGCTCTCTCTTTTTCTTTTTTCTTTTTTATCAACATGACAAGAGAATTAAAATTTGAGACTTCTTCTAATATTGCGTGTAATCATCAAACATACAACTATTCTTGCACTTTTCACTAATTGTTGTAGATTAAGAGTTGGAGCGAGCGTCGTCTTCAACCTCCAGAGCGTGCATCTGGGTTCTGTCAGTGGCGGATCTATTGAGGCGCAAGGAGGTGTTTAAATTGCCCCTTTGCTCAACTGGTGTACAGATTACCTTATTTTCATTTTCAACATTTAAGTAAATGTCTTTGTCCTTTTACTTTCATTTATTTTTATATTACTTCATTTACTTAAGTTTACAATGTAAATAAGGAAGTACCCCCCATTTAGATTCAAATAAAAATACTAGAAAAATCAAATTCCCACCAAATCAAAATATGAAAAATCGGTTTTAGTGCAAAATACGATTTAGGCTAAAAATGATAACTCATTAAGTAAATATATACTTCATACTAAAATCCCATAAAATCAAGTTTTCTTATTTGATGTGTAAGGAATAAAAGCCGTAAAAAATTATCTTGAGAAAATGATTATTTTGAAAAACCATTTTTCATACTTAGTCAATATTGCACCTCTGCTAAAAAATTTCTGGGTCCGCCAGTGGGTTCTGTTACCCTTTCTCAGAGTCACATGTGACTCACGTGTTCAATAACAAAGGGCTGAATAGGTTATTCAGTCATTTAATCTTAGTCATCCATTTTTAAAATGCAAATTCAGCCTTTGGATAAGTGGCTGTACAGGTACAATCAATATACCACAAATACGGATTTAAAAGTTCGATCAAAACTACGTCACCTTTTCTTTTGTGGAATTTTCCTTTCCTTTGACCCCGATTACGTAGTTAACACAAATACAAATGGATGTGGCCAACGTTTAATGAGTGGTTCTAAAGGCACGGACTTATACCGTGTGAATAGTTGTGAACGTTGGCACTGATGCATGTGCCCATTGCTCCATCCTACCCCACAGGGCCACACCCACCTCTCTCTCTCTCTCTCTCTCTCTCTCTCTCTCTCTCGTCAGTGGCAAAAAAGAGAGAAAAATCCAACTTAAGCTTCTTGCACACGTTTTCTCTCTCTCTCTCTCTCTCTCTCTCTCTCTCTCTCTCTCTTATATAATACATTAAAATTAAAAACTTTCTTATCAACAAAACCAAAGTAAAGAGCTAAATCCTGAGAAAAAAGAAGTAAAGAGCTAAATATAAAATATAAAAATGATTTAATATTCAATCAATCCTCAAAATTCAAAATCAGTACCAGTCCAGTCTCAATCAATGCTCAAAAGAAGAATTTTCGTTTGATGAGTTGGAATTGGCAGGATTTGGTCTGAGTATTATTATATGACATATATCATTTGAGAAATAAATTACAATTTCTTTTTTTATGTATTATGCTCTCTTTTTTTTCTTTTTATCAACAAGACAAGATAATTTAAATTTGAGACTTCTTCTAATATTGTTGTAGATGTAATCATCAGACAGACAACTATTCTTCCACTTTTCACTAATTGTTGTAGATGTAAGAGTTTTCATTGTACATCTAATCATCATCAGAATGGCGCCATTAATGTTCTCCTTAAGATTTCTGTTCTTCCTTTCCCCCGTTTTGTTCCTCATGATCAGCACTCAATCCCTTGCTCAGATATCGTGTTCCAACGATAAAGGCAACTACACCACCAACAGTACCTACCACACAAACCTCAACGCCCTTCTCTCTTCTCTTTCTTCCCCCTCCAACAACGGCAATGGCTACGGCTTCTACAACTCATCCTACGGGGAAAACCCCGACCAGGTTTACGCAATAGGGCTATGTTATGGGGATGCCACGGTGGACAATTGCCGTTACTGCCTCAGCAACGCCACAAAAGAGCTCACACAGTCCTGTCCCAATCAAAAGGAAGCTTTCGGCGCACGTGACCAGTGCATCCTTCGCTACACCAACCGCTCCATCTACGGAGTCATGGAAACTTCCCCTGCTTTCCGGCTGTATAACGTACAGAACGTGTCCTACTCCGAAGTCGGCTGGTTTTATTACAAGCTGATGCCGCTACTGGAGGACCTACGTGGTCAAGCTGCAGGGAACGGTTCACTTCGAAAATTTGCGGCAGGGACCGCAGCCGCTCCCAGAGTCCAAACAATCTATGGACTTGCGCAGTGTATGCCGGATTTGACCGAGATGCTCTGCAGTGATTACTTGGGTACTTCTTTCGAAGATATCCCAACATATTTTCCGGAGACGCAAGTAGGTGGTATAATTGTTAAACCCAGCTGTGTTCTTAGGTATGAGATCTATCGTTTCTTTGACCCTACAACTGTCCGACCATTGCCGTCTCCTCCGCCGCCACTATCTAGTCCTCCTCCCCCGTCAACCAGTACAGGAGGTAGGTATATATATCCCAATATATTATGCTTTGAAGAAATAAAGTTGGCTTAACTAGAGCAATTGTCCAGGAAGGAATTTGTAGACGAGTTACACTTTAGTCTCGTGTACAATTTCAGGGACTATTGCTACCATTGACACTACAACAATTTTGGGTCGAAGAAATTTCTAATGCATATTTTGTTAGATTCATATACAGATGTATGTGTGTATGTATGTATGTATTCAAGTTAATGCAAATGAGATTTTTGACTTTTGCAGGATCGAAGAGTAACAGATCTCAGACTGTCATCATTATTGTTGTGCCAATTGTTGTTTCTGTGGTACTAATAGTGATATTCTTCTGCATTTGTTTAAGAGTAAGGAGGACAAAGAAAAAACTTGAAACTAGGAAGTTACTTCCAGGTAAACAGGCAACTCTAGTGAACATTAATTAATCATATTATTCCATTTGATAGGGAGGAAGCCAAGTACTACTACTTTTATAGGCATATTTAGTATTTCAATTGTTCCTCAGGCAGCGACAATACAGATGAAATTGGATCTGCGGAATCCTTGCAATTTGACTTGGCCACCATTAGAGTTTCTACAGATGACTTTTCTGAAGCAAATAAACTTGGACAGGGTGGATTTGGATTTGTTTATAGGGTAATGACAAGTTAATAACAAGAACTTATAACTTTGATATTTCTTGAATACCACTTATCTCATTTCTATTTTTTCATTCCGTACCTATATATTTTTTCAGGGTAGGCTTCTCAATGGAAAAGATATAGCTGTAAAAAGGCTCAGTACAAATTCTGGGCAAGGAGATTTAGAATTCAAAAATGAGGTCTTGTTAGTGGCTAAACTTCAACACCGGAATTTAGTTAGACTCTTAGGTTTCTGCTTAGAAGGAAGTGAAAGGCTTCTTGTCTATGAATTTGTCCCTAATGCAAGTCTCGATCACATCATATTTGGTATGTCTGGAATTATGCATAGTTTTCGTTTAACTTCGAATGTTTATTATAAAATTCCAATTGTGTGACATGTATGCAAGCAAACATTGTAATTGAAGTTCTGATTTTGCATTATTATATTTGCAGACCCAACAAAGTGTGCACAACTAGATTGGGAGAAGCGCTACAAAATCATATTAGGCACTGCTCGAGGCCTCCTTTACCTCCACGAAGACTCTCGCCTTAGAATTATTCATCGTGATCTCAAAGCTAGTAACATCTTGATAGATGCAGAAATGAACCCCAAAATTTCAGATTTTGGCATGGCAAGGTTGTTCGTGCCTGATCAAACGGAAGGCAATACTAGTCGGATTGTTGGGACCTAGTAAGAATATGCACTCAACTGCCTGTGGGCTTATGTTTGTTATGTCAACAATTTCCTTTCCATATGTGTTGGTGAATGATGACATTCTTTTAGTTGATATGCAGTGGGTATATGGCTCCAGAGTATGCAATGCATGGGTACTTTTCTGTTAAGTCTGATGTCTTCAGTTTTGGTGTGTTAGTTCTAGAGATAGTCAGTGGACACAAAAATATTGGCATCCGGCGTGGAGAAAATTTGGAGGATCTTCTAAGCTTCGTAAGTAAAAATATAATATAGTTTTTAAATCTCAATACAATTGAGTGCAACGAATTAAGGAAAGAAAACTTATCTCTGATCATTTCTGCAAATTCATAAATCATTGCAGGCCTGGAGAAGTTGGAGGGAAGGAGCAGCTTCAAATCTAATAGATCCCACATTGAAGACTGATTCAAGAAATGAAATAATGAGATGCATCCACATTGGATTATTATGTGTGCAAGAAAATGTGGGTGATAGGCCAACCATGGCATCTGTTATTCTCATGATGAATAGCTACTCCCTCACTCTCCCAGTGCCCTCCCAACCTGCATTTTATTTGCATAGCAGCATTGGATCGGACATGCCGTTACAATCTGAATATAATTCAGGGGCAACAAGGTCAGATCGATCCAAGAGTAACTCTGTCAAAGTAATGGAATATGAGACTTTTACTAAACCACATCCGCGCTAGTAATGGAATATGAGACTTCACATTCTTGATACAATAACAGAGGAAGTGCTATATAGCAAAGCATTTACTAATTCTGATGGATTTGTGGAGAAAATTATCCAAGTCTGTTGATTTTCAGGATCTGGATCAATGTGAATCAAACCAGAGTGTAATTTATTATATTTTTATGACACTTCTGTATAATGAATATCTTGTTTTTGCGATGATTCATGCATATAGAATGACATTGCTGATGACGTCCGGTTCAACCATCCCTTTTTTTGAACTGAAGTGTTGCATTCAATATACGGCAAAAAAACCGCTACAAAGCCACAGATCAAGAGGGCCCAGCCACAAAGGGAAACAGCATGGTGCCTAAGGTTAGAAACCAACCAAATTTAACAGGGGCCAAAAGCAAAACACTGCTAGTGCCAAAGATAAAACAACTAAAGGAGTTACATGAGCAAAAGACATAGGTAGAGCCTAACACGCGTCCATTCCTTCTAGCTGGAAAGATGAAGCTAAATACTTGGAGGGCAGGGGAGACCGTATTTAGCAGCTGTTTTGTTGCTGGTGTTGCCTGATGAGTCATCATTCAGGCTGAGGCATGGGCTGGTCTTGTTCATTGTGGGATGCTTCACTTCCTGGAACATTCCAGCAACTAACAAGTCATCATTCAGGCTGAGGCATGGGCTGGTCTTGTTCGTTATGGGATGCTTCACTTCCTGGAACAGTCGAGCAGCTAACAAGTACATATCCTTGATCTACTTTGTCCTTTTTTTCATTGTTAGCATCTAAGATAATGTAAAATATCAGAGACCCTATATGAAAAGTTATTATTTTATTACTGTGTTGACTGCCTGCGTTAATATATAAAGAGCCAAGGTAATTATCAAAATAGGGGTGGTGGCGCAGTTGGCTAGCGCGTAGGTCTCATAGCTTCTGAGTTATCCTGAGGTCGAGAGTTCGAGCCTCTCTCACCCCATCAATCTTTTACAATTTTAAATTAAATTTTTCACCCACCTAATTACATAAAGAAGTGGTTTGCTTTTACCATTTTGGACATGGCACTTTAAGAAATGGGAAAGGAGAATTTAATTGTGGGCATTTTGGGATTCCTGAAGTCCAGGAACCCAGGAAGTCCCTCCAGTCCTTTGTAACTTCTGTTATATAATATCACATGGGCTTGCATAGACAACTAAATAATGGGAAGGCATATGACCCACTTTAGCGCATGAAAAGAGGGCCATGTTTTGATCCATGTACAAAAAGATGAAAAAAGAAGGGAACAAAAAAAGTAGTGGCCTTTCACTTTTTTATCCTTTGTTCCTTTAGTTGCTTTGCTTTTGCATGGCCTTTTTCACATGGCTTTCTTCATGTGATCAATCCAAGAAATGTTCCCTCGAAAGCATCCAGTGGGAAGCTTGATGTATAGTTGTTGGGAATAAGAGTTGTCATGGGATTGGAAATGGTATGGAACGAGGAGTGGAAGCACAAATGGGCCAAGGTGTCATCACCATATCCACCTCCACCACCACCTCCACCACCACATGATTAGCACATAACACTTTCAACATCATGTCCATTTTAGTCGTTATCCACAATTACAATAGTTCTATATTAAAACTTACCAAATAGTTTTGACATTGTTTTTTATACTAACTGCACTTTAAAAATATTGTTTACCAAATATGAAACAGTTTTACTTTAGAGCTGATTATTTTCAAAGTACAAGAGAAACAACATTTTTAAAAAGTGACAACAATCTCAAACTAGATCTTCATATATATCATGCACTTGAAATCCAATCAAATATTATTGCGGGCTTACTTTTTGTTTATACTATGGAAATTATTGTCTCTTATTCAAATATGAATAATTTTTATGTGATTTTTTTTACTTGGAAACCATTATGTGATATTTAATGAGTTCAAATATTTGCAAAGGACTTGTAACTTAAGTTAATAAGAGCATTTATAACACCCGAAATCCTAGGTTTGATTTCCTACTCCCCAATATCAATTGTTTCAAAAAGAAAAAATCTTTAATAATGTAAAATAGGAGAAATTGGGAATAGTCTGCAAATACTTCTCTATTGTCTACTTTAATTTCAACAGGCTCCTATATTTAAAAGAAGGTGAAATTCAAATTTCTTAGAATGGGATTATACCAAATTGTAGATACCTAATCCACTAATCATCAACCTTAAAACATCCACGTGGCAGTAGAAGAAAACAACATTATATATAGTCACTGACATCCGTGGCACATGATGAGACGACTAAAAATAATAAACACAAATACTCGTTGTGCCACGAATAAAAGTGACTATTAATTATTTTTTCTTGTAGTGGATAACTGACCCTCTTGTCTTAGCCAATTCTCATATTTGAATCATGAATTCAAAATAGAAGCATTACCCCTCCCATGTCAAAAGAGAAAAAGTCATGTGTACATAGGGCGCGAAAGTATCATACTTTTTTTCTTGTTGTTTTCAAGAGGTTAGGCTCTACCATTAATATATCCTGCTCAAGGAACGAAGTTTTTGTGGTCAAGAGGTTAGGCACATTGAAACTTTTGAAGACTGCAATAACGTCTCAAAAGGGACTCTATTTGATACTATATTTGTAATCACATTATGTGAAAGTGATGCGTAAGTTATTAATTGATGTAAAAAGTTCCTAATGTGATATACAATTTGGTGTTAATTTTTTCAGAAATTCATTTTATGAATTGAAAATTATTCAACCTCATCCCAGCAAGAATTGGCTCGACTGCATCCGAATAACTCCTTATACAAAAACACTCAGGGCCAGTTTGACATTGCTGTGCTGTGAAAATAATCGCTGTCAGATTTGCTGTAAGAGAAATCAGCTATGAGAGAACACAGTTTGGCGTTTGGTAAACTTTTTGTTAGAAGTGTTGTTGGTATGGATTCCCGTATAATCAAAAAATAATTGCTGCATAATCATTAATCCAACGTCCCTTTGAAACTGATTCCTGTATAATCAGAAAATGAAAGCACCTTATTAGCTGCTTTTCCAAATAGCTTTCTCTCACAGCAATTTTTAACAATAAGTGATTTTTTCATAGTTTACCAAACAGGTTGGGCTTCCCAAAATTTTTAAAAAATCACTTATCACCCCAAATAAGCAATACCAAACGGGCACTCAGTCATCACTCACACATAATAGACGGAAGAAAAAAAATTATAACCTAATCCTGAGTAAATTTCTAGCTTTGCCCACGATTGTTATAGTAGCAGTGGTTAGAGAGAATTTAGGAGAAACTTTCATGAAAATGCGAAAAAAGTCACTATTATTCATCCCTAAGGAACAGCCACATAAAAGAAGAAAAATCTCTACATAAATTAGTTAAAAAGGAATGGGACGTTGCCAATGATTGATGTGCTCACCTTAAGAGTGGCTCGGAATCACAAGATGATTACAACAGTCACCTGCCCTTGTTTCATGGGTCCCTTCCCTCTCATATTATATTAACTTGGGGTCAGTTGAGGAATTACATAGCCACCGACTTCATTAATACTTGTTCCCACACAGGTCAGTTTTGAACCTAGAATGGAATCCATGTAAAGAGTACGAAACAAGAATTTTCCATACCGAAAAAAGAAACAAATATATTATATTATCTTGTCTATATCAAAGGAATTTCATGTCATAAATCCAACACTAACTGATTTTTTTTTTAAAAATTAGGATTAGGGCTTTAACTTCGTAATGATTTATGAATTCTTATGTTGAGTATTAAAAATATTAGAGTGTGATGTATTTTCAGGATTTAAAGGAAAATACCAAAAAGGATATTTTGAATTATGAAATAAATGTATGTGAAGAATTCAATGTCTTGGAATACGATGATTGATGGGTATATGAAAAATGGCAAGGTTGACGATGCGGTCAAGCTGTTTGAACAAATGCCACAGAGAGATGCGGTTTCTTGGACTGTTTTGATTGGTGGGTTTGTCAAGAAAGGTCAGTTCGAGCAAGCATAGGAGTGGTTTCGGGAGATGCAGCTCTCGGGTGTGGAACCAGACTATGTAACCTTAATTGCTGTAATTGCTACTTGTGCGGATTTGGGAACGCTTGGATTAGGCTTGTGGATAAATCGGTTTATTATGAAGCAAGATTTTAGAGACAATATTAGGATAAGTAACTCGTTGATCGATATGTATTCTCGATGTGGTTGTATTGGTTTTGGCGAATAATAAATCAAAGAGAAAACAAGGGGCTTTCTGTTGCCTTTGAATCAAAGCTTCTCAGCCATGATATCCGAATAATTTAGTATGCCACTTGACCTTGATGAATGCTGTTAACAGATTCAAATGGGTTTGCTTCTATGTGATAGAGTGGATTAGGGTGTATCCATGGTATTTTTGGTAATTAAATAGGGTGTACTTAGTTAATTTTACATTTTGATTTAAATATTAGGGTGTACTTAGATCATAGGATGTACTCAGTTAATTTTAGGGTTCGTTTAGCAGCACTCTAAAAATATTAGAGTGTGATGTATTTTCAGGATTTAAAGGAAAATACTTCCCTTCTTATTAGGTAAGTAGGAGCTCCTATATTCTTGTTAATAACAGTGTGACATGTGTGCAAAAGTTTTTTTTTCGTGTTTTTGCTGAATTATTTTTTTATATATATCAAACTGTTATTCGTAGGAATGAGAAGTATTTCATTACCAATAAAGAGGCAAGTAGTATATTTTTTTAATGTTTTACCGTTTGAAGCATGTAAACTGTTTAAATTGATTTCACTGTGGTAGGCTAAGCAATGGGAGCTATTACTTAGGATACTCACATCTGGGTCCCATCAATCCTTGTACTCAAAACGTGGCCTCATGCAGGGACATACGTGTCATGGCCCTACCATACAGTGTTAATTATATCCTTGATCTCCCCAGTCTCTCCCCCCAGTCCCAGTCCTAGATGGGACAGCATTAACGCAAGAGAAGCTTAATAAAATAACTACAACTTGAAGGGGGAGGGAGCATAGAAGTCAACTATTTCAACCCTGGGTCTCACACCATGCTTACCCAGATCGCAGATCTGACGGCTGTGAAGACTAAGGTGGAGCACCAAGTCAAATGCCCCCATACTGTAGAAGGACGTGGTACTGTTTTTTTTTTTAAATTTATTATTTATTAGGGTTAGGACTTGGAAGAACTGACTGAAGTCAAAATCCCAGCTTTGATTTTCCCAAGTCATAATAATGGGGAATTTTTGGGCTCCATTAAAATAATTGTAACTATTGCAAAGAACAGAACTTGTCACCGACAACCGATCTGAGGAAGATCGAACCCCACTTTGTTTCTCTGTTTTTTTTTTTACCTCTATGTAACGGATTTTCTCTATTGGAACTTTGAATTGGAATCAAATAATTTACATATAACAAAATTCTAAATATGTGTTCGTTCTTAAAACTACATGTATATATATCACATCAGCTAATTAACGAGACAGAAAAAATAATGAAGTCTTTCTTTATATTAGTTTTAGATTTTGCCGTAGTATTAGAACACTTTTAGTGCCCGTTTGGCATTGCTTATTTGGGGTGATAAGTGATTTTTTAAAAATTTTGGGAAGCCCAATCCGTTTGGTAAACTATGAGAAAATCACTTATTGTTAAAAATTGCTGTGAGAGAAAGCTATAAGGGAAAGCTGCTAATGAGGTGCTTTCATTTTCTGATTATGCAGGAATCAGTTTCGAAGAGGCATTGGGTTTAATGATTATGCTGCAATTTTTTTTTTCTAATTATACGGGAATTAGTACCAACAACACTTTTAACAAAAAGTTTACCAAACGCCAAACTGCTTTCTCTCACAGCTGATTTCTCTCACAGCAAATCTGACATCGATTATTTTCACAGCACAGCAATGCCAAACTGACCATTAGTAATCGCTATAAACCCTTTACAAACTCCGATTATGATCTGATTAAATGAGGTATAATAAAGGGTTATATTAAACCTACTTTGTGGCAGTAATGGTCAAACACAATATTACAACAATAATAAACTTGCCTACTTGGGGCTTCGTTCTATTTATGACGACAATAAACTCACCTACTTTGGTCGACACAAGACTAGTGTCACACCATATAACATGTTTTTGTTGTTTTCTTTCAAAAATTTCAACAAACAAGCATAGTCTGCGCCAAACTCTGTTGTCTAAGATATATACGAACTCCTTAAGCTTGTGGTCTTCTTTGAAGTTATGTTTTGTCGTTTTGTTGAATACAAGCGATATTTGAGGAGGGGGAAAACGAACCTTGGACCTCATGTGCAGGAGTAAATGCTCTTAATCACTTGAGCTAGAAACGCTTTCTAAAAAATGAGCGATGGTGAATTAAAGTTGAAAGATTTGTGATTTACAAGTTGATAAGGTGAAAAAAGTCAAAAACATGTAAACTCAAAAAGTAGGATGAGGTTTCTGATAACCCTGCTCATCTTTCTAATGGCCAATTAAAAAACTGACAAAACAAAAGTGGGCAGACTTTAATTGTAATTATTGACCATTGAAATGTGAAGTCACTTGCCTAAATACAATTTGTCATTAACTCAAAATATCAGAAACAGATGACACTAAAATAATAAATCCACTAAGCAAAGAATATATATAGTTGTTTAATTTATAACTAAATTGCTCTCACACCCAGTAATCCAGCAGAGGGACCCCCGGTAAAACCGCGTGTTGTAGAGAGAGAGAGAGAGAGCTCTCCTTCACTCTCCACTGCCTACTTGGCACCATGTGACTGATCTCATCACTTGCTGTCTTCCCATTAAAGTCTCCCTCTTCCTCTCTTCACTTCTCTCTATGCACACCCACCAAGCTATATATATAAATCCATTCCTTGCTAGTCTTTTCACTCTCTGTCTCTCTCTCTCACTCCGTCTTGTATATATATATATATATATATAGCTCTAGATCTTTGAAGCCCTCATCAGAGATCTTGGTTTCAGAAATGGCTCCACTCACGTACTTGAGTTTCAGAAAGGTACTTTTGCTTTCTCTTGTCATTATGTTTCTCTTTTCTACTCTTCTCCTTTCTGCCTACTCAGAGCCTCAATTTGAGAGCTCATCAGAGTCTCTTGGTACAAGGAAAATGTTAGAGTTAGAGAAAAATCAAGACCAGCCTAAGAAAATCAAGCCTGCCAGTTCCCTTTCCTCCAAAAACCAAACCAAGCTCATCAAGCCCCCCTTGTCTTCCTCCAAGAACCAGACCAAGCTGATCAAATCTAGCCTATCCTCCAAAAACCAAACCAAGCTCCTCAAACCCAACCTCTCCTCCAAGAACCAAACCAAGCTTATCAAATCCAGTTCCAATTCCACCAAGACATCCTCATCCCCCACCAAGAATATTGAGCTCAAAAAGCTGAATTCCACATCAAAATCCTCAAACTCTGTCAAACCCAATTCAATTTCTAGTAAGAAAATCTCAGATCTAACCAAGCCAAGCACTCCCAAGAACAAAACAACCAAACCCACCACCACCACCAAGCAATCCCAAAACCCACCAAAAACAGAGAAGAAACCCACCCAACAAAAACCCAAAAAGCCAATTGAGCCCAGCTGGATTGATCAAGAAGATGACACTGATTTTGTCTCAGATTTCACTGATTTGCCTGGAAAATTCCAGCAAACCGTGATTCCAGATTTAGAGAGAATCTCAACCACTTCAAAGATTTATCTCAACAAAGCCAACAAGCAAATGACAAACCAGTTCAAGCCCATTGTTGGCAACAAATATGCTGCCACAATTGCCTCCATAGTCTCCTGTGCCTTCCTCTTGATCCCTCTGCTCTTAGTCTCTCTCCTCTTCACCCGCATCAAAGCCTATTTCTCTCTCCAAAAGCTCTTGATCTTCATCCAAGTCTACCTCTCCATCTACTTCTCCATCCTCTGCCTCTCCTCACTCGTCACTGGGCTTGAGCCCCTCAAGTTTTTCTACGCTACTTCGCAGTCCACGTACGTTTGCCTACAGGTGCTGCAGACACTCGGCTACGTGCTGTATCTGTTGCTACTTTTGATGTATTTGATCCTGGTTTTCTCGACGGATTCTGGGCTGGGCTCGAAAATGTTGGGCCTGGCCCAGACCTTCGTGGGCATTTCTGTTGGGCTTCATTACTATATGTCGGTGTTTCACAGAGCCGTGCTGAGGCAGCCACCCAAGACCAACTGGAAGGTGCACGGGATTTACGCCACGTGTTATCTTGTGATTTGCCTGTTTGCTACAGCTGAGAGGAGGAAGAAGGCTTACCTGGAAGAGGGGGGTGAAGAGGGCAAGAAGAGCTAATTTTGTTGAATCAAAACAATCAAATTCTTGGTATACAAAGTGAAAAATCACCTCCTATTTTCACCTCTCTTTTATTATAGTAGTTTTTGTTTTTATTTTTTTAGATTTAGGAATATTTTATTATTTATCCTGCCATAAGCTCTGGTGGCATGTAATACCATTGGCCAAGCAAGTGCAACCATGGTGTTATGAAATAAATTATGCAATTGGGACAAACCTGTCATATTGCTTCAATTTTTTTTTAATGTAGTTGCTATTTACTTGTAATTCTGCATTCGAAAAGTGGTAGTAGCATTGCCCTAAGTTCAACTCAACTAATTTAGTTATGATGCTATATAATTACTGTAAATTAATCTATTTGTAAGGAGGAGGATTCGAAGTTGAGGAGTTCGAACTTGAATGTAAAAAGACGGGTTCACTTCCTGGCCAATTAGGGTTCACTTCCTGGCCAATTAGCATAAACAACATTTGTTGGAAGTTTGTTTTTTAAATCTAATTGATACACATCTCCATGTGTACCTAATTTGGGAACATGTGGATTTTCCATGGGAGGTTTCTTGTCACATCTCCTCAAAAATCTAGGAATGCTCAATGAAGTGTTTCTTTTTGTTTTTTTAGGTCAAGGGACGTGTTTCTTTAACTAAAATGGGTATTGAACTGATTTTTTATTTTTTCCAATATCTGTTAATATACACATTGTTCTGATTCGTAATTTCATCGACATTTATTGGGCACATAATGAATTCCTGCACCGACTGGATTGAGGTAGGTGTCGGTGGCTGCATGGCCTATTGTACAACCGACATTTTGCTGCACTAATTTTATCCTAATATTTTGTCCTGTAGATTTATAAGTAAATAGGTCTCCGTTATATCCTTGTCAAGTCAATTGATGGAGATTTGGAGTATTTGAAAGCTAGCGACTGCCTGCCAACTACTATTTTCCACCACATACCTAAATTCTATTGACATCATGTAGCAAAAGCTCCTGGTCATTTTCACCATGCACCTTCCTAAGAGCCCTTTTATTTATTTCATTTGTCACATACTAGTAATTTTTTGTTTGTTTGTTATCATCAGAAGGACAACATGATACCATTCGAGGTCAAATATTTTTGGGATACATTAACTTGTTTTTTCAATGCAAACGATAGTTTAAATTATAAGGGAGATGAATTTTTCTCACACACACACAACTATGATGTCGTGGGGATTTGAACTTGAGACTTATAGTTTGCAAATTAAGACTATTTTTTACTCGGCTAGACCCCGTTGACTAGGGAAACATTGACTTTGAATGCATATAATTAAGACATTGTTTGTTGGGAGCTAGCGTCCATTGTTTTTATATTTCCTGTAACTATTTGGAAAACAAGTTGGAAAAAGGGCTTTTAAGATTGTTGACTAGTCTTAAAGCCCAAAGGTGCAAGATAAAAAGCCCATTTTAGAGAATGGCTCATTCACTGAGGTTTTTAGTTTGGCCGAAATCTTTCTTCAGCACAGTGTCTGGGTGACAATCATTAAGATAACTCCAAATCTCCATTCGACATAGTTTAATTGATGGAGATTTGGTTTTTTGCTGCAATCATTAAACATAAAGCTTTAGTTGTTGAGACAAGACAACTCAATTAATTGTTGTAATTTAAGTGTTTTTTTTAGCACAAACGATAGTTTAAACTACATGGAATAATTTTCACACACACAACTATGATGTTGTGGTAATTCGAACTGGACACCTATGTTCTGCAAGTTAAGCCCCTTTTGTATTGGGCTAGACCCCATTGGCAACTTCAATGAAAGCACCATATTTCTTTTTATGGTCACAACTAGATGTCGAAGTGGTTTTCAATTTGTCTAATTTTTTTTTTTCAAGATTCGTATGAGAGAAGGAGAATTGGATGTTTTGGAGCATAAGAGAAGTTTTATCTTGTAAAGTAATCAATTTTGAATAGGAAGTTAACTTATGCAGACCTAGGTTACCTTGCTAACCAATTATCTGAATTTTATAAAGGGTAAATGGCCAAAAACCCCCCTGGACTATTTCGACTGTCGAAATGTCCACCCTGGAATATTTTTTCAGCCAATTTAGCATTCGTATTAAATTTAATCGCCAATTTCACCCATGCCGTTAGGTTTTCCCCAATTTCATCCAAATGCCCGTAAAAAAAACCACATGAGAGGCACGTGAGTCATCGGATGAGAGTAATATCGTCCTTTCACATCTCAGCCCTCATCCCCCTTTTAGCCTTCGTTTCAGCCAAGGGGATTCGACAAAAACCAAACCCTTTTAGCGTTCGTTTCAGCTATGGAGATTCGACAGAAATGAAACTAGCCTTTTCGAAACCACCCCTTTTCAAAACCACCACTTATAGCCTTCGAAACCACTACTTGTAGCCTTCGTTTCAGCCTCACTTTTCAAGAACAAGAGAAAAATTGCAGTCGAAGATAGAAATTGCAGTTGAAGATAGGATACATAGGAACAAACGTGCAGCTTCTACCGAATCAAGTTCGACCACTTTTATTACAGAGGATGATATGGTGCGTATCTGCCGGTGTGGATTTGAGGCTGAAACGATTGTTTGTTGGTCTGATGAAAATGTAGGGAAGAGGTTATATGTGTGTTGTAGAGAGAAGTATGGTGGTGGCTGTGGTTGGAAGGCTTGGAAGGACCCGAAAATGTCTGAGCAGGCCAAACATGTCATATGTCGATTGTTGAGACGAATCAAGTCATTGGAAGAGAAAAGAGCTAAAGAGAAGAAGATTGTGCAAGAGCTAAGAGATAGAGAGAAAAAATTTCGAATTTGGCTGATGAGTTGTTTGGTTGTAATTTTGTTGTTGTTTACTGTATTAGTTAGCTTTTCATTTGGTTGAATGTAGGTTTTGATTTGGTTGAATGTAGTGACTTGTGCATTATTTTGGCTTAACGAATGCAGTGGTAGATTTGGAGGTTCAATGTAGGTTTGGCTGAATGAATTTGGTTGAATGCAAGGATTCTTTGGTTTTTTGGGTAACTGAAACTTACCATTTGGCACAAGTCAAGGCAAAACACCCAGAAACTGCAAACAGAGCAGTAAAACAAAAGCAAGGCATAAAGCCTACACTAATCCAAGCAGTATGCTTGGTAATAGATTAATTTGTGAAACACTTCAAAATTCAACATAATCCATCCAAATTCAACATATTAACATCACCAACATTTGAAATCCATGAAATAGCCATCTGTTGAAAAATATAAACTTCAACATCTGCAATACATCCAAAACTTCATCTAAAAGAGTCATATGTTTGAAAAATATACATTCCAACACCTGCAATACATCCAAAACTTCATCTAAAAGAGCCATCTGTTCAAAATATACATTCAAACTGTTGAAATACATCCCATTCAAAATAGCCATCAATTCAAAATACACATTCTACTATAAAATATACATTCCAACATTACTTAAACATCATCCAAAAGACCCATCTGTTCAAAATACACATTCCAACATCTATTAGCCCATCTGTTCAAGCCAAACTACCAAGGCATCCGTTCAAAATACCCATGAAATCCATCATCTCTTTTACCTCCATGGCCTTGCCCTTTATGCAGGGGATTTGAACATTTTCCCTGCTGGCTTGAAATTGTTTTGAGTCGTAACAGCAGACTCAGGTTGTGAGCTTGGACCTGCTTGTGAAGCTAAATTGCAGGGAGCTGGTTGTGAAGCAAGATTGGTTCCACTTGCCTGGCAAGCAACGTTGGTTGGAGCTGTTTGGCTTGCAGTGGCTGCATTCCTTGTCAACCCTCCTCTAATTGCCTACAAATGAAATTAATCACAATTAAAACTCAAATGAGTCCAATTAAAACATTCAATCATAATTTGACATCATTTACCTGTAATGTAGCAGTGGCTGCTGTTCCTCTTCCCACACTTTTTCCTCTTCCTCTCCCTCTTCTTGTCCCTCTTCCTCTCCCTCCGCCTCTTCCCATATTGTCATATGCCCTTCCACAATTAGTAGCATTATAGCCCTCTCCTCCATAGACTGAGCAATGGATTACAATTCCATATCTCCTAAGCTTGGTGGCACCCTTTGGAATCTCATCAATGGGTCTAGTCCTTGCCTTCTTTGGCCTACCACTCTGTTTGTGATACAGTGGGGGTTTAATTGGCGCATGACCTAATTTCCTCCATAAGGTTTGGCTTGGCATTGGTGAAATGTAATTTCTATAAGTCCTATCATAAGCTTCTCTCTTATACACCTTATTGACATAACTCATTGGGCTTCTCTGTTGCCTTGATATTACAGCCATGGCATGGCAACATGGGATACCACATAGATCCCATTTTCGACAAGGCAAGAGTGAGTATTTAGATCAACTGCATATTGCCCACCAAGCATATGGGTGACTTGAAACCTGTTGACACCTGCATTCTGTGCAATGTATGAGCCACTCTCTTTCAAATTCTTTTCAATTATCTAAAATATTCGTGGCCCAACTATTTGAGTCCATATCACTTCCTTTTGTCTTGCAACTCTCAACATCAAATAGGTTCTTATCCTTTCCACCATCGTGATGATTGGTTTATCTCTTACCTCCAAAATGGCTGAATTGAAGCATTCACATAAATTGTTCAGTAGTATATCACACTTGCTCCCAGTAGTAAAGTGTGACCTGCTCTAATGAATTGCAGGCCTATCCTTAAGCCATGCATGAGCTGGGGCAGATATTTCCATAATATTGTCCATCTCAGCTTCCTACCAAGGAAGTATTGTACTTCTAGTAGCATCCCATAGCCTCTGTTTAAGTGAGAAACTACCATGCCCAATAAGTTTGAAATTATTGTGAAGATGCCTTACACAATGCCTATGTTCAGCATCCAGCTTTAAAGCCTCAATTGCCTGCCCCAATCCTTTTTGTTTGTCAGTGATAAAAACCCACCCATTTCCAGTGCCTCTTACCCCAACATCATTGAAGAATATATCTAAAAACCATGTCCACGTGTCTCTATTTTTTTTGTCTCCACCACAGCAAAAGCTATTGGGAACATGCCATTATTGACATCAATCCCAACAGTACATAAAAGTTGTCCTTTGATGAAAGCCCTATCAAAACCAACCATGGTTCTACATCCTTCAATAAACCCCTTCCTCAGTTGAGCAAAACATATATAAAGCATCTCAAAAACTAGATCATCTCCTCGCAATGATGTCTTCACTAAAACTGTGCTTCCTGGGTTTTGCCTCTTAAGCTCCTTACAATAATCCCACAGCTTTGCATATTGTTCTTCAATGCTTCCTGAATCCTCTTCTTTGCGAAATTCTTTGCCTTGTAGCATTGGTCCCTAGTAACATCTATACTATAATGTTTCCTCACCAATGCCATGAAGTCAACAACTGACATGTTAGGATTGGTTCTCATATCCTCATCAAACCTTTTAGCCAACCAATGTGAAGTGGCAAACCTAGTTCTTTGAGATCTGCCGCATGTATGAATTGGATGGAATGTCTTCACTCTAATAGTGGGTCCTTTCCCAACATGTGCAGCATACAATAACCAAGGGCAATCTTCAAGTTTGTCTGCAAATTCATCTTCACCCTCTTCACCCTTACCATTCCTCTTACTCTTATCACTCTGCCTCTTTGCCTTATCACCCTTACAATGCCTCTTTGCCTTTTCACCCTTACCATGCCTCTTTGCCTTTTCACCCTCATTATTACCATCACATACCAGCCTCACTCTATTAGGCTCATTCTTCACATACCTTATTCTTCTAGCACACTTGCATGCATAGTACTTTATGCCCTCTCTACATTCCTGCATATTAGGAAACTCCAAACCCAAGTGGAATTTTGGATCTAAAAGATCATGTTGTTTATTATACTGCTTGAATTTTGGTTGCCTCAAACCTCTTTTCTTGACATCTTCATCTTCACTATCTTCATGCAAACTTTCTAAGTATGATGTATTATAACCATCAGTGTCACCCTCACCTGGTTCTTTATTTCCATCATCTTGCTCTTCACTTACAACATACCTAGAAAATTCATGTTGTCCTCTTCATCATTTTGCTCAAACTCACTGTCTATGAAATCACCATCTTCTTCGTCATCCTCCCCACCTTCAACTTCATCACTTTCTACCTCAACTTCCTCTGCCTCACCAAATTCTTCCTCTATATCAACATCCACGAACTCATATTGCATATTTTCTTCATTAGCATCATACACATGAGCAGTGTCTTTGTGATGTTCAGCATTTGCAGAGAATACTGGGGACTCAACATTTAGAGGCCTAGGTGCTGGATTTTTAGTTATGTATAACACAAACAGCTGGCTTGGTTTTATCAACTTCAATGCTCCAAAATAATCCTTATCTGTCCTAATTTCTACCCAGCCATTTGTCCTGCGCTTGTTATAGTATTGAATGTTCTGCTCATCATACCCAAGGTGTTTAACCATTTCAAATAACTCAAGCATTGAAACCTCATCTGCATCTTGCCCATCAATCCATTGTACAATACCTCCCATATATAAACCATCAGCAAAGTAGCCACCGTGGTGTACTTCAAGTGTGAACATGTCAGGATTAGCTGCACAACAATTAATTTTCTCATTAATTTTATATGTACCCTATACAGTACAATATACATTTACTATCTACCTTATACACTACACTATATATTTACTATTTACCATATACAATACCATACAATACAAACTCAGACAAAACTCAGACAAAGAACCCGACAAACAATAAACAAACAACATGCATAGGGATTACATTCACAACCTAACCTAAGTCTCAGTCAATAAACAACATCCATAGGGACCACTTTCTTCCTTTTCTTATGCTTTTTCATGAAGTCCAACAATGAAATCCGACAACAACCAAGAATAAAACCCAAACAATTGCATCAAACAAATAAAATAAAGTAAGCTGCTCACTGTATTTGGGAGCTTCCCCACCATCTCTGATTTTCATTGTGTTTGTTTACCAAATCACACTTGTTGAACTCATTTGGAATCTTGACTCTTTCTCCCAATTCGAATCTCTCAGTCGCTTTCTCTCTTTCACTCTCAGCCTTTTTCGAAAAAGTGAAAGAACCCTAAGTCTGATTTGGGAATTAACCATACGAAGGAAGCAGTCAAAGGGGGCTAAGGTTAAGCAAGTGGTCTCGGGTTCGAGCCCTTGTGGATGCAGAAAACTTTCTTGGGAGAGGTCCCCGCATATGCGCCTGACAGTACCTCGGAGGATTAGACCTGGGCCATGCCTGGGGATACCTTGGGAAACCGAAAAAAAGGGGGCTGAGGGATGAGGTGTGACAGGATGATATTACCCTCAGCAGACGACTCACGTGCCTCTCACGTGGTTTTTTTGACGGGCATTTGGATGGAATTGGGGAAAACCTAACGGCAGGGGTGAAATTGGCGATTAAATTTAATACGAAGGCTAAATTGGCTGAAAAAATATTTCGGGGTGGATATTTCGACAGTCAAAATAGTCCAAGGGGGTTTTCGGCCATTTACCCTTTTATAAATGCCGGCTCTCGTGAACATAAAGGAGTCTCACACCAAAAATTGTAAAGTTATGCATCACGTGTTCTATCTTTCATCATTTTGCTTTTCCTAAGAGGAGTAATTTAACTTCGACCAAAAAAAAAGAAAAAAAAAGAGTAATTTAATTCCAACGAAGTCGTTCAACACATCTCATGAGCAGTTCCTTTGTAGAAGACTCTAAATAAAGGACATGGCGTGTTATATTATGTTATTCATTTGATGCAACCGTGTTGTTGCTCGGTGTTCTAATGGTGAGACCACCTTCCCCTTACAACTAAAATCACCATCGAGAATCTTTGCCTAATCTTTTCCATATACTGACACACCAGTTCGTCGTCTTTGCCAAATCGCAATGAACTTGAATCTCCTTAAAGAGAGTGAGATATATGCGTCTCAACCTAATTATATCTAAGTGCTTCTTAAAAGAGAAAATATTTTTTAAAAAAACTTTCTTGATTGTAATTTCCCCAACACATTTTGTGTGTGGGTGTGTGTGTATACATCAAATGGAACATTGTATCGTAAATTAATAGTTGAAAAACTTCTTATAGTAAAAGATTAAGAAATTTTAAGAAAGATATGATTGTTAAATTTGATGGTTTAGATTAGAGCTTGGTGTTTAGACTGATAAATTGAGAAAACTCATAGAATCGAATTGGCCGATTTGATTTGGTGTGATTTTTTGTTTTATTCCTTTAAAAATAAGCATAACCAAATACGTCTATAAATCGGTTCAATTTCGATTTAAGATTTCAAATTCGACGGTATAACTGAACCGAACCACACCTCACTTTTTTCCATAAAAAACCTACGATCTCCACATTGCATCTCCCTATTTGCATTCATAGATCACAAACCATACACCTTCAACACCATAACATCCCACCATATCTCTCTCATACTCAATGCCTTATCTTCATGTTTCTCTGTCGATTGGCCTTCTCTTATTCTTCTTCTAACTCTCTATACATTATTCTTCATCCCTCTCTCTCTCTCTCTCTCTCTCTCTCTCTCTCTCTCTGTTAAAATTGGAGAGGAGACTCCTGTTTTAATTGGATCTTGCTTGCTCTCTTCTTTGCCTCATTTCTCTATCGTCACTGCTTGTTGAAACACAACAGACCGAACCAATTTCATAATGGATCAATCGTGGTTGGTTGAAGCATTCGTCAATTTTCTGTCAATAAAAAAACAACACATTGTTGAGGTTGGTTGGGTGTGCAATTCTAGACTTACAGGTGTGGTTCGATTTGGTTGCTCAACCCTAGTTTAGATAGTATACTTTCTGCCCACCCTAATACAATCACACTCTCACACATGTTTACTTATTAAGAATGTGTATTAGAATGGTTCTAATTCTTACTTCTCATGTGTTTAGTAACACATGAGTTTTGGAATGATTCCAATTCCTAACTTTTCATGCGTATACTAACACATATGGAATTAAAACTTATGTGAATTTCATGTTAAAATTCGTAATTAAATATCCTCAAAGTCAGGAATGAGATCAACTAGGGAGTATTTGATCCCATCCTCATTCCGTGATTACCCTATCTAACTTTCATAATTCATATGACTTCTTCCATTTTAGATGAGTAAACATGATACATGTATTTTGATAAATTATGGTACGGTTGGTGTCGTCAACGTTTGAATCCTTAAGAATTCAAAAAAAAAGGCAAAAGGACAGGCGTGGAAGGAAATGGGACCAGCAGCACCCCATCAAATAAAATGAAAGCAAAAATCTGATGTACCGTCCCACCTCCACGTTTACTCTGTGACTCTTTCAGTCTTTGCCTCCACTTCTGTCTTCTTGCCGCACTATTAACACTCGAGCGAAATGTGGTTGCCATCTTCACGCGCTCTTTCTTAAGCCCCTCAGCTGGGCCCCACCCTCCATAAACACCGCGCGTGGTCGAAGCCGATACGTTTTCATTCCATTTCAACTTGGGAAGTCAAAATATTTTCGGGTGAATTGGATTTATTAATTTAGAAGTTTGAAACAGTGCAATCAGTCTTCTTCGCTGTCCGAATCAAAACCCCTTTCCAAAACAGCGTCGTTTTCATTTCCCAGCTCCACTCTTCTCCACTCTCTCTCCCTTTCTTCTTCTTCTCTTCGTGTTTCGGCTAGCCTACAGCGGAAGTAGAAAAAGAAGAGCAAAAGCAATCGGCTTTTTCGAAACCCAAAAATCATTTTTGGATTCTTTTTCTTACCCATTTTCCCATTTTAGCTCGGGATCACTACTTCATTGTTGAAGTGTTCACTCATCTCTACAGAACAGGTTTTCTCAGAGGTAACTATTTTCCTCCTCCTCCTTTGTTTTTGCTTCCGCATGTTGTTTTCCTTATGATTGGGGCATTTCTAGAGATGGGATCTCATTAAACAATTTGAAATTGCCATTTGTTTTTCGTTTTAGATCTAATTGTTTAACAAAAGGCTGTACCTTTGCTGATTGTTTGTACTGGAATTGTCACTCTGTAACTTGATTCTGAATTTGGACTTCGAAATTCATTACTTTAATAAGGCATAAAGTGGTTTACATTTACTTTTCAAGTGCGACAAGCAAAGGCTATATACGCTTTAGTAGCAAGTTAATTATTGGTTTTCAGAGAGGCCTACAGGGCTAAGGGGTTTTAGGTTTAGTAGGATCAAGACTGAGTATATATCAAATATTTAAATGTCAGGTTGGGAACATTGAGAAACGTGACCAGGGTGTTCTCAGAATTAATACTCACTACTCATTGCTAAAGATTGATTGCTTTTGCCATCTCAGATTGTTGTTGGGTTTTATTTTATTTTATATATTTTTTTTTTGTTGGCTTGGTATTGTGAGTTAATAAGAATGAGGGCGGTGAATGGTTAACAGGATGGGTGGAATAGAAGAGTGAGTGGAATGGTTAATGGTGCAGTGGAATTCCTTAGAGTTGAAGTGTGATAGTCTTGTGGTTATGCTTTAGGGTGTAGGATTAAATGTGGGGTGGTAAATGGTTTGCAAAAGTTTAACCAAGATGCAAATTTTAATGAACAAAAATATGGAGAAAGATAGAATTAGGAATTGGGAATCGAGATATTATTCCAATGGAAGTGAGATGAGGAAAAGTTATTTCAGATAGTTTGGTCATGTTTAACGAAGACTTAAAATGCACCAACCTGAACAAGTGAGTTATTTGACTGACATAACCTCTCCTCGCTGCTGCAGTAATTATTTTATGTATGTTTTTCGATCAATGCCAAGCTAACATGTTAATTATGTTCTCTGTTGTGTAGTTAATTTGATTCAGCTAAGAGATGAAGAGTTGACCTGCCCTGCTTTTTATGATCTTAAGTTGTAATCCGAACATGGATAAAGTGTCTTCTGACTGTCCATACCCAGGATGCTTCTTTTGTGTCATGAAGGAAGGGAATCCAAGCAAGCGAAGAGCAAGCATTCTGAAGTTCTTTAGAGAGCTTCCTGCACAGGATGACGATGGACAAGTTCTCCCTATCAGTGGCCTTTGGAACACTGCCATGGCACATCCAAATGATCCTGAGTTCATCGAGCTTGGCATCTTTGAATGTATGGCTGCACTAATATGGAAGGGTCTAAAGAATCGTCGCTGGCTTTCTCATGACCAGAATATATACATTCCTTATTATGCAGCCCATATTATTGGGTCATACACCATGAACATGGAAGAATTTGCAGAAAGTGCTGTGCATGCTGGGGTAATCCCTCCCTTAGTTGAACTTTTGAGAGGAAGGTTAACTTGGGTTGAACAGAGAGTTGCAGTTCGAGCTTTAGGGCACTTGGCTACCTATGCCAGCACTTTTCCTGCTGTTGCAAGTCATGGTGAAATTCTTGAGCTTTCCATTCAACTAGCAATGAGCTCACTAGAAATCGTTTATTCTCATTTTTACCAGTATGTTGACAGAAGGTTAAGCTATCATTGTGATCTGCTCACCCGCGGTATGGGAGGTGTTGAAATGGAGTCCAGAAAGGCAGAAGAATGGGCAAGTCAGTTACAATGCTGGTCCCTCCAGCTTATTAACTGCTTTGCCTTTAAACCAGAGTTTCTTCCTACCATATGCAAGCCTGAATTCTTAACAAAACTACCTGGCATGTGGGGTGGGCTTGTTAATGAAAACTCACCAGCTGGTATTGGTTTATTAAGAACAATCTGCCATCATAAGTTGGGTAGAGGACCTGTTGCTAGCTGTCCTGGTATTATCGAATCATTGTGTAATATTGCTCGGTCATCAGATGATTGGCAGTATATGACTATTGATTGTCTTCTTTGGTTGCTTCAAGACCCTAGTACATGTCATAAGGTTAGTGGTTCTTCCTCTGGTCCTGCATAGTGCATACACTACTGTTTCTTTTAGTTTTCGTATTATATGCACGTCATGATACTGGTATTCCACTGGTGAGCCCTTTTTGTAATGGAAAATCCAACTTCTCTGATTGATATTCCTTAATGTTATCCAATAATTTAACTCTTTTTTTGTCATATCATATCAAGTGTTTTTTTTCCTTCACGAATGCTTTGATGCATCATATATATTACCACCGGTTCGGAGCAGAAGTTATGAAGATCTGCATTGTCCTGTTTAAGTTTTTGTAAATCTCATTGGTGGAAGAGATGTTTTCAGAGTTTCTCTCCAATTTCAGTAATTATGATCATCTTCTTTGAAAAGAATTTGTAAATATTGTCCTATTACATTTTGTATGCATGAGTTCAGAATACTTCACTTCATAAACTAACATATTATTGTAGTATATATATCTGGTATGACTTCATAATGTATAACATACCTAATGCTACGGAAACCATTATATAGGTGATTGATAAGGCTGTACCTGCACTTGTTGACCTTGCGGAGATTACAACTCTGGGTGATCACAAGAAGTTTGGAGATTCCATTGTTAATGTTCTTGAGGAATGTGTCCAGTCACAAGGGACAGGACGCAATGCTTTTAGTAACCGAACGAAGGAATTGATTGAGGAACTGTTGAATTCCAGACAGAGATTGAAATGGGAAAAGAATATGCCTAAAGAGGATCTCCATATTAAACAGGCAGCAGCTCTAGTGGTCAAGCTTGAAGGAAATTCATTATTTTCATCAGGAAATATATCGGGAGCTGCATCAAAGTACTCAGAAGCATTGGCATTGTGTCCAATGAGATCCAAAAAGGAGAGAGTTGTTCTTTACAGTAATCGAGCACAGTGTCATCTTCTGTTGCAACAGCCCTTGGCAGCTATTAGTGATGCTACTCGTGCACTTTGTCTTCACAACCCACTGAACCGTCATGCCAAAAGTCTTTGGAGAAGAGCACAGGCTTATGACATGCTTGGGCTTGCAAAAGAGAGTTTGTTAGATGCCATTCTGTTCATAAACGAGTGCTCTCAGTCAAATGATCCTGATCTCTCATTGAGGCAAAATAAGGTTCCTGACTATGCGGAACGATTGGTTAAAAAGCAGATGCGTGCAGCTTGGTTATTTAGAGAGGCAGCTATCAAGCATGGGGGTGTCCACTGTGAGGGTGATGCTGGTGACATCTATGGCCGAGAGACTGATGATTCCGAATGGGAGACAGCAAGTGAGAGTGATATAGGAAATGATGGAAGAGATGAAATGGGCAATGATGATGATGATGATGAGGATGATGATGATAGTGAATGGAAGAATGATGATGAGAGGAAAGAGAAATATGATAAGTCTTCAATGAAAGGTACCATTAAACATATTCAATACTTGGTATAAAACATTTAATCTGTTTTTGTATAGTGTTGGTGGAATACAATCATTAGGTTGGAGTAAATATTCCACCACCTAACACCTTTATTTTATTAGTTCCTTCATTTCCCTGGTCCTGGTAATATATGAGTTACATTCTTGCTTCATCTCTTCTAGTGCCTAGACCATCTCTTCAATGAAGCTTCCTTTACGCATTCAGTGATTTTTGTGTAGATGGTGTAATTGGCCGGCCAAATTGGTTAGTAAACTATACATGTGTATATCATATCCAACTCATACCCACATTGATTTTACCATGAAGCCCCCCTTTGAAAATAAAGAAGAAAAATAATTAAGCTATACTATGCACACACACATACACACACACACACACAAACTTCTCTCCCCCATTCTACCTCTCTTGCTGATCTTGTGAGGAGATAAAAGCCAGGGCTTAATTCTCTCTCCAATTTCTCCTGTGAATTGCCTCCCCCCCCCCTCTCTCCCTCTCTCTCTCTCTCTCTCTCTCTCTCTCTGTGTATATATAGTCCCCTTCTATTGAGGGATCCCTCAATAGAAGGGGACTATATATATGTATATCTCTATCTATCTATACTTTTGGATCTTTTAGGTGTGAGCTTCATATACATTGTTGGCCCATTCTTTGACAGCTTAAGCTTTTGGAGCTATGTTGCCTAACAGTAGGAACCTCAATTTTTTCATATTATTTCTGAAGTACAAGTAAATCATGATTTCTCTCTTAGATTAAAGAAAATCGAAGGAGGACGAATTTCGTGTAATCTTGCCTGTAGGTGAATTGGAACTTGCGAGAGTGTTAGTTCTAGTTTGATAATTGTTTGTTCATATCTATGTAATACTGGATAGATATTTGATAAAGTTTAGTCTATGAGATTATGTCATGATAGAATATTATGTATAAATAGTTGTATACTTATCAAAATTTGTATTTCCATATCCATTAATTGGTCAAGCTTAAACCTGTTACTTAAACTTTTACGCTGTGAAAGAATCCACCTTGGAGTCATAACGTTCAGTCAATTCCTGATTGTATTGAGTTGTTTTCAACTTTTCATTGCTAGCTGATCTTGACTCCCTATTGTGACTGTCATATACTCTTTTGTCAGCCTTTTGTCTTTTCCTTTTTAAGCTTTAGTTAACATGTGCAAAACCCTCTTGTATATTAATGCGGGCATATTAGATCTTTGAACGTCTAAACATTTTACATGGAAACCTTGACTTGTTACAGACCTAAAGCATGGATACAATGTGCAGCTTGCGGAAGATGAGCCATGAATTTGGACGTGGTGATCACTAATCAAACGTGAGCACAATGCAGCAACAGCAACAGATTAGAACTTGGACGAAGCTTTGATTGAAGTGATTTCATTTTCAGGATCACTTAGCCTTACAGAGGTTTCAACAGCAATTTTCATCATCTGTCTTGAAAGAATGCCGAAAAAGGAAACATATTCTGGTCAATTTGTGTCAAATATTTAAGGTTGTTATGTGCTTATTTTAAATGTTACTCTCAATTTTTTTTGTGTGTAAAATTTCAAGTGTAGAAAAGATAAGGTTTTAAAGTCTAGAGAGAAAGTTGAGTTTAGAAGGTGTGGAGCTTTGAATGATTTAAGAGGGTTGTGTATATAAAACTTCAGGGGTTTTTGTTTGACTTTTGAACTACCATCCATCAGCAATTGTGATTTTCTTCTGCTACCTCTTTATCGTACACCATTTTGAGTTAATCAAATGTTCAAAACCATATTTTTTTGGTGTATTTTCATGTTGGTGTCCATATGCATCTATTCCAGGGAAAATTTTACGAATGATACGTTGTAGCTTTGCAACAAGAAGCATAGAAACAACTTTGTGTACGGTATTACAGAGACTTATTGGTGTCATCTGCGTTAAGGAAGTGGGAGTTTTAACTTTCAACTTTAGGAATGAGGAAACATTTGAACAAGCAGATCATAGGCCTCAGAAAGAAAAATACTCAACAATCTTCTTCTTCTAGTGTTCCGAGACTTCTGCAACCCGAGGGATAGACCCTCTATTACTCATCAACAGACCACTAAGGGCATCCTTGTTGAGTTTTAGCTTCTCACACTCAAACTCATCATCATAAAAATACATTTCCTTAGCTTTTATTTTAGGTTTTTTAACTGGGAAAAAAGTTTGGGGGTTGCCAATTTCTTTTCAGTCATTTTAAGTAATTTTTTTTTGGTCGAACATTTTAAGTAATTTATACAAGGATAAAGTTGTAATTAAGAATTTTATTAATAAATAATTCAGAAAATTATTAATATGAATAATTTAAAAAATCAATTAAAAAACATTTTGAAATTAGATGAAGTAGTCCCTTCACTAATCACACCATCTCATTTTTTTCACACGATAGAGTAAAATAGGAATATTAATTACTGGATAGTGGCCAAAAGTAATTTTTACTGGATTTATGTGTACAAAAGTAATTTTAGTACATGTATACGTGGGTTAGGTCAGTTGGTCAAGACAGTAAGTTCGCCTCTTGCACTAAAGTTAGAACCCTCAATTTTTGTATATTAAATTACTTTACAGTAATTTAGATTCTCGATTGTATAAAAAAAAAGTAATTCTAGTACATACACAAAAAAATAAAAAAAAACCAAAACAAAAAGAATACAAATAGTTATAGTAGTAGAATTCCTTGTCTATGGTACTTGAAATCTCGACTTACTTCTCCCCCAAGCAAGTAGACGCGTTAAAAGGCACCAATTCTCACCTCCTTTAATTCGTCTCTGTCTATAAATTCATCCCACCAATTACCCAATCACCCAGCAAGTTAATTTGTATTTTCCCAACATTCTTTCCATTGTTTTGATCAGATCAGACCTATCGGGTTTTGAAGAGCCTCTTCCTGGTTTTTAAAGATGACTTCAAGTACTGCATCCACAGTAGCATACCCTGAACCTTCTTATTACAAGTGGGCTACACCACCAAAGCCTGTTTACTTGTGGGCTTCAAAACAACAACCTGCTCGTTGTCCCAAAACAGCAGCCTCAAATCCTCCTCCTCCTCCTCCTCATCGACCTACCGACACCAAGACGAAGAATGGCGGATTCTGGAAGCGTTGGTTTGCTGGCTTCTGTTGCTGCTGCTGTTTTTGAATCCCATTGTTCACTCCAATATGTCATATACATCTGTCTTTCTGTCTTTCTTTCGTTTTTTCCGTTTTGTTTTTGGGTTTTTAGGGTTTGGGATGATGCTCGTTAGACTCTACTGCTTGTCAAATATTTTGTCGTTAGTGTGATTGTTTGTTCTTTATTTCACGAAAAAAATAGTTACAGAAGTACTTTACCTAGTTGTCAGCACCTTGCACTCTTAGTACTCGATTCTTGTAATGCATATATGTCTAGGGCTTGAATTTTGACTTTATGGTTATATGGCGTTTGGATGAGAAATTTGAAAGTACGTACCAAGAAAATGTAGAGTCATAGAATTTGTAAAATTTCTTATTTGACTAACCTCTTAAGAATGATGGAATTGGAAGGAATCGACACAGTATTAGCGAACATGAGACTCACCATTGATTTTTGAAAAAAAATCATGTGCATCTTCAGAATTCTAAGTTCTAGTGGATGTTCAATAATAATTAGGTACTAGACGTTGAAAATTACGGTTAAATTCTCAGAAAGGAATGTTTTTTTTTTGTTCAAACAATATTAATGTTGATGTGTACAGTGCATGATAATGTTTGAGTAAGTATATTGGAGGTTTGTCCTGGCAGTTCCCCCACTGTTTCGGATCTTTGGTGCAATGTTGTTATCATTGTATTGAGCTTTTACAACTTGATGTTTATAGCACGCTTTTTGTGTGTATCGTTAATAACTGATATTTATAACAAATAAAGCACCGGTATATGACCTTAAAACAATTAATTTTTGTGTCTTTCAACGGAGTGATTATATATGCCATGAATTCAAAATTTTCTTTTTATGTATTACGGCGTCACTAATTTTTAATAATGGGGAATGCATTATTAACAATGTTTTTGTTTTGTTCAAACAATATTAATGTTGATGTGCATGATAATGTTTGAGTAAGTATATTGGAAGTTTTTCATGGCTGCTCCCCCACTGTTCCGGATCTTTGGTGCAATGCTCAATTGTTATAATTGTCTTTATTTATTTTTTAAGGTTTGGCTGCTAGAACACCCACCATAGTTCAGAGGTTGCCCTGAAAATCATGTGATAATTTTAACATGACGTTGTAAGTACACAACTCGAATTGAGTAATATGAAGTTGGTACGTATATGTTAGGGTTGATCTATACAGTACTTGACTAATAAGGATAATAAACTTGCCGAGCTAGTGTTAAACACAAATAATCCGGTTTAGATGCAACAAAGCTTGTTAATATGTACTATTTTTATGTGGTTCAGATATGACTAGTAGCATCACGTGGTGATATGATATTCGCGCTAAAGTATTTTTTGTGAGAATTCGAGTTGAGAGGCCAATCCGTTATAACATGGGTGAATTTGATTATAACACGTAGGGGGTGGTGTCACAGAATTTCTCATACATCACCGTCTCTTTTTATACCTAGAAATATAATTCAGATGGAGTCAAAAACGAAAGGAAATTTGGGGATTGTGGTCTTTGACTAGTTACAACTTACACATCGAAGCCCATTGAACAAAGCGGCAGTCCTTTGCCTTGTTGTAATCGTCCTATTATTTTTCTTCCCTGCTTACGTACGCGTTGTTGCCGCCCGGTAAAAGCAACCAAAAATATTACTGGCCTTCTGGGTTCTAAGAAGCAAACCACTCCAATTCTCAGCTGCTTTAATTAATTTTTCTCTCTATATAAATTCATCATCTGCAATCTTCTCAATAACCCATTACCTGATTTATTAGTATTGACCTGTTCATTCTTTTCATCACTTTGATTTCTTCTCTCCATCGTCTACTTTAGTGATAATGAGTTCAGCTACTACTCAGACCACAGTAGCACACCCTGCACCTTATTATGTGCAGGCCCCACCACCAGTTGGGTATCCCACAAGAGATGACCAAAATCCTCCTCCTGCTGCTCATGGACCTGTAGAAACCAAGTCCAAGGGTGATGGCTTCTGGAAGGGATGTGCTGCTGCCTTGTGTTGCTGCTGTCTGTTGGATGCTTGCTTTTGAACTTCATCTAAATGTAATTTGAGTTTCTATTTTACTATTACTTGGTTTTTCTTTTTTACGTGATGAATGGCTGTCATATCAGTTCCCTCAGTTGATGATGTTAATTTGATCTCCATTTCTTGGCCTATTTTGTCATATATTCTCTTTTAGTTAATTTGCTACCTTATCTCGGATTGGATTCTAATAAGGTCTGATTCCTTTGAATTCTGATTCCTTTTATTTATCTTTCTATTATACTTTCTTTCCTACTATAATAGTGGAACGCCCGCAACTAATACAAACCTTTCGGCCTATTGCTAGGGGAATTTTGGGATAAACACTACTTTGAGGATAAATTGTAAGTTATGTGCGCATATCCTATCTTATCATAATGTAATATAGATGATAATTAGGTGTTCATCTAATGGGTATGTTATTTTTTTTTCGGTCAAGGTAATTCATTTCATAAAGATGAAAGGGATTACACAATCAGAAAATACAAAAATAAAAATCAGCCCAATACTGATAGATACAAGGCCTCAGCCCAATAGAAATAAAAAAAGCCACATAAGGAAAACCCTAAAACAAACATCTAGCCCAATTCAAACACAAAGCAAGAACCCTAAATTTGAGAAGCTACAGCCACCACTTTCCCCTTGCCGCGTCACCGTCGCAAATCCACAACCGCCAGAGATGGGTAACCAGTAACCAGACAAACCATTGCTTAGAATGGAAAATGGTGGTGGACAAACCACCCACGCAAAGAGTGCTACCATAATCCTAGTGCAAAGAGCACTTTTGAAGCATCCTCATCCATGGAGCCGAGCAGCAGTGGCTGGTGGTTGAGATCTCGGGTCGGGACACAGTCGGAGGGAATGTGTGGAGAACAACATAACAGAGAAGGGGCAAGGGATGTAGAGGTGAGAAGTGTAGATTGAAGAACAACATTTATGAGTGGGGAAGAAGGAGAAGAGTGGAAGTGCATATGTGGGTTTTCTAGATTTGGGCATAATTTAGGGAAATTAAGGTGAGGGTGAAGAGAAAAAAGTAGAGAAAGTCAAACATAGGGAAAGGGGAAGAGGAAACCTTGAGGGAGATGTAATAGATAGATGAGGGCGTTTGGAGACACAAAGAGTCAGAGATGAGGGAGATCAAAGGGATGGGAAGGAGTTGGAGAGGTGATTCAGAGAGATAAGGAGTAAAACAAACAAACAGAAAATAACATAAACTCTCACAGAGGAGAGGAAGAACTCTCACAAAGGAGAGAGAAGACTCTCACGAAGGAGAGAGAGAAAAAAATAGGAGAAGGAAGAAGTGGGAAGGATGAGAGGAGAGGGGAGGAGGAACTAAGGCCTCCTCCCCCTACATGCATCATCCATGAACAACTACTTCTCTCAAGGCTTTGAGCCAAGTAAATGAATTATGACCCTAAACAACGGCGGAAGATGACATAACAATAGACTAAATGCTCCCAAAAAAAAAAGTATTTAGATAATCAAGTATCCTTAAAATTTAACCTTTTGAACTTGAATTATTTTTAAAAAGAATATATAAAAAGATATGTTACTCATCCATTTAACACTACATGAAGATGACATAACAATTAAAAAGACCAAAAAAATAAAAATGGCCTATTAATAAATATCAAATATGCTATTAAGTGGACATGAAAAACTATAACCTGTTTTAATAGTGAATTCCAGAGTTTTTTCTCAGACCAAACAAAAACCTATTAATAAATGTTAGATATGTTCTTACGCATATTTATAAGTTATACGACCAAAAAAAATTTATAAGTTATTGAAGGCGCATCTTTTTGGGCTTTACCACCAAAACACAGGCTTGTTTTTGGAGAACTCAGACTTAAATGAAACAATGTGTTTCATTAAAAGAGATCAAAGAAAGAGATCAGAGTCGTTCTAGAAAAATAAATTAGGTTTGGTCTTCTTCTTCGCGAAAACCTGAGCCTTAGACTCCATAGCGACTGGCGGGCTGCGCCTTTTTTCATCTTACACTCTAAAGAATTTTCTGGCGTGGGGAGCTGCAGCTGCACCTCCTTGCGCCTTTGTGGGTCTGCCACTGAGTGCAGGCATGGGCTTAGCCAAGTTAACTAGAATAAATATGCTCCCCACTCTGCACCTGAGTTCGAATCCCCCTTCCCGTAATTTAGATTAGATTAAAATAGATTATCACTTGTGTCAAAATTAACAATAGTGCACACGTGGACATGTGACTTTTATTTTACTTTTTGTAATTGTATTTGTCCAAGAAATTGTTTTCCATATTCTATAATACAAACTGAAGAGCACATATAAGAGCATCTCCAATGCAAATATGTAAAAATAAGGATGTAAGTGACACTTTTACATCTTCGGTGGTATATGGGAATATTCAAGATGTAAAACCATTTTGCTGTAGTGAAAAAATATAAAATCTTGGGATGTTAAATATGCATTTTGAAATCCAACGGCCCAAAAAAAATTAAAATACACTTTTTTGACATTTTACCTCATTATGCATAGTTTACATTTCAAGTTGAATTTAATTAATGTTGTGTTTAATTTCAATTTTTTAACGTCATAAAGCTTTTCTATTTATTTTTTGCATTGGAATTCTTCCGACATATTAAGGAAATGAAACATCAGTTATTGTTTTTTTTTCGCATTATACTAGTTAAGATTGTTGGGTTAAGCGATATGTCCCACATTGGGAATGATTACGCCTCTATAAAATATCTTTTAGACCATGACCAATGCCCTAGTTAGTTCTATACATATGACCCTCAGGTATAAGGAATTGCAATAGCTAAATGATGGTGTGAGTCAGCCATGTGACCTCCAGTTACTGGATCTAATCCTCCACAAAAAGTAAAAAAATTCCACATATTTTGACCAATTCAAGGTGAAAGATGGGGTTGCTCCCTCAGTAGAACTAGGATAAAATTGAGCCAAAAGATCCCGATTCAAGATAAATTCATGAATGATTTCCTTATATTAGCTGCAAATGAAGAAATTTTATTATAAGAATCATTATACAATAAAAAGAATTGGACAATCGGTAGGTAGTATCACTAAATGGGAAATCGACATGGTCCCTTCCTCATATAAGTATAACAACGTTAAAACTGAAATAAATGTGTGTAAAATAGAATTCACAAATGAAAGATATATGTGAGTATTGGGCTCTCAATTCAAGAATCTCCTGGATGATGTTCAAAAACAGGCATCCAAAACGCAACAGCAGCACAAGGCAGCACAACATCCCTTCCAGAAGCCATCACCTTTTGACTTTGTTTCTACAGCTCCATGTCCATGGGGATTTGGGGCATCTCTTGTTGGATAACCAGCAGGTGGTGGAGCCTGCACATGATAAGGACCCGGCGCTGTAGAACAAGGCGGGGGAGGGTATGCTGCTCCAGAGTTAGTTGATGAACTCATCTTTGAATAATATTTCTAAGGGCCTTCAAAGTATTCTATGGAGCTAGAAGAAGAAAATAATGAAAACAAAGAGAAATGCTAAATTGGGTTTGGTTTATAGCCAAAGTATTGGATGGAGCTAGAAGCAGAAAGGAATGAAAACAAAGTGAAACACTTAGGTGGGTTTGGTTTGTTGGGTAGATGATAGATGAAGCGCAATTTATAGATCAAGAAAAGCAGATGACAATTGTTGGAGTGGTTGTTTCTGGGAAGATACATATTTGATATCTTATTAGTGTCTTTTACGCGGGTGGCTACAGTGTACACCGTGTACCTATGTGGGGCAGTTCACACCCTAAAAAGAAGAAATAAGAAAGAAATAAAAAATAAAAGACTACTAAGCAAAAAGCAATGGGCCCTATTCTGTTCTCATAATGACTTTTGGAGTGGACGACCTACGTAGGAAAGAGCAATTATATTATAGAAAATACTTCCCTCCATTCCCCGTAAGTAAAGGAAGAAGTTTCAACATTTATATTAATGGTTTAGGGTAGTTTTTTTTTGTGTATTTTTTATGAATTATTTTTGCAAATGTGTCAAACTGTGATTTGCAATAAGAAGGAATATCTTCTCAGGGATAGTGGCATTTTCTAGAAGTAATTTTTTTAATATAATCCTGGTTGTAGAAATCAAATGCTGCTCATGAGGTGGGAAGAAAAGCATTCCTCAACAGTGTTAATCACTCACTAATCTCATGATGAAGATTTTGATCAGCAAGAATTTAAAAATACCAAATTCTAGGCTTATGTTCATACGAAAAATTGAAGATGAATGATGCGTCAGATTGAAGCTCATGATGAGCACTGGGTGCTTTCCGTCTCATCAGACCTCATCTTATAGGCTATTAGTACATCTTACATCAAATAAAGCTCTTGTAGTATTTTCACTACCGTAACATACCCATTAGGTGTTTATCTATGTTAAGGAACTTCTTACTTTACTTACAGGAATCGAGAGAAGTATTTTCCATAATATAATTGCTCTTTCCTACGTAGGTCGTCCACTCCAAAAGTAATTATGAGAACAGAATAGGCCCATTGCGTTTTGCTTAGTAGTCTTTTTTTTTTATAGAAAAGTTGATATAGATCCAATTTCTCATCTAGAAGTTGGGTTTAATCCTCGGATGTGGTGACTTTGATACAAGTCCTTTGACTTTTGTGCCACATAGGATTACATTCCTTTTTTAATATTGTCTGATGTAATCTTTTTATTTTATATATTTAAAATAATTTTTTGTTCCAATATTGCCCATTATCTTAGATTACTTACCTTAATAAGATAATTAGCCAATATTATATTTCTTTCCTTATCCAATTTACCCTTGAGCACATAAAACGTAAGGAATAATGAAGTTATTAATTGCAAGCAAATTTTATGGTGGTTTTATAATAAATTACAAAATTTATGGTAAGTAAAGCACCTAATTAGGAAGACTTTTTTTTTTTTCTTTTTTAAATGTTGGACATTGACATATATATAAGAAAGAAATAATGGAGTGAGTTTAGTGCTCAAAGGAAGCCAAACACTCGTTAAAATAGATGAGAAAATAATGGAGATTCAGACTTGGGGTTCATCCCAAGGCACAAATGACTCGCTGAAGCATGGTCTAATATCTATTTGCTATGCAATCATAGTATCGACTTCTTCTTCTTCTTCTTCTGCTTCTTCTTTTATTATTATTATTATTTTATGTTGAATATATGCTCAACTTTTAATCAGGTTCAGTTATTTTGTTCTTTATAGTTGTTCTTTTATGTATAGTATACCGGAGACATAGGTAATACATTTTTTGATATATTTTTCTTCATATATATATATATATATATATCTAAATTATAGGTAACATATTCCTTTAACAAAAAAAAAGTTATTAATTGACTTGTGTTTTGACATACATGAGATATAGGTACCACACTTTTTTGTCTTTTTGTGTTATGAATCTAAGTTATAGGTAACATACGATTTACCACTTATCTTTTTTATGTACCGGAGATATAGGTAGCATATATTGTGTTTTTATGCACCTAAGTTATAGGTAATTTAATATTCTCCTTGTTTATTTTTCCACCTTACATTTAGGTAAGATGTTTTGTGGTTTGTTCAGGCTATGATGTAGATATATTATCCTACGGTATAGATATATTGTCCTATTGTCCATTGTATAGGTATAATATGTCATATTATCTATTGCCTATTGCATAGGTATGTATATGTTTTTTCCTATTTTCGACAATGTGTAATAGTATTTTATCTACTTCTTTTTTAGGTAACATACAATTTTATTTTGTCTATTTTTTTATCTGACTTATAGGTAGTCTTCTAATTTATGTTCCTAACTTATAGGTAACATGATTTATCACTAAGTATTTTTCGTTACTAATAATAACACTATTTACCTGTATGTCAGGTATATAATCTAATGTGGGTGCTTGTCTGATCGATTGGTATAATTTGTGGGTCATTACTTTGTATTGATTAAATTGTATTTTATCCATATATTAAGAATATTATCAAGGAAAGAATTCAAAATTTAAATTATGGAATTCAATTACAAGGAAATAATGTATTAAATTTAGATTTTCAATGTGTTTTCCTTATTTACCTCAAAGGGTAAAATTGACACAACAAAAAAAGTAATAAATGTCAAAGGACCTACATCTAAAACTAAATCTGCGAGGACTAAACCCAATTATAGCTAATCGTTTTGGACCTAGATCTAAGAAGCCCTTTTTTTTTTCTTTCTTTCTTGTTTCTTCTTTTTGGGGTGTGAACTGCCCCACATAGGTACACGGTGTACACTGTAGCCACCCGCGTAAAAGACACTAACAAGATATCAAATATATATCTTCCCAGAAACAACCACTCCAACAATTGTCATCTGCTTTTCTTGATCTATAAATTGCGCTTCATCTATCATCTACCCAACAAACCAAACCCACCTAAGTGTTTCACTTTGTTTTCATTCCTTTCTGCTTCTAGCTCCATCCAATACTTTGGCTATAAACCAAACCCAATTTAGCATTTCTCTTTGTTTTCATTATTTTCTTCTTCTAGCTCCATAGAATACTTTGAAGGCCCTTAGAAATATTATTCAAAGATGAGTTCATCAACTAACTCTGGAGCAGCATACCCTCCCCCGCCTTGTTCTACAGCGCCGGGTCCTTATCATGTGCAGGCTCCACCACCTGCTGGTTATCCAACAAGAGATGCCCCAAATCCCCATGGACATGGAGCTGTAGAAACAAAGTCAAAAGGTGATGGCTTCTGGAAGGGATGTTGTGCTGCCTTGTGCTGCTGTTGCGTTTTGGATGCCTGTTTTTGAACATCATCTAGGAGATTCTTGAATTGAGAGCCCAATAATCACATATATCTTTCATTTGTGAATTCTATTTTACACACATTTATTTCAGTTTTAACGTTGTTATACTTATATGAGGAAGGGACCATGTCGATTTCCCATTTAGTGATGCTACCTACCGATTGTCCAATTCTTTTTATTGTATAATGATTCTTATAATAAAATTTCTTCATTTGCAGCTAATATATGGAAATCAACTGATCTAAAATCAATTGACAATATAAGATATTGTTTACTTCCATTTCCTCATGAATTTATCTTGAATCGGGATCTTTTGGCTCAACTTTATCCCAGTTCTACTGAAGGAGCAACACCATTTTTCACCTTGAATTTGTCAAAATATGTGGAATTTCTTACTTTTTGTGGAGGATTAGATCCAGTAACTGGAAGTCATGGTTGACTCACACCATCATTTAGCTATTGCAATTCTTTTTTCCTGGTAGCGGGTCACATGTATAGAACCAACTAGGGCATTGGTCATGGTATAAAAGATATTTTAGAGGCTTACATTCCCAATGTGGGACATATCGCTTAACCCAACAATCTTAACTACTAAAAATAAAAGGGTTAATCGTTTTATTAGTCCCTAAACTTAGACCCGATTTGCATTTGAGTCCCTCAATTTCCAAAATCGTTTCCGTAGTCCTTCAACTTCAGTTTCGTTAGGACAAATGGTCCTGCCGTCAATTTTGTTAACTTTCTGTAAAATGCAAGGGCAAAATGGTATTTTTGTATCAAAATTGATTAAAATATGAATAAAATTTTAAAATTAAACACTCTTTCTCCCCCTCTATCCCGATTTCTACTCCCCCAAACTTGATTTTTTTTTTTGGGTTGGTTTTTTATTTGATTTTCTTTTATTATTATTTTAAAGATATGATTTTTTAATTCATTTTTTTGGTTTTAATATAAAAATACCATTTTATCCCTGCATTTAACAGAAAGTTAACAAAATTGACGGCATGGCCATTTGTTCTAACGAAAGTGAAGTTAAAGGACCATGGGAACTATTTTGGAAATTGAGAGACTCAAATGCAAATCGGGTCTAAGTTCAAGGACTAATAAAACGATTAACCCAAAATAAAAACAATGACTGATGTTTCATTTCCTTAATATGTCTTATGAATTCCAATGCAAAAAATAAATAGAAAAGCTTTATGACGTTAAAAAATTAAAATTAAACATAACATTAATTCAATTCAATAGGAAAAAAAATCCGACGGTCCAAAATAAAATAAAATACACTTTTTGACATTTTACCTCTCTAGTGGGAGAATGTAAATTTCAGGTTGAAAATGCATATTTAACATCCCAAAATTTTAGATTTCCCTCTAGAGCAAATTGGTTTTACATCTTGGAATATTCCAATCAAAATACCACCGAAGATGTAAAAGTGTCACTTACATCCTTATTTTTACATATTTGCATTGGAGATGCTCTTATATGTGCTCTTCAGTTGATAGAGTATTAAAATCTCATTATAGAGACATGGAAAACAATGGACAAATAATATAATTGCAAAAAGTAAAATAAAAGTCATGTGCCCAGGTGTGCACTATTGTTATTTTTGATACAAGTGATAATTTATTTCAATCTAATCTAAAAATATTATAAGGAGGGGGTCTTGAACTCGAGTGTAGAGTGGGAAGCACATCTGCTCTAACCAACTTAACTAAGCCCCTGCTTGCACTAGTGATAAAACGTGAATGAAATCATTGATGCAAATGTGACGGCAAAAATAGAAACTAAAAAATTTAATATAAAAAGTTTTTATCCACGTGTGAAACTGTAATTTATTTGTAAAGGATAAATATCAAGTGACTGCTGAGTTGTTTTGGCTTTAACCTACAAACGACGAAGGAGGTTACCATCTTGAAGAATACTTCTAGAAAGCGAGATGCACAAAGCTAGGCTGTTTAAAACTAAGAAGGAGCTCATCCTTAAAGCAAATGGGATTTTGACAATTGTCAAATTTCAAAATAAAAAAATTAAAAGAATCTCAAAAATAATAAAAATGAAATGAAAATGACAAGTGCCAAAAAACAATTTATTTTGAGAAGGAGCCAAAGCTTTTTTACAAGCCAACAGTGATGGATATCCTCTCAAGAGTTGGATATAATATATGATTTGCTCTTTCCTATGTACCTTCCACTGGCTAGTCCAAAAGTAATGATACCAAAAACATTTTGTATTTTTCTTCTCCACATACGTAATAGGATTTGCACGCGGTGTAGTGTAGCCACCCGCGTTAAGACACTAGAATTATTAACCTTCTAGGAAACGAAGATCTACTCCAATTCTCATCTGGTTTTCTTCATGTATATATAAAATGGGGCTTCATTCATCAAATCAAACCATCCAACAAACCAAACCCAAACCACAAATAATCAGCTTATTTTTCAACTAAGATGAGTTCGTCGACTAATTCCGCAGCAGCATACCCTCCTCATCATCCCCAACCTTACTCGATGGCGCCCGGACCTTATTACGTGCAGGCTCCGCCACCTGCTGGTTATCCCACAAGAGATGCTCCAAATCCTGCTTCAGCTCATCATGGACCTGTAGAAACCAAGTCCAAGGGTGATGGCTTCTGGAAGGGATGCTGTGCTGCCTTGTGTTGTTGTTGTCTCTTGGATGCTTGTTTTTGAACATCATCATCCTATGGGATTCTTGAATTCAGCCCAGTAATCATATATTTCTTTATTCGTTTGAGAATTATGTTTTCCTCACTTTTTATAACTTTTACGTTATTATTCGATAATGTAATTCTTGTTGTTGCGTAATTATTCGTATTGTAAAATTCTTTTATTTGTGAGAATTTTTGTGAGTATTAATTAATAGTGTGACATGTTCTGATTTTAACACAATACATCCACGAATTCACTTGAAAAAAAAAAAGAAAAGAAGAAAGAAAACATGAACTCGGTTGATGAATGATTCAAATTCTGAAGTTTTTAATTGTATTTTAGGCTGGGTGGGGTACATGCAATGTCATCAGTTGATGATGTGGGAGAACGAGTGACCAAACATGTGGAAAATGTATATTGGCCGTTCAATCTAATATCAATACAATAATAGAACCCTTATGTCATTCGATTCGATACTACCAACCACCATAATAGATAAACAATAGAAGATTTGAGGAAGAGTTTCAGAAGGAAAAACAGAGGAAGATAGAGTAGTTGTTTGAGTAAAACTTCTATGGTGCAATTCTAAGACAGTTTTGGGTATTTCTCAGATTCTTTGCTTAGGACAAAAGCCTAAGGCTTATACAAGGTTTGATAAAATCCCAACCATCCATGCGGCATATTGATCGACCATACAATAAAGTCAAAAAGTCGAACTAAACAAAAGAATATTTAAAAGAAGTCATAAGTTCAAATATCCTCTCTTATTGATTTTTTTATTTATTTTAAAAAAGTCCAAAAGTCGAACTAAACAAAAGAATATTTGAAAAAAATTCTAAGTTCAAATATTCTCTCTTATTGATTTTTTTATATTTAAAAAAGTCCAAAAGTCGAACTAAACAAAAGAATATTTGACAGAAGTCCTAAGTTCAAATCTCCTCCCTTATTGATTTTTTTTTATAAAAAAAAGTCCATATTCAGTTTCGATTGGTCGTGATGGATGTGAATACTAATTTAAACTGCCAATTGTATAAGTATTAAAGGAGATACTACTTTAAACTTATATACCGTCTATACACTAGAGCAGCATATTCCATTTGTACAAGGATAATATCTAACAAGAACACTTGTGTATTATTTTGAGGAGGTGGTTCGTAATTAGCTATAATATCATTCCTATTTCCCATGTACCCTCCAATCCAAAAGCAATGAGAGCAAGAAAAGTTATTGTAGCCTTATAAAAGGCCTTTGCCTCGTCCCAAGTTGAAAATTAGTGTCAAAACTTTGTGTACGAAATATAGTGCTTTTATTCTTCGCAAGCATAGAAGTCCTTTTTCAGTTCCTGGTGGGCTTAACCAACATCATGGACACTCCTTATGTCCATATTAGCATCGGCTTATCACACGTTTCGAAAAAATGCATATTCAATTCTTCGAATATGGCACGAGTAATAGTTGTGTAGAAATCAGTACCCTGGTCCGAACGGTCAATCTCAATGTCATTGGCAGAAGTAAATGAAAGTCTCCTCTCTGCCTTCTCACATGCAATCTTCAACCTCCCTAACTGTTTTAAAGTTGCTGTCGGAGTTTGAAAGTTATACAATTTTGCAAAAGTCTCTAACAAAACATGCTCGAGTGGGTTTTCTCTAACAGAAAGTGCTCGAGCTGATTTCATCCGAAAGTTCGGCCCGATAAATAATTTATTTGTTTTTGTTTTTATTTTTGCACAATAGAATTCAAATTAAGAGGATAAGACATATCCTTTCAGTTTGAATTTAAGTTCGAACAGGTTTCTAACTGCTGTGTCTGAAGGGGTGCCTTATAATTAATTGTTGTGTTTAAAGGGGTGCAAACGGTATTATATATACCCAATATCCAACCGTCCGAAAAACTAACTAACTTTCAACGTAAAAATACAACTTCATATTTTTGTTGCATTCTTTTTGGAGAAGAAGCACATCTAAATTCGCCAGAGATCAATGATCTGGTGCTGGATCCTTGATTTATAGATAGTTGAATGCTGGGAGATAAACGTCCATTGAACTTCAAGCACTGAAAAAGGGTGAAATTATGTCTTTAGGACATTGCCAACACAAGCCTCTATCTGGAAATAAAGTCAATGTTCTCTTATTTTACTGTATTATTTCATTCTTGCAGTTTGTACTATTTGTTGTTTTATATAAATATTGTTCACTGTGTTAATATATTGATCCTAAGCATATAAGTCATTTACTGATTGTTCTTAACAATCTAAAGACAGAAACCATTATGGGAGAATCTGTAAATGGCGTGAAGGTAACTAATATAGTCAATGTAAATGGCGTCAAAACTCATGTTAAGGAACCAGAGAAATTCAAAGGGGTTGGATTTCAAACGCTGGCAACAACAAATGTTGTTTTACTTGACAACACTGAATTTGGCTCATGTAGTCAAAGAAGAAGTTCTTGTGGCAATAGAGAATCTGATACCTTTAGATAAGTTGAATGCTATTGATGTTTGGAAACATTCCGACTTTCTCTGTAGGAATTATATTCTCAGTTCACTAGATGACACCTTGTATGATGTTTACTCTTCATATATATAAGACAACCAAGGAACTGTGGGAGTCTCTGTAAAAGAAGTACATAACTAAAGTTGCTGGTACAAAGAAATTTGTCCGACAAATTTCTGAATTACAAAATGGTGGAGTCCAAATCAGTGGTCAATCAAGTGGAAGAGAAAGTCTTATTTATGCAAAGAACTATGATGTTGAATTTCAATAGTCCCACTTGCTTCATCATAGGAGGTTCTTTTTTGTCAGTTCGTGAACGGCGTTGGCGATGGTGCTCAGTATAGGATGGTGATTTTAATTTTGTTAGTGTTGGTGTGAAGGATTTGTTTGCGTAACATTGTAAGGTTGACTCTTTTGTTAGTCAAAAGTATGGTGGTTTTCCTACCTTTGGGGCAAGGCCGCTGTTAACATATTGGTTCTCACTTTGTACTATTTCATGGTTTTTTAATGGAATTTCTTTTCTTCTAAAAAAACAAGGTGAGAGTCCACTACAAGAGAAAGAGTGATAGTTCAAGCAATACAAGTTTACCAATCTAAATTGTGAGAGAGTTAAGGGTGGAGAAGATTATGTTGGTGAGTTTTTTCTCCATATCTCTTGTACTCTCCTGCATTCATTAAGTCTTGGGTGTACTGTTAGTATAAAATTGTGTTGGCATTTCCTAGAACTTAGTATTGGTTTGGAAGTTGCATTTAGTTGTAGGGTTGAAGCAAAATTGCTGTCTCTGATTTCCAGAAACTACAGGATTGAAACAGCTCAGCAATCCCCGAATTCCAGAATTATGACTTAACACGTATGAGCCATTTGATCTGAAGGGTAAGACATGTCATTTTTCATGCACTCATAATTGGAATGTTTTTTAGAATCTAATATGATTTTATTTGCTTGATCTTCCTTGATTTTAATAAATTAGAATCCATTTAGGAGTGCATCTCATTTAGGCATATTTTGCAATATCTTTTTACTTACTCTTCCTTTCTCTTATCCATGATTTGTTACGTATTTTTTAAAGTAATTTACTTGCAAATCAAGTTTTAATCAGATCACATTATTAAAGGTGTTGAGATATTCATGGTAGTTGACCGAAGAATATTAGCTTTCCTTTAATGGTGGGATTATCATAAATTTCCTTTATTTGGGTTTTTACTTTCCTATTGTTTTGGGCTTCACATGTGATCATCATTAGAATAGGAAAATATTTTTTTGATTTTATTCAATTTGTGCAAATCTGTAATTTGGTTTTGACTAGGAAACATATCTTTGGTTATTCTTCAATGAAATTGCTTGTTTTTTGGACGTGGACTTTTCTTCCTAGATATAAAATAAGGCTTGATGTTTTTCTTATGGTACAGCTTTTGAACAATAATTTTAGGTGCTTAAACGTTTAAGAAAGCTATGTTTTTATTTGAGATAAATCATCAAATGTTCCATGTTTACTTGGTGATTTATCAAACACTCTCATAATTCATATTGCATTCATTTGTATGTTCAGTGACTCATACAGTTGAGGGCAGCAAGACCGTGATGGCGGTTTTCCTCCGACGAGCTTGAAGCAATCGTGACCAGTGCGTTCAACATAAGGAGTGTCAAAGATCATCCTGTGACAGAAGTTGAGTTACGAAGAAGTCGGTAAACATTATCTAGAATTTATCTAGGATAAGTATGTGAGTACTTCTTGTAATCATCGTTCTATAGTGGATTTGTGTTGGACTGAGGAGTCTCGTGGATTTTCCCCATAGGTGGGGTTTTACCACGTAAAATAATTCTTTTTTCTTTATTGATTATAATTTTAAATTGGCCTATTCACCCCCTTTTAGGCATTTTCAGTCATCCTACATGTATTTTCATGTACGTTACGTGTTTCGTTCAGTATTATCCTAGTTGGGAAAGTAAAGTCTTCAGACACGAATGACACACAAAATCACTTTTTTCTTTGGGAAGCCAAACACTACGAATAACATCAAAATCACTTTTTTACAATATAAAAGCACTTTTATGTTGGTAGCCAAACGATAACTGATTTTGCGGAAAAGCGCTACTAACATAAAGTGATTATGTTAAAATCACTAATGAGTAAAATCGCTTCTACATAATCACTCCCAAACGAGCCCTAAGTATTGGTTTAAATGAGGATACTCTATCTAAAGTGATTAACTTCAAATTAGTAAAGTGGTTGTAGTCTAGTAAAAACCGTCCTTTGCCTTGTCCTAATCGAAGGTGTTTTCTTATATTCTTGTTTACACATTATACCTACCATGTAAAAGCGAATCACCAAACCCTGCTATATATACATACATATATATTTCTCATTCTTTTCCATTATTTTGATCTTCTTCTAGCTCGTATATACTTTGGTTTAGCTAGCATATATCTCTGCTGATTTTGGTACATTTTGAAGAGCCTTAGCTATTTATACATATATATAGCTTGTTCAAATTAAGATGAGTTTCACTGACTCCGCAGCACAGTCTCCACCACCGCCACCTAGAAGTGATTGGTTCTGGCATGGATGGTGTATAAAGCTTTTCTTGATGCTGATGTTTGCGTTCGTGCTAAATCCAGAGGATCCTTCATTCTCTAACCCAGTCGTATTATCGTTTTTCTGTTCTACTTCACTAGTTTGGTTTTTTCACTCTCTTCTAGGTTCTAAACTGAGGGAGCTTCAGCGCCTCCGACCGCCTCCTCGTTATCCCTCGCGAGATTGGTTCAACTGGAAGGCATCTTGTGGAATTCTTACGTATCCTCTGTCCGCTGGATGTGTGGCTTTTCTATATTCAGGAGATGATGCTTCATTCCTCACCCCAACCATGTCCATCTGGTGTATTTATTTCTTATCCACCGTTCGTACCTTTTGTGCTATTAGTATTTCGGAAGAGGTCGGGTCCAGATTCTACTGATCTTTAGTTTTTTTTTATTATAAAAAAAAAAAAAAAAAATCTATGTTGTTTAAAGGAGATTGGATATTAATGGTTGTCCCTCGTAAGTGATGTGGGTATTTTATTTACTATTGTTCTTGTAAAGCGAAATGGGGTATCCTTATGGAGAAATTCTCTTTGGCTATTTTTGTTGGATTTTTAGCTATTTAAGGTTTTATTTCTTTTATTGTATTTTTTGTGATATTTAATAAGTGTGATTTAAATTTTTTTTTAAATGGCCATTTAGAAAAGAGATTTTCTATTTAAACCCCACACTTCTCTTAGTTCACCCCATCTTTTAATTTAAATTTTCACAATTTCTAAGAAAACCCCACTATCTTCCCAAACTACCCTTAAATACACCTCAAACTGAAAAAAAATAAGAAATAAAAGAGATTTTCTATTTAAACCCCACAATTTTCTTTGTTCCCAACAAAAAACACAAAAACAATTAGAACCCTAAACCCGAAATTTAATACTTTCTAGAGAAAGAGAACAACTTTACCTCTCTCCAAGAACTGTAACTGGAATTCCAACACTTGGGTATTGTTGAGTTGATAATCAACAAGCCTTTCCATCAACTCCCACGCATATTTAAAGAGGTAGGCTCATCAATTTTTTATGTCTTTAAAAGAGAAGAGTAATCTGACAATAGGATGTAGATAAGTTTGTGTTTTTCTAAAACTTGATATGAAGAGTGGTGGGGTGTGTGTATAGATGTACTAGGGTTAATTATTAAGTTGGATGACTTTTTTTGTCTTTTTACACAATAATAAAACTTAGAGCATCCACAGTGTGGGGGGGGGGGGGGGGGGGGGTGTAAATTCGGGGGTGTAAAGCCACTTTTACATCCCCTTTACATCTCCGGGGGGTGTAAATATGTTTTTTGCTCCAGTGGGGGGGGTGTAAATTCGAGGGTGTAGCCGTGGGTCCCAACCTTTTATGTTGACTTTTCTTCATTTTTCTTCTCTTTTCTCGGGTGGGTCCCGCCTGCAAAGGATGTAAAAATGGATGTAAATATACATTTTATTTTACATCCCCATGGTGGTGATGTATATTTACATCCATTTACATCTCAACATTGGAGACGATTCCGGTGACTCGGGGTGTATATTTAACAGACACCCCCATATACACCCTCCACTGTGGATGCTCTTACAGCTTAATGATTTAAGTATTGGGGTGAACAAAGAGAAGTGGGGTTTAATTAGAAAATCTCTTAGAAAAATACAATTACAAAAAATAATAACAATAAAAAGCTTTTTAAGGGGCTAGTATGGGTAAAAGGAGTCCAGTTTTCCTGTTTCCTTTTCCCCTGTGCCCACTCTGTTTCCCCTTGTTCTTCTGACACCTTTCATCTCTTAACATCAAACATAACGTTGTTAACTTGGAATAAAATGAAAAATAAAAATCCAAAAACCTAGCAGCAACCCAAGCAAAACTCTAACAACCGACACTACCCCCACAGTCACCACCCACCCTCCTCCACTCTCTCTCTCAGAAGATGAGCCATGGAGTGGAGGTGTTCTGAATATGAAGATTTTGAGAGGAAATAGATCTGAAACAAGAAGCACGAAACTCTCTTCACACCCTAAAAAACAAAAACCCCCCAAAATGTTGTGAGAACTGATAAATTATACTGCAATTTATTTTTTCTTTCTATTTTTTAATTTTTTGAATAAAAAACTTGAAATTTCATTTTCTCCGTAGTGATCTCCAGGCACGATTGTTCTTAGGCTTTGTCACGTTGATGATCGACTGATCAAAGAACCCATTTTTAAAGACATAAAATAATCCAAAAGAAAATAATGGAAACAAGAGAAAACGAGAGAGAGCTGGCAGTGGTTGATGATGCATTCGAAGTGGGAGAAGAGTCAGGCTGATTTCAGACTATCTTGATATGGTGCAGAAATTCAAAGAGAGAGAAAGGAGGCTTGGGGCAGTGACGAGCAGAGGGGGACTGTCGCTGAGGTGTGCTGGTTGCAGAGAAGATGAACGATTTTTATTTTTTATTTTTATAAAAGGGAGGATGAAGATGAAAGAATTATTTTATAAAATTTTAATAAAAATTGAAAGACTTAACAGAGAATGTTAACCCTGTTAAGAGGACACATGTCAGAAGAATAAGGGGGAAACAGGTGGGCACAGCCAAAAAGGAAACAGGAAAACTGGACTCGAGTAAAAGATCAATGAACAAAAAGCAGCTGAGTTAACTTCTCTCTGTAGTCTATACACATAAGAACGAAGCAATTACACCAATATTTGAAGATGAGTCTCCAACCAAGACCGAAAACTGCTATTTAAGTATTTGTTTTGTCAGTCTTTCCATAATCTTCATCTTCTTCTTCTTCTCCGTCGCATACTTCTGGTTTAGCATATATACTGCGGATCGGTACTTTTTGAAGAGGCTTTAGTATTCATAGCTTGTTCAAAGATGAGTTACAGAGAAGCAAACCGTCCTCTACATTCCACGGCACTGGAACTGGAGCCTCCACCGCCTAGTACTGATGAGTTATTCTGGAAAACTTGCTGCGCATCCCTTTTCGGGCTGCTGATGCTTGCATACATGTCATATCCAGACAATCCTTCATTCTCGAACCCATTTGTATCATTATTTATGCTTTGTTTTTTCCTAACTTGGATTTCTCACTTAGTTGTGGAGTACAGACTGAAGTGGAACTGGCATCTCCTGCGCCACCGACCGGATCCTCCTTATCCTGTACGAGACTGGTTCATCTGGAAGGCATTTTGTTTGATGGTTGCGAATTGGCTGTCTGCTTCATGCGGCGTATGTTGGTTTTTAGGCAGCGATGTTCCATTCCTCACCCCAACCACGACACTCTGGTTGTTTTATTTCTTCTTCACCGTCCGCATGTTTTGTGATATTAGTATTGTGGAGGAGGTCAGATCCGGATACTACTGATATTATTTTCTTTTTTCTTTTTCTTCTGTTTAAAGGGAGATTGGATGTTACTGGTTGTCTGTTGCAAGTGACTTGGATGTCCTATAAATAATTAGATGCAATCTAAGTATTGATCTAGCTAATGAACATTGTATTTATGTAAGTTGTACAGATTAGTTTGATGTGAAACTGGGGAGACATGGGCCTAGATATATTCAATTGCCTACAAATACAAGGCCTAATGAGAATAGAATATATATATATATATATATATATATATATATATATATATATATATATATATATATATATATATTCTATCAGAACGTCTTGCTTTTGTTCTTGATACACACTTTGATATTTTGGTATACTGTGACCTTTGTGCTGGCGGCTATTCAGACCTGACATATATATACGGTGTACCCTAATAAGGTATACATACGTCTAATAAGATATCAAAACACACAAAGTCAAGGTCTTTTTTCCACCCTCCTGAACCCTAGATAATTATAAAACATGAATGAAATTAATTACTGATGAAAATGTGACGACAAAAAAAAACTTAAAAAATTAATATAAATTTTATATAATATCTTGGATATCGTCTCACGAGTTGACTGTATAATATGGTTTGCTCTTTCCCATGTAGCTTCCATTCCACCCCAATCCAAAAGTAACGAGAACAAATAACATTTTGTATTTTTCTTCTCCACATGCATATAGGATTTGACGCGGTGTAGCCTCCCGCGTTAAGACACACTAGAATTATTAACCTTGTAGGAAAGGAAACCAATTCCCATATGCCTTTCTTCATGTATAAGGTGGCGTTTGGGATTGCTGCGCTTAATAAATAAGCAGCTTATAAAAAAAGTTTTGGAAACAAAAGCGTTTGGTAAAACAATTGAAGGCTGCTTATTTTAAAAACTGCGGTGATCCACAGCAGAATCTCGAAGCAGCCAACACGCTGCTTCTTAAAGCTGCTTTAAAAAAAATCAGTTGGTTCTTTTAAATGAATTTTCACGTTTCCCATAATACCCCTAATAATTTTCTAAATTGACAGCTTTTATCCCTCTTGCAACTCGATTCTTCTTCTTCTCTCTTGCAACTCGACTTTCTGTCTGCAACTCGATTCATACCCAAAAAAACCCAGCCCCTAGCTCTCTACGCTGTTATCTCCACTCCAGCCACAAAAATCCAAACCACAGCTTAAAATAAAAACTCAATCCTAGCTCCCCAGTTTGTGATCTCCACTCCAACCACAAAAGATCCAAACCCCAAATATATCTTCAAACATCTGTATGCGAATTGTGGAGGACCAAAATCGATAGCAATACAGGCATCTACGCTCCTTGATCAACGATTTTCACAAAAAATAGATTCTTGAATCCATCAACAATTCGTTGACCTTCTCTTCGAAACCAAAATCAAGGGAAAGTTGAAACTCATATCAAAACCACAGGAAAACAAAATTTTCATTTGGATTTGATTTCCTTCTTGTTGTTTTCTTTGATGACAACACAATCTCTATCCGGGTTTGGGTTGAGTTTTTGGTTTTAAAATTCTCGATTTTTCTCTTGGTGTTTTGGGGCAATGGAGAGAGAGAGAGAGAGAGAGAGAGAGAGAGAGAGAGAGAGAGAGATGCTGGTGGGTACGGTGTGGGATGGGGTTTTTTTAGGTTACTTTCTTAATTTAATTTTTTTTATATTTTTATATTTTTTGTCACAATATTTGGAATTGGAACTAATTTTGTTACTTTAAAAATTTAGAATTTGTGGCAAAATAAGTAACAATTTCATCATGATGTCCTTTTTGGTCATTATACATATTAAAAGCACTTCTAATAAAAATTTACCAAACAGTTTGACTCTTCACAGCACTTTTTCTAATACAATTTACCAAACGCCTAGCTGTTTTTTTTCACAGCTGTTTATTCTCACAGCACAGCATAAGTAGTTTTAAAAAAAGCACAGCAATACCAAACTAGCCCTAAAATGGGGCTTCATCCATCAAACTAAACCATCCAACAAAACCAAACCCAAACTAGAATTACTTAGCTTATTTTTCAACTAAGATGGGATCGTCGACTAATTCACCAGCAGGAGCATACCCTCCTCATCCCCAACCTTATTTGACAGCACCGGCACCGGGACCTGTGCAGGCTCCGCCACCTGCTGGTTATCCCACAAGAGATGCTTCAAATCCCGCTTCTGCTCATCATGGACATGTAGAAACCAAGTCCAAGGGTGATGGCTTCTGGAAGGGATGCTGTGCTGCCTTGTGTTGTTGTTGTCTCTTGGATGCTTGTTTTTGAACATCATCTTCCCAAGGGGATTCTTCATTAATTCAGTCCAATAATCATATATTCTTTATTCGTTTGTGAATTATTCTTATAGTAAAATTCCTTAATTTTTTCAAATAAAAAGAGAAACTTCAAGTTTTATTATAGGTTTGAAACTTTTTCAATGCGTTGGGTTCCTTAATGCCCCTCCACTTATTCAATAACTAACTGCAACAGCTGATGCCCTAACAAAACTAAAAGGAATCTGATGGAAATTGAGAAGTGTCCTCGAATTGCTTGGAATCTCTTAAATCACAGTGGCAAAAGTGACGAAATTGAAACCATAGGGACCTTAGTGGTAAAAGTTGGAAACCATAGGGACTACAAGTATAGTTTAGCCTTTTATTTACTATTGTTCTTGTTAAGCAAAATGGGGTAGTGATGCGTTGGGTTCCTTGAGACTAAGGAAAAATAACTGTACTAGGAAGCATATGTAATTTATAGGTTTGTAATTTTTCTTGTTCTAGGCCCAACATTTTGTTTTTTTTTCTGGTAGCCGAAGCAATTAATTATCAGGAAAGGGTTACCACCAAATCATCATGAAGATGAATCTCCAACCAGGAACGAGCCTCCTCCTCCCAAATAGTAATATCGTTACACCTCAAAGCAAAGCCAGCAAGAGTAATTTGTTTTGTATCATAAAAAAATTAAAATAATCTAGTAGAGACCGTGGTCAGCTTTGTGCTAATCGATCGTCTATTTCTTGTTACCTACGTACGATAAAAGTCAATGACTGAAAACTGCTATTTAAGTATTTGATTTCCAATATCTTCATCTTCTTCTTCTCCATCGGATACTCCGGATCGGTACTTTTTGAAGAGGCTTTAGTATTCATAGCTTGTTCAAAGATGTGTTACAGAGCAGCATACGGTCCTCTACATTCCACGGCACTGGAACCGGAGCCTCCACCGCCTAGTACTGATGAGTTATTCTGGACAACTTGCTGCGCATCCCTCTCCGGGCTGCTGATGCTTGCGTACATGTCATATCCAGACAATCCTTCATTCTCGAACCCATTTGTATCATTATTTTTTCTTTGTTTTTCCTGACTTGGATTTCTCACTTAGTTGTGGAGTACAGACTGCGTTGGAACTGGCATCTCCTGAGCCACCGACCGGATCCTCCTTATCCTGTACGAGACCGGTTCATCTGGAAGGCATTTTGTTTCACGGTTGCGAATTGGCTGTCTGCTTTATGTGGGCTATGTTGGTTGTTAGGCAGAGATGTTCCATTCCTCACCCCAACCACGACACTATGGTGCCTTTATTTCTTCTCCACCGTTGGCATGTTTTGTGATGTTAGTATTGCGGAGGAGGTGAGATCCGGATACTTCTGATATTTTTTTCTTTTTTCTTTTTCTTCTGTTTAAAGGGAGATTGGATGTTACTGGTTGTCTGTTGCAAGTGACTAGGATGTCCTATAAATAATTAGCTAAGGACATTGTATTTATGTAAGTTGTACAGATTAGTTTGATGTGAAACTGGGGAGACATGGGCCTAATGAGAAAGAATACAAGGCCTAATGAGAAAGAATATATTCTATCAGAACGTCTTGCTTTTGTTCTTGATACACACTTTGATATTTTGGTATACTGTGACCTTTGTGCCAGCGGCTATTCAGACCTGACATAATGTGATTTGCTCTTTCCTATGTAGCTTCCATTCCACCCTACCCCAAGTCCAAGTAACGAGAACAAAGAACATTATTTTATTTTTTTCTTCTCCACATGCATAGGATTTGACGCCGTGTAGCCACCCGGGTTAAGACACACTAGAATGGGGCTTCATTTATCAAACTAAACCAAACCCAAACTAGAATTACTTAGCTTATTTTTCAACTAAGATGGGATCGTCGACTAATTCAGCAGCAGCAGTAGCATACCCTCCTCCTCCCCAACCTTATTCGACAGCACCGGCACCGGGACCTTCTTACATGCAGGCTCCTCCACCTGTTGGTTATCCCACAAGAGATGCATCAAATCCTGCTTCTGCTCATCATGGACCTGTAGAAACCAAGTCCAAGGGTGATGGCTTCTGGGAGGAATGCTGTGCTACCTTGTGTTGTTGTTTTTGCTTGGGTGTCAGTCCTCAAGTAAGTGTTCAATAAAAAGAGATACTTGAAGCCGAAGCTGATCTCTTGAATTCAGTCCAATAATCATATATTTCCTTATTCGTTTGTGAATTATTCTTACAGTAAAGTTCCTTAATTTGTTCAAATAAAAAGAGATACTTGAAGTTTTATCAAGTGTTAAATAGCTCCGCGCATTCCTGTATTCAGTTGATGAATGGTTCAAATTGGTATAAGCTAGCTGTATGGCGAGTACATATATATTGTCATGAGTTGATTATGTGGGAGCATACAATCATCCGATATACCACAATTGATAAACAAACACAAATAGAACATCAAAGTGCTGAGAATTAATTTTGAATTAAAATTTCTAGAAAAGACATCTGCTATGTTAATGTTTGTTTAAGAGATAGATAGCAGTTGGTGGAGGAAGTTCTATGCCTTGCTTAAATATGAGCTTTTGTATCTGGCTTGTGTAAGAGTATCAATGATGATGACAATGGTGAGTTCGATCAATTGTCTCACTGTTCTTTCTTCTTTTCAATCTTGAATTTTTCTTGCTCAATTGCGACAATGGTGAATGCTACCCAACTTCAGATTCTCCAATCTTTGATTACCCCTTTCATTCCTACTATTTCTACCTCTCTCATTACCTCTGTTTCTTCATGACTTTCTCCTCTCCTCCTCTTTCTTGAATTTTATTCTTTCTTGCATGTTTAAAGAATAGTTTTGCCTATCGGCTATTTGCTAAATTGCTCCAGTGAAATCCTCTCCAAAATTGACCTGTCAATTTACTCAAATCTTGAAATCTAGCACAATTACAATTGAACTCTTACTCCCAAGTAAGGCACGATGGTGAAATTCGATTGGAACCCAGCATTCCTCTGTTTTTTTTTTTTTTTTTTTATGCTTTCTCTGACATTTGAGTTGCAATTCTTGCAATTATGGTTAAAGAACGATCATTTCTAGCCTACGACTGTAATTGCTCAGGTTATCTTCTTCAATCTACTCTTCTGGGTGTTTTCTTGGATTGCATCTCAGTTATTGGTTGGTGTGAGTAAAGATTCCTTTCTTGGTCCAAATATGTTGACTGTCTCTCAGTTAGTGATTCCTCACTCTTCTATTGCATCACTGGTTCCTATGCTTTCTACAGTCCATGTCAAGTTGGATGATACTAATTAGTTGCAATGGCACTTCCAAATGAACTCAATGCTGGAATGTCATGGCATACTTGGTTTTGTGAGCTGGTTCCCATCCATGTCCACCTCAGTTTGTTGTTGGTTCTAATTCTGAGGAAACTGAAGCATATAAGGTCTGGCAGTTACATGACAAAGCATTGATGCTATTAATCTCTACTACTTTGTCTGCCTCTGCTATTTCTTGTGTAATTGGTAGTACCAATGCTAGAGAGATGTGGTTAACTTTGAAAGAAAGGTTTGCCATTATTACCAAGACTAGTATTTTTCTTCTGAAGACTTGCCTCTACAATATGAAGAAGGGTTTAGATTCTATAGCTCAATATCGTAATCGTATTAAGGATTCAAGAGATCAGCTATCCTGTGTTGGCGTGCACTTTGCTGATGAAGACATTCTCATCTTGGCTCTCAATGGTTTACCTGCAGAATACAACACTTTTAGGTGTGTTATGCAATGCCGAGAAAGCATGCTCTCATTCAAGGAGTTTCAATGTCAATTGCTTGCTGAAGAAATAATGCTTGCTACTGAACAAGAAGAAATAATGCTTGTTCATTCTGGTCGTGCTTGCTATAGAGGTTCAAAATATCACAGTCAAGGTAGAGCTGCATCCTATTATCCTCAGGAATCGAGATCTTGTAATGCTACAGTCCCACAGTCGATAGGTCAACAAGAGTTTTTGTTTCCTACCTCCCCATCAACTGTTACACCGTTACCAATCAAGACAGTCTTTAGTCTTGATGCATTTGCTGAAGAGGAAGCCACTGTGTTTCCAATTGGTTTTCCAATTTCTAAACTCCAACTTTCAGATGAAATAATTGCTCCTGCAGATGTTGTGCTGCCTCAGATAGCCACGCACTCTATAGTCAGCCCTTTTGTGGGCCATGCATATGGTGCTGATTCCATTACATTGTTTCAGGCAAAGAACTTACATGATGGCAAGGCCTCTGGTTCTCATGATGAGGGTGAAACTAGCAAGACTGTTATCTCTGGAAATGACAAGGTTGCTGGGGACATTCCTTTGGTGACGCCAAAATTGCACTTTGATCGCATTTCGTTTTTTGATCTCAACGTAGTTCCAGATATACAACACTGTGTGCTAGCCAGTGATATTGATTACAATGCCACGGTCCTGCTAGTAGTTCCATCAACCATTGTTAGTTTCGTTTTGGCGTTGGCTGGTGGTTTTCAATGGAAACTCAAACACATGGCTCAACCTCCTGGTTTTGCAGAAACTCTATATCTTGTTTGTACACTATGGTTTTCCGCATTTCGGATATTGCTTGCTCCTATTCTTTCTGTTACATAGTTCTTCACTGTTCCAAATTCTTGTGCTCATGCAGTTTGTTACTCAGCCATGCTTGCATCTGTAGCATGTTTCCTCTGCCGAACAGTTTGCAGATATTCTTACGAACGGCCCCATTGCCTTTTTTTTTTTTCCAGATCACTGTTCAAATCTTATACTGGCTCCTCCAAGCATGAGATTGAGGGGGGATGTAAGAGTATCAATGATGATGATATTGCCAAGTGTCAACAAATCAATGAGTAAGCTGTTAGAATGTGGTTAGAGTTGTTGGCAAAGTGAGTAGCCAGCTAAGACTCTAGTTAGGCTGATATAAAGATTGTAATGTGCTCAGTTAAAGCTTAACGAAATACAGAAACCTACAATTCCTTCTTTGAAATTCTCTATGCTTCTACAGTTTCTTTATTATGTTCTTCAGTTTTTCTTCATCTTAACAGCTTGAAGTAGGTAAAAACAAAACAGAATTGTAACCAAAAGTCACTACTACAAAAAACGAAATAGACGACGGTGATCCACCGTCGTGTATCATGGTTTACAACCGACGAGAAATCGACCGCCGTCTTTTCACACATGAAATAACGACGGCAAATAACCGACGTGGTTAATATATTACACGTCAGTAAAAACACTAAAACCGACGTACATTACATACATAAACACATAAAAAGAGACATTTCGACTATAATAGACGACGGTTTTAGTAAACAACAGACGTTTATATAATGTTAAATGTCAAAAAAAACTACAAAACCGACGTAAATATGGTTATCAACGTCTCTAAATCAACCACAACCGACGTGTAAAACTTAGAAACCGTCGTGGTTAATAAATACTACGTTCACTAAATGAAAAAACTGACGTCTAAAACATATAACATGGCATATATTTAATTGAACTGACGTAAAACCAACAATAACCACGACCCTTTTGGTCACCACAGACATTGAAAATGATTTTGACGGCTTGAACACAAAAAAAACGACGTGGTTAATATATTACACGTCATAAAAAACTAAAACCGACGTCGATTTGATACATAAAAGCATAAAAAGAGACCTTTCGACTATAGTAGACGACGGTTTTAGTAAAAACAGACGTTTAAATAATGTTAAATGTCAAAAACAACTATAAAACCGACGTAAATATGGTTATCAACGTCTCTAAATCAACCACAACCGACGTGTAAAACATAGAAACCGTCGTGGTTAATAAATACTACGTTCACTAAATGAAAAAACTGACGTCTAAAACATATAACATGGCATATATTTAATTGAACGGACGTAAAAACAATAATAACCACGACCCTTTAGGTCACCACAGATGTTGAAAATGATTTTGACGGCTTGAACACAAAAAAAAACGACGTGGTTAATATATTACACGTCATAAAAAACTAAAACCGACGTCGATTTGATACATAAAAGCATAAAAAGAGACCTTTCGACTATAGTAGACGACGATTTTAGTAAAAACAGACGTTTAAATAATGTTAAATGTCAAAAACAACTACAAAACCGACGTAAATATGGTTATCAACGTCTCTAAATCAACCACAACCGACGTGTAAAACATAGAAACAGTCGTGGTTAATAAATACTACGTTCACTAAATGAAAAAACTGACGTCTAAAACATATAACATGGCATATATTTAATTGAACGGACGTAAAAACAATAATAACCACGACCCTTTAGGTCACCACAGACGTTAAAAATTATTTTGACGGCTTGAACACCAAAAACACGACGTGGTTAATATATTACACGTCATAAAAAGATTAAAACCGACGTCGATTCGTTACATAAAGCATAAAAAGAGACCTTTCGACTATAATAGACGACGGTTTTAGTTAAAAAAACAGACGTTTAAATAGTGTTAAATGTCAAAATCAACAACAAAACCGACGTAAATATTACGTTCACTAAACAAAAAAACAGACGTCTAAAACATATAACATGGCATATATTTACTTGAACTGACGTAAAAACAATAATAACCACGACCCTTTATCTCACCACTGACGTTGAAAATGATTTAGACGGCTTGAACACAGAAAAACTGACGTGGTTAATATATTACACGTCATAAAATAAACTAAAACCGACGTCGATTTGATACGTAAAGCATAAAAAGAGACCTTTCGACTATAATAGACGACGGTTTTAGTAAAACACAGACGTTTAAATAATTTTAAATGTCAAAAACAACTACAAAGCTTGCGTTGTCATTCCACGTCGGTTGTGAAAACCCGACGTTGGTTGTTTGTTAGACGTCTCTTTTGCGATTTTTGTAACTTTACCGTCGTATTTTCAGCTTTAACCGATTATTTTTTAATTTTTGATTTCTCGTGCCCAAAGCTTGCAGAATGAAAATGTGATCGGAATTAAAATGATATACAGAGCTATGAATTAATGTCATACAATTAACTGCATAACTAATGTCATACATTACAACAATCAATCAATTCATATATCTTCACACCCATCTCTAATATTCTCACTCCCAAACTCACCCACTAGGTCATCAAATGTGTCAACATTTGGTATCCCTCTAGAAAATGGCTCACACTCAATTCTAATATCACCTAGCACATCATCACCAATAACATCATTATATTCTCTATTAGGCATTGATAACACTACCGACCAACCACAATGCATTGGGTCGTCAACATAAAATACTTGTTTGACTTGAGAAGCCATAACAAATTGGTCATTCCTATGTCCAATTTTACTCAGATCTACAAGGGTAAATCCAAGTTCGTCGACTACAAGGCCCGAAGTGTTATCTATCCAATCACACCTCAAGACTGGGATTCTAAACTTTTGGTAGTCAAGATCCCAAATTTCTTGAATAACCCCATAAAAACCCATATTGGAGACAATAGGGTTTTTATCCTTGGCACTAGCAACTTGCATAGTATGTGCAAGTAAATAAACTCCACTATTTTGGACAGTTCGCACATCATCTTGTGCCTTGGTGCTAAATTTGACACCATTAATAAGATAGCTCCTATATGATGGCACTACCATGCTTGGACCAGCTGCTAACCCCTCAAATTTTCTGATATGCCATTATAATCTTCCCCATTAAATTCACTTTGAACCTGCAAATTAAACATATATCTTAATTCAATCTAACATATATATATAGAAAGAAAGAAAATTAAAATAAGTTCAATATGTCATTTAATAACATATATACCTTAAAACGTAGCCATTGAATGAAAGTGCTATTGTGCTTATCTTGTAGCCACTTTGTTCTCTTCCTAAATTTCGGATAAGTGGTCTTGATGTGGATCATATGTTCCCTACAATTGACACGAAAAAAACACGCATTACGGTCCCTTATATATAAGATAAACATAAGGAGTAATAATATTTAAAATGGCTAGCTACATATATATGAAAAATGAAACTCATACGTACTCGATATAAGGTAGGACTTCCTCCGTATTCTCCAAGACATATAGATGTGCCTGGTTCAATAAGTCCATATCAACTAAGCCCACTGTGCAACCTGATAATGGCTTTGAAACTCCCATATTCTGGCTTGAAGGCACTCCAACTGTACTAACATCAGATAAATGCTCGGTACAAAACTCTACAGCTTCTTCAGCTATATACCGCTCAGCAATGCAGCCTTCGGGACGAGTACGATTCTGAACATACCCCTTTAGCACTTTCATATATCTTTCAAACGGATACATCCATCTAAAATATACTGGCCCACATAGACGAACTTCTCTGACAAGATGTACTACTAGATGAACCATGATATCAAAGAATGAAGGGGGAAAGTACTTCTCAAGCAAACACAAAGTAACTACTACATCTTCTTCCAACTTATCTAGCTTGGAAACATCTACCGTCTTTGCACATATAGCATTGAAGAAGAAGCACAATCGAGTTATTGCATACCTTGCAGGCTTCTCCAAAACAGAACGAATTGCCACAGGGAGCAATTGTTGCATCAAGGTATGACAATCATGAGATTTAAGGCCAAGAAGTCTTGAATCTTTTAAAGATACAAGATTTTTTATATTTGAAGAATAACCTTCAGGAACCTTCATACCATAAAAAGAATTGCAAACCGCTCTCTTCTCTGCTCTTGACAAATTCCAAGGCCCTGGAGGCAAGCGAGTACGTCTTTCTCCATACTCGGGTTGCAAATCAATTTTTACCCCCATGTTCAATAAGTCTAACTGAGCAGCAATCCCATCTTTATTTTTTCCAGGGATCTCTAGCAATGTACCAATGATACTATCGCAAACATTCTTCTCAATGTGCATAACATCTAAGGCATGCCTCACAGGGAGGTATTTCCAATACTCGAGATCAAAGAATTTTGATTTCTTCTTCCAACAAACTCTGTCACCATCATTCTCACCAACACTTCCCCCATTTTTCGAGCCCCATATGTAATTAATATCTTCAACCATATGCAGCACTTCTTCTCCTGTTAATGGCTCGGGAGGCATGCCATATTCAGGTTTCCCATTAAAAGCTGCACGTTGCCTCCTATATGGATGATTGATTGGTAACCACTTTCTATGCCCAATGTAACAAATTTTGTGGCCATTTTTCAACCTGTGACTAGGTGTATCATCGCCGCATATTGGACAAGCTTTATATCCTTTAACAACACAACCAGATAAGTTTCCATAAGCGGGAAAATCATTAATTGTCCACAGTAATGCAGCTCTGAGTGTAAAATATTCTCCTATGTGGGCATCATACACTCCTCTAATCCCATCCCACAGAGATTTCAAATCATCAATCAAAGGCTCTAAGTAGACGTCTATATCATTTCCGGGCTGTTTAGGACCGGAAATCAATAAGGTCAACATCATGAACTTCCGCTTCATGCATAGCCATGGTGGGAGATTATATGTAACTAACATAACTGGCCAACAACTGTATCTGCTACTTAAAGAACTGTGGGGATTGAATCCATCAGATGAGAGAGCCAATCTCAAGTTTCTTGGATCATTACCAAAGTCGGGCCATTTTTCATCAACAAGTTTCCAAGACGGGGAATCAGCAGGATGAGACATATAACCGTCAACTGATTTTCTTGCAGCATGCCAAGTCAAACTCTTAGCTGTCTTATGTGATTGAAACATCCTTTTAAACCTTGGAATTGGAGGAAAATACCACACCACCTTCGCTGCCACACCCTCCTTCAAGAACCCATCCTTGGTTTCCTTCCACCTTGAGATACCACAAGTAGGACAATTAGTTGCATTCTCATACTCCTTCCGATACAAAATGCAGTCATTGGAACATGCGTGGATTTTCTCATAACTCATCCCTAAAGCAGACAAAGTCTTTTTTGCCTCGTACATAGAGGAAGGTAGTGTATTTCCTTCTGGAAGAAATTCTCCTTGAAGTATCAATAATTCTGTAAAGCAAACATCACTCATCCCATGTTTTGCTTTCAAATTATATAACTTCACCAAAGCCAACAACTTCGTGTACTTACTGCAACCAGGGTACAAGGGTTCATCGCCATCCCCAATCACATTGGCAAACTCATAAGGATCAGATCCAATATTGCCAAACTCATTATCATCCATCCCTAATTCTTCAGAAACAAAACTGAACCTACTTTGCTCATCTTCTTCCACATTTCTACTAGCATTGGTAGTCCATTCCCAAGGTTCTTCGTGCCATCTCCAAATCTTATAGCTTTGGTCAATTCCATTAAAGTATAAGTGTTCCCTTATAATTCCAACCCCAAACAATCGAATATTCCCACATTTAACACATGGACAACGAATCTCAGTTGTATTTCCAAGATTTTCTAACGCAAAATTCAAAAATCCTTCCACCCCTAACTCATATGCCTTCGATCTTCTATCCGCATGCATCCATGACTTATCCATCTCACACTCTATCAAATTCATATAAATATATATATATTAAAGTGGAAAGACCAGCAATGAAACACTACCTCATTCAAATAGCAGAGAACAAAATGAAAATTAAATATAAAACATGGACAAGACGACGGTTTAAAAAAATAATCGTCGTTTAATATACATTCAGATGACAGCATCTATAGTCACCGTCGTCATTAAGATACCCAAACCCAGAAATTTGAACAGTGTTCTGGTAGCCTAAAGACAACGTTTAATGGAGAAACAGTCGTCTTTAGGCTACCAGTTGCGGCTTAAAACGCAGACGACGGGAGTAAATGAACAACCGACGTATAATAAACATTTGGACGACGGTTTGATCCGTCAACCGTCGTCGTAGTTATAAAAAAAAACAGCTTAAATCTCCCATCCCCATTCCTTTTCCAAGAACCCATGGCCAAACAAACATAAAAGAACCCAAACAGAGAGCAATTATTACAAGATTGCAAACACCAAAACCCTAATATAGCTACCAACGAAAACATTTATGGATTTAAGAAGAGATTAGGGTTGTACTTACATGGATATTGAGAGAGAGCTGCGAGAATATAACAACTGCTTGAGAGAGAGCTTGAAGAATCTACGTACCCAATGCTTTGAGAGAGAGCTTGGAGAATCTATGTACCCAATGCTTTGAGAGAGAGCTGAGAGAATATAACAAATGCTTGAGAGAGAGCTGAGAGAATTAGGATTAAAGGGACTAGAGTTGTACTTACATGGATATTGAGAGAGAGCTGGGAGAACGAAAACTTTCAGACAAATTTATGTTGAAGAGAGAGAATGAACTATTTGAGGGTTAAAGGGAAATTCTGAAAATTTTAGGTCGCGGTCAAAAATTTTAAAGTACCGCGTTTTTCAACCACGACGGTCAACACTTACACTGACGTCTAATAATTACTTACAACGGCGGTGTTTATAAAATACCGACGTTGTAAACATAAAGGACGTCGCTATTTAATAACCGACGTCGTAAATCGAATTCAATTAGTCTTTGTTAATGTAGTTGACCAAAAACAGCGGGAGAAAACCGGCGTCGTTTCAACAAACCCTAAACCCTAAACCCTAAACCCTAAATTTTAAAATAATTTTAAAAAAATACACAAGTACGAGAAAAATGAACCGAAAATTGCTATGGAATCCTTACAACATTGCCTTCTACAATAGGAGGCTAAAATATGAATTTCATAATTTTGAATTTATGGGCACCAATGGATCACATAAACCTTAGGGTTATGTTATGTAAAGTATAAGGAGCACCATGCTTTGTCTCTAAATTTGTTTGAATTTTGTTATCATTCGAACTTTGAAAACTAAAATTACATTTTTCAGGCCTTAACGGGCAAGATATTGTCTCAATCAGTGCATAGAATTTGCCGGTATATTTTTCGGATTTTGTTTTGAATATATTATTAATATTAGTAATTAAATACAATAAAAAAATATTTCCAAAATTATATTTTTTAAAGCTTTAGGATAGAGACAATATTCCAATGCTTGGTAGTTTTCAGTTTAATTTTTGGATTTAGTTTTGAATTTAATATGGAATTAAATAAAATATAAAAGTCAATAAAAATTAAATTAAAAATGACCTATCCGACGTTGTATCCCTTTACAACGACGTTAAACTAATAACCTGACGTCCAAACGAATATAAAACGACGTCTTTTTATAACCGACGTTGTTTAAATATACAAAGGCGGATATTTAAGAATATCTGCCTTTGTATAATATTAAGACGTCAATAAGGTTATACGAACCGACGTAGTATATGAGTACAAATTCATTTATACAGGATGAATTAATTATCAACCGTCGTTGTTATTACTATTACACGTCATTTAGTGTATATAACCGACATTGGTTAAATAAACAAAGGCGGATATTTAAGAGTATCCGCCTTTGTATATTATTAAGACGTCGACAAGGTTATACGAACTGACGTAGTATATGAGTACAAATTCATTATACAGAATGAATTAATTATAAACTGTCGTTGTTATGAGTATTACACGTCATTTTAGTGTATATAACCGACGTTGTTCAAATATAGAAAGGCGGATATTTAAGAGTATTCGCCTTTGTATATTATTAAGACGTCGATAAGGTTATACAAACCGACGTAGTATATAAGTACAAAATTCATTTTTCAGGATGAATTAATTATAAACCGTCGTTGTTATGGCTATTACATGTCGTTTTAAAGAATTGCCGTCGATGTTATATTTCCAGTTACTCCAAGACGACCATTGTGTACACGTATGAGACGTGTAAATTAGAATCAGACGTCGGTGTTTGGGAACTAAACAAGTTTTAAAACAAAATTTAATTTTTTTGATTTTTGTTCGCTTGATTACAACAAAATATTTATGTACATTTTAAATAAACTAAATTAAACCTAAACATTGTTCATAAATATTTATCTACATCAATTATCCTTCGGTAATTGCGTGTTCACGAATTCTGCCCATTCATGCCTAACTTCGTCAATATCCTCTTGTTTATACTGAAGTTTATCTTTTTTCTTGTCAAACTGCAAAATAAACCAAAAAACCGACGTGTTATAAAGATACAAACGACGGTTATAAACTAAAATATGACGTAGTCAAATAAAGAAAGTATATCTAAAATGTTGCGTTTTACCTTCTTCTCGAAATTTAGGTCTGGATCATGAATTATATCTCTCATGAATCGCATCACGTAATAGCCACACTCTACACTTGTTGGTTGTTCAGGAGTGCCGTGTAGATTTTTCCAAATGGCCTGCTGTTTACGTGAATTTTTATTTATATGAATGTTAAACATTTTAATTGACCTGTTACAAGAAAACAAAGGGTGTTAATGACAAAACAAAAAATTTAAATACAAATAGTAACCGTCGTGGTAAATCAGTCAAAACGACGGAGTTTTTTAAACCAAGACGTGATATTTTGTTTAAAACGGCGGTAAAAACTAACCGTCGTTGTGTAACGTTATAACGTTGGTAAGAGTAAAACGTCGTATAACAAAAAATTGAGCAGAAAAAATTAAACGTTCTTAAATAAAACCCAAACGACGTTTTAAAGAAACTGCTGACGTGGTAATTAAATTAACACGTCGGTAATAACTTACCGTCGTTATATTTTAATTATAACGTCGGTATTATTAAAAAAAGTCGTTTATTTAAATAATTTATAGGAAAAATCTTAAATCAGAAGAAATCAACTTACGTATTCACTATATTTCTCATGTCGTCGTCAACCATGCGTTTTGGCAGTGAATTCATGTAATAGGCAGTCTCCGTTAATGGTCTCACAATTACCATCACCTAATGACCCCTGCACATAATGATTCATATAGGTTAACCCTGGATTATAAGGGACCAAGAAAAATATTAGAAGCTCAGGAAAATACTTTAAATGGTACTAACCCTGGATTATAAGGGACCAAGAAAAATTGATTCCCATCTGCTGCTTGCAGGCGGTTTGTCAGGTTTTTTATTCGGTCTGATATTGATCCAGCTCCAGAGCTCACTAGCCCAGGGTCCACGAGGCCAACAAGGTTTACCATATTTGCCATTTTTAAATAGTCAAATAGGAACCTAAATATATGAAAGTCAATTAAATGAGATTTTAATTTAAAAGAAAATGTAAAACAAAATGGGATTAGGGAGAATTACCTCATGTATACTGATATCACAGTGGTTCCAATCTCAACCGTGGAACCAAACTGCAAAACATCTTCAGTGAAGAGGAAGGTATCATGCTCAAAGCCAAACACTTCCTTCGGCATGTGAATTGTTAGAGCCTCGTTACCATTAGGCAACAACTTGGTCTGGAAATGTTGGCATAAGGCTAACAGAGGAGGTGGCATGTCTAGCTTTGAGAGATCCTGTTACAAGAAATAAATAAAGAAATATAAGTTAGTTTGTGTGTGAACTAAAATAAACGACTCTAACTAAACTCAAAAAACCGACGTGGTATATGATATAAACGACGGTTTCTAGTAAATACTGACGTAGGAAAGGTTATACACGTCGGTAAATAGATAACCGTCGTTGTGTTGAATTTATAACGTCGCTATACTATAGAAAGGTCGTCTAATATAAATACAGTTAATGAAATCATGGAATAGACGACGGTTTATAAAAGCGTCGTGGTATTTAACTAAACACGACGTGTCTTGTAAGAAACAGACGTATATACCGTCGTTATTTTAAATTTTAACGTCGGCTATTAAAAGGAGCGACGTCTATTTAAAATTTAAAAAGCAGAAATAGAAAATAGCAGAGATTTTACCGTGTCCTCTTTCTCTTTTCCAGCAGTATCAGCTTCAGGCTTCGGATCTTCTAATTCCAAAGCTAGGGGTCTGATATTAGTGGCCCCAGAGCAGCTCGCCTTATCAGACATTGGATTTTTTGGGCTTTGACCTTGAGGGGGTAAAATAATTGGAGGAATTGGAGTGCTTGGAGAAATTGGGGTTTGGAGCATCTGGCTGGGATCAAAATTAGGAACTAGTTGACGGATATATGCCAACATATCCTCCCTCTCTGCTCTGACTGCTTCCATTATAGTTTCCTTTGACTTCGCCTCAATCCTCAATGTCTCTTCTCTGACTGCCTCCCTCACACTTTCCTTCAATTTGTCACTAAATTTCACTCTCTGCTGTTTTGGCAAATTGAAGAACTGAGTTGGGGTAACGCCAGCACCAGCTCCTCTGACTCTCCCACCATGCTCGGGGGTTCCCAAAGCCAGAGTCAAGATATCATTGCTCCCGGAGACAGTCAGAGTGCCTTCGGAGACTTGCTTTTGCAAATCATCCTAAAAGAGAGAAAGAGAGATTGTTAGAACCTGAGCAGGGTGTATGACAGATACACATACCGACGTTGTAAATTATAAACAACGACGGTTTTTCTTAAATGACTGACGTGGTATTAATTTAAAACGTCTGTATATAAATACCGTCGTTGTTTATACTTTACAACGTCGGTATATAAAAATACGTCGTATATTCAAAATAAAACAGATTAAGACATAAATCAAAGACCGTCGTAGTATTCAAAGTAAGACGACGGATTATTAAACAAACAGACGTAGATGTCCAATTCCATACGGCTGCACAAAATTACCGTCGTTGTATAAGCATTCTAACGTCTAGATAAGATAAAACCGTCGTAAGTTTTAATGAAGAAGTGAAAAAACTCGATTGAAATATGCATTCTTTTCCAGAAATGGTGCACCACAAATTTCAGTGAAATAGACAGAGAGAGGGAGAGTGTGTGCGTGAGTAAACTTAAAACAAAAATGCAGTTCATAGAATAATTTAATCCGTCGTATTAATTCTATCTAGACGTCTACTTTATTCAAAAACTGACGTCCTATTCATTTTTAAACGTCCGTAAATTAAGCCCGTCGTGGTGTTCATTTTATAACGTCGCTTATGTAAAGATAAACGACGTCTATACCAAAATAAAGCACTCTGTTTTTCAAATTTAGAACAGAGTTAGTGAGACTTACGATTATTTTTGCCTTCTCTGCAGCCTTTGGATCAGGGATGTTTCCTGTTTTATCTTCTCTTGCTTTCTTCCACAGAACAGTTCGATCGATTTCTTGACCTTCGGGCATGGTTTCTTCCAATTGGTCCGTCAAACCAACATACCCTTTTCTAGACAACCTATGGTTGTACTCCAATTTCTCCCTCCTCTCCTTCTGCTCAGCATGCTTAGCCTCAAAATCTGGGGTTAACCTTGAAGCTACGAAGGCATCCCATTGCGATTTCTCTATGAACTTATAAAGCGCAGGGGTTTCTTTTAATTTCTCCTTCTCATGTGCGAATGGAAGGATATATTGCTTAGTTACGTTATACTTGAAATCCTTCCATTTTTTGGCGGCAGACGACAAGACCAAGTTCTTGTAACTATCCCCAATAACATAGGACATTTGAACAGCTTCCCAAATCTGCTCCTTCACGTCCTTGGGTAATTGTTTCCATTTCTTGTCCACAAGAGGGACTCTGGTTCGTGCCAAAACACCAATGTAAGACTGCATCTCAACAGCAGCCTTGCCATGTGGTTTGCCATCTTTATTGAACTCAACCACAGGCTTAACCTTCTCAATTTTCCTCTTCACAACACGGCTCATTGTGCTGATACCGCGGCCAGATTTTGTGTCCTCAACAAATGTGGCTGTGCTCGAGTCTTTCTCTGAGGTTGAGGAAAATCTCATCCTATTCGAGGGTTTGCTTTGAGTTGATTTTTCAACTTCCACTGAACCTGTTTTGGGTTCATCCCCTTGTGCCATTGAACCTGCTTTGGCCTTTGACGCTGCAGCTTCCTTGTTTTGAGATTTCGAAACCATTTTTGATTATCTGCAAGGAAAACAACGTCGGTTAATAAAACTAAACGACGTAATAATACAAAACAACGACGGTAATACTAAAAAAGTGACGTCCTATTAAACAGTCTCTTAGACCATGAATGGAAATAAGACGACGGTTTTATATATTTCATGACGTAAATGTGTATAACTACGTCGGTTAGTAATAATAACCGACGTGGTTTACAATTTACAAAACGATTGTTCTTCTCTCACTAGACGACGGTTTTATCTTGTTTACGACGTATTAATTATCACACCATGACGGTTTTTAACCACCGTCGTGCAGTTTGCATTACGGCCGTCGTGGTGTGTCCATTCTATCGTCGAAAACAAGACAGAACTGTCGTCTTTTGGCGTCGTGAGAGTATCTACTTATGTATTTAATCAAAACCAGTGTAAGATTTCTTCAATTTGACAGAATCTTGTTTCCAGACAACTACGGCATGCAAATGAAATGTAAAAAAAGGGAAGAGAGTGAGAAAAAACCTTTGGCGTGCAAAGAAAAGTTTCCTTCCGACGAAGACGAAGACGAAAATGGTGATTTGGAGATGAAGACGAAGATTCAGACGAAAATGGTGATTTCCCAAAACCTTTGGCTGCTTTTGGGAAATGAGAGGGAAACTACGATACTTTATCGGGAAGAGAAAACCGTAGAATGTTAGGTCAGGTGACGAAAAGTTTATATATTTTCCCAGAGTTCAATACAACAACGTTGTTATTAAAAAACCGCCGTATTATTTAGTTATAACGACGGTATATAATTCATAAAGGACGTGGTTATCACAACTGACGAAAGACTTTTGGAATTCCGATGGGGTTATGACGGCGCTTTGTTCCTATGAACAGACGTTGTACTTATAAATTGAACGACTGTGTATTTTAATAAACCGACGTGGTTACTTTGGTGTTCTGAAAACGACGTCGTTCTCTTTTTAATACGCGCCAAATGACTTTTGGATTTCCGATGCAATTATGACGGCGCTTTTTTTATTTTAACGGACGTTGTACTTAGAAATACAACGACTGTGTATTTTACGAAACCGACGTGGTTACTTTGGGGTTCTGAAAACGACGTCGTTCTATTTTTAATACGCGCCAAATGACTTTTGGATTTCCGATGTAGTTATAACGGCGCTTGTTTATCTAAACTGACGTTGATTATTAAAATATGACGTCGCTATGTGATAAGCCTATATTTTATATATATTTTATGCCTCCTTTACTTATCTATTTGTTAATTTCCTTGGATTAAATTGGTTGTTTTAATTAGTTTTGTGAGATTTGTGAAGGAATTGTGAAATATGAGAAAGTGTGCTAAAAAGGGGCAAGAAGATGAAGATTGGAGATTAATCAAGTCAAGAAGCCAAGCCATTCCTTTTGTCGCAAGGAATGTTGTCAAATTTCCTAATTCAAGACGATTCAAGTTTTATCAAGTCAAACAAGGAGAAATAAAGAAGACCCTATTTTAGAAGGAATCCTACTTTTATAATAATTGTAATTATACCTTAGATAGGTAGGATTTGTAGGAGTATTATAAATAGGGAGTTTAGGTCATTGTTCAAGGATCGAATTACCCACCATCAAATTCCTACACATTCATACTCATAGCCGAAACACCCAAAGGAGAATACAAAGAGCTTGTGCAACCTTGGCATTCATGTCTTCATCAACCATCATGATTCTCAATAAGTCCTTCATGAACTAATTCTTTTTACTAGGGCTACGATGTAGCCTAGCTATGAATACTCAAATTCTTTGATATTGTTAATTTTATTTATCTATACATGTTGAGTGCTTGTTACCGTTCTTAATGCTTTCAATTAATTGGCCACTAATTGCATGATTGGAAGAATTAGGTTGAAACCGGAAGGAGATTCCTAATAAAAAGCTTCTAGTAACAAGTACCATAAATTACATAGCCGACTCGGAAGATTAGGTTATGGTTTGTGTAATCTTCATTGTTTTCCACAAATCTTAATGGGTTCTTAGCTATCTAAATCCATAACTAGGAATAGAGTGGGTTGACTGTAAGGAATACAACTAATATAACTCGGAAGAGAGTATTAGTGAGGTAAGGGAAAACGATTATCAACATGTTAGGTAATTAGAATTAGCAAGCTAGAAGGATTTGGGTGGGATTAGCTAGGTGAAATCGGTGCCCTAGTGCTTTATCATCTTTGTTTCCATCTTTTACATTATTTCCTTAATCTCAATTTATTTTGCTTGCTTAATTAGATTTTAATCATCATAATTCTCTTTTCGTTTAATTCAAATATAATTAGATATAAATCATTCTAGTATTTAATAGATTATTTGATCTCTGTTGGAACGATACTCTACTTACTACTATATTAATTTGAGCGATATTGTCCACTTGCAATTAATCACATCAAATTTTGGCGCTATGTAAATTAGAATCGACGTTGTACTTCGATAATTTGTTTAAATATGATTTTTTCACGCGTTTTTTAACTCTCAGTTTTCAATTAGGGTTGCAGAATGATTCCTCACAAGACCAAGCATGGGTTTGCTACATCCTCCTGTGTAGCAAGGGTGAAACCAGCTTGAGAACCCGCATGGGTGTTCCTGATGCTCGCAGAGACGGACTCAGGTGGTGGCTGTAGCTGGGAGTGGGCTTGAGGTTCAGAATGAGTAGGTGGTGTCTATTCATTCTGAACCTCAAGCCCACTCCCAGCTTCACCCCAAAGGCACAACCCACAACAGGTTCTAAGGCTGGTTCCACCTTGCTACACAGGAGTTTTGAAGTTGATCACTGTGGAAAAGGGGACTACAATGTAACCAGGAATCGAGGAGTGAGGGTTCACACTTTGTTGATTTTGATTTTGATTTTGATTTTGATTTTCAGGAATCGAGGCAGTGCAGGAGCTTGAGAACAAGAGGAAGGAGAGGGCCCAGCTTGCATATGAGAGGAAGAAACAGTTGAACATATATTTGCCACGATGTATTTGCCAAATTTGTGTTCATATATTGTGTAAATATTTAACACGAAGAGATTTGCCTTTTAAGATGAAAATGTTGTTGAGGATTGAGAATTAAATTTTGTTTTGTGTTAAGAAAGATATTACCAAAATAAAAGAAAAATTAATTAATTTTAAAAAGCTATAAACATAAGACGGCGGTTTACAGAGAGGGCAGACGTATAAATTGAAAAAATACGACGGTAATTTGAACTTAGGACGTGGTAAATAAAAACGACAGTAGTGTTGTAGGTACCGTCGTAGTATACTCCAAAATAATAAGTCGGCAGTTTACAAAGAATGCACCGTCGTAGTATACAGACGTTGATTCCACTATATTATACGACGTGGATTAAGAACAGTTGGTCATGTTTAGTTAGGAGTTAACACGGCAGGTTTTTTGGTGAACTGTCGTCTTTATTTTCTACGTCAGTGTATTCATACCTGCTGTCGTTGTTTTTTGGTCAGATTTTAACTCTGAAGAAATCCTTTTTTAAAAACGACGGTTTTTTTTTGTATGCGTCGTCTTTTAAAAATATTGAACAGTAAATCACTTATCCACGACGGTTTTTTTTTATACCGTCGTCGATTTAAATACAACGACGGTTTTATGTTATGCCGTCGTCTTTTTCTGGTCGTCTTTTTCCATTTTTGTAGTAGTGAGTAGCATTGTAATCAGCGTCTAGTTAAGGGGGGCCCAGAGTTTTTTTAATATTATATATGTACATATATATTATATCAGCGTCCAACTTAAAAAAAATAAACACACGATGAAATTAAATGAGGAAACACAATTCCTCTTCCAAGAAGAAACCCCAACACGCGTCCTCTTTTCCCAACGCCTACTCCTAGTTTCTCCATGGAAGAACATACTCTCTATTTAATCCACCAAGCTCTTAATCCACCACCATATTATTTTATGTTTTCCCAATCTCTCTTCAATCCATCCATTATTTTTAGTTTCTCTCGTCCCTCTTTTCTCATATTGTAACCCTAAGAATCGATCTCTCACTGAAAGGCTCACAATTTTTCTTTTTTGATATTTGTCTTTGAGATTGATGGTGACCAAGAGGAGAGGAACATGAGAATTTGAAAAGGTAATCATATTTATGAATTTCTCTTTATTTTTTTTCCTATCCAGCAAACTATTTTTTCTCACCCTAAACCCTATCTGCTGGTCTATGTTGAGTTTTGTTCTTGCTTTTTGTTGTTGGTGCTTGGCCTCTATTTTTTGTTAGGTGGTTTGTTGATTCTCTTTATTGATTTAATTTGCACCTTTCGGCCCAAAAAAAAAAAAAGATACTTGAGAATTTATTGTCAAAGAATAGGTTGTTTTGTTGAATATTAGAAGTTATCTGACTATACATGGACCTAAATATGATTTTTGTTTTTTATGATTCATGTACTTTTGCTTTGTTAGAATGATCATTACTATGTTTAAATAAAAATGAATGAATGAGCAAAAATAAAATAAAATCCTTTTGTATTAAGCTTTATTGTATACTAAGGAAGGGGCCTCAGTTAATTTATCGCCACCCAAAAGTCAGGGTCAACCCTAATGCTTCTACCGTGCACTTACTTAGATATCTTTTTTTTTTCTTTATGAAACAGGGGGGAAAACACTTACTTAGGCCTTCTCCAACCCATTTGGTCATAAATCCAAATTTTTCCCCTTAAAAAAGATTGTACTCATCCTTCACAATCATGTTGTGCAAAATTATACATGTCATCATGATTGAGTGGAGGTTATCCTTGCAACACATACGTGCAGGGCCCCAAAAATAGTCCATTGAGCCTGTAGTATTCTAAATGCTCTTTCAACATCCTTCCTGTACGCTTCTTGCATTTGTACAAAAAGTCTCTTCTTTGGGTTATCAGGAGAAGAGATGGTCTTCACCAAAGTAGCCCAACGGTGGTAGATCTCATATGCCAAATAGTAGCCCAAATGGTATTGATTTCTATTGACAATACATTCAACCTGGGAAGCACTCCATGCACCACCACATCATTGAACAATAGGGAACGAGCTAAAATTTTGATATCATTGTTGGATCCAGCAAATCCAAAAAAGGCATGTCGTATCCATGTTTCGTATAAGGCCAAGGCCTCTAGCACAACAGTGGGCTTTTTTTTTGTGACTGGTAAACTGGCCTGCCCAAGCATCATGCGCAGTTCTTCCATTCCCAGTGCATGTAGGCCAAACTTCCTATCATACATGGGAGGCCTCGACGGCTCGCCTTATGCAAGAGCCTGTAATGGTCAATTGGATTGTGAGACCTGAGGTACCATACATGGCAACATAACATAACTTATGGAGTGATTCAAGAGCTGTGCTTTCACCCAATCTACAGTACTCATCTGTTGCATCAGCCAAGCATCCCCATGCGAGCATACGAAAGACAGCGGTTAACTTATGCTCGGGGGATAGCGGCCGAGCCCGTCTTTATTCTAGCGAAAGTATGGCTAGTGGTTGACAACATCATTCGAGATGCGGTAAATCAACTCTTTTCGCATTCAGAACCGCCTATGAAAGTCCGTAGTATTAAAATGTGGCCTTTCAACAAAGTAGTCGGACATGAGATTGCGATGGTGATCTTCCCTCTCATGGTTCTTGTACTCACGACTGACTACCAACGCACCATGTTTAGGGAGGTGATCGGCTTCATTCTCCAGTGAAGTATGGTGGACAATAGCTTGTATCACTCTATGATGATGTTCCTTATCATCTAAATTATCATCAAACATAAGGAAAAAGATGGCCTTGCAACGGTTATCCATTGAGATGAAAAGTATGAGAATGAAGAAGATGATGTGTTTGAAAACCAGTGGTACTCTTCTTTAATAGATTTTGTGGACATTTTCAACAAGAATGAGGAGATTGATGAAATTGAGAAAGGAAAAATAAATTGAGAAATAGAAAAAAATATTTTTGGTAGATTGTTTGAGAAATGGGTGAGTATTTATAGAGTTTGGACCTAGTTTTTGGAGTTGGATCTGATTTAGATTAAGTAAAAATATTATTTTGATTGTTGGATTTAAATTCAGTCGTTGGATTTTTTTTACCGTTAAAATAGCTTGGATTTAATATGGATAGTTGATTTGGGTTACTGTCGAAATAAATAAATAACGTGGCGCGACAGCTTCTGCAACATAGCAGTGGCGGGCCCCAATGTTTCCTCCTTGCACATGGGCTGCGTCATGGCTCAGTGGGCTCCACCAAAAAAAAATTTCAATCCAGGCAATAGCTAGACTGGTATTCCGCCCCAATTTTGAGTTTTCACAAATTTTAACCCCTTACTTTTGTTGGGTTGGAAGAAGAATTGAGCTCAAATTTAGAATTTTTTAAGTTTAACTTGCTAGGTTGGAGATGGCCTTAAATATCTTTTTGATATTTCTGAGATTCTTTTCTTAAGAGAAAAGCCTGAGACTTATACAATGATAGATAAATTCGCAACCACTTATGTGGCATATTGATGGACCATAGAATAAGTAAGAAATACAAACTGAACAAATGAATTAAATCACAAAAAGAAGAGATTTAATTCAAACACCATTTTTTCAATGTTCTCAAAGTTGGAAAAAGTCCTAAGTTGGAATCTCCTCCCCATTGATTGAAAAATAGCCCCTATTCAGTTTCTTGTGGGTCGTCATGGATGTGGATCGACTGGTACTACACCTTAAAACTAGAGCATGCATACTTTTGAGTGTGGTTTGGAAAACTGCTAACTGTATAAGTGGTAAAGTAGTAGGTATAGTATTACTTTAAACTTCTGTACAGTCTATACACATGAGTAGGCATCATTTGATATCTAACAAAAATGCTTGTGTTAAACCCCAATTTTTATTATTTTGAAGAGTTGGTACCTATTTGGACAAGAATATAGTTGTGGTAGCTTTATAATAAAGCCCTTTGCCTTGTCTCAAATTGATCAAATCAATGTCAAAACTTGTGTATGAAATATAGTGCCAGGATCCGATTTTGTTCTCCGAAAGTATCCGTCCTTGATCAATTCTGATCGGCATAGACGTCGACGACTTAAAACTAGGGCTGCAGTGCAGACATATCAAAGAAGAATTCTTGTGTTAATTAAGCCCATTATTATTTGGCTACCCTGAGGAATCGGTAATATGTTTCCTCTTTGCTACGTAGGTACCTTGACCTTCCTGTCCAAAAGGCAAATGAGAATAAAGAATACTTCTAGAAGCCTTATAGTAGGCTTTTGCCGTGTGCCAATCTTGTGCTGTGATTTTTCTTCGCCACATAAACAAAGCTACGCCGTGTCAACCGAGCTGCTAAGAAACAACCACTCCAACAATTCTCATCTGCTTCTCTTGCTATATAAACTGCGCTTCATCTCATCAACTATCCATCCAAAATAACCAAAACCCAAATACTTCTCTTAGCTTAATTTCATTATTTTCTTCTCTGTCTGATCGGATTGTCTTTTTGAAGAGCCTTAGAATATTAATATTCAAAGATCATGAGTTCATCAGCTAATAACTCCGGCGCAGCATACCCTCCCCCACCTCATTCCACAGCTCGAGGTCCTTATTATGTGCAGGCCCCACCATCTGCTGGTAATCCAACAAGAGATGGCCCAAATACCCATGGACATGGAGCTGTAGAAACAAAGTCAAAAGGTGATGGCTTCTGGAAGGGATGCTGTGCTGCCTTGTGCTGCTGTTGCGTTTTGGATGCATGTTTTTGAACATCATCCAGGAGATTCTTGAATTGAGAGCCCAATAATACACATATATATTTCTTTCATTTGTGAATTCTATTTTACACATGCTTTTTTGTTTTCTGACTTTATTAGAGCACTTTCACCCATTTGCCATGGCAAAAGGCAAGGGCAAGGTTAGGGCTGTTACTATTCACATGAATAGTGGCAGTTCTTGCAAAAGACTTGTTGTGTTTCCACCCATTGCCATGGCAAATGACAAATACTATTCATTTTTAGTTTTTTTTTTTTTACCTAAACAATTAATTTGGAGAAGATTTTCGAATAAGATTTTCGATTCCCACGTGTCAATATTTATTATAAAATTCATATCTCATAATTCAAATGAATTTTTCGGATAAAATTTTCAGCTGCCACGTGTCGATATTTATTATAAAATACAAGTCTCAAATTTCAGATAAGATTCTCGGGTGCCACGTGTCGATATTTATTATAAAATACAAATCTCAGATTTCATATATAAGATTTCCACCCTCTAAAATCGCGCCACGTGTCATCTCTATCTTCTAAATCTCTCTATAAAACCAGAGGCTCAACTCATACCTCTCACACCATATCTTCTATATCCTTTCATTTCTCAGATTTTAGATTTCATAGTTCACTCTCAATGTCAGACATGAGGAGATGCTTGGAGAGGCAGGAGTGAGAAATTAAAGAAAGAAGGCGTAGATGAGCTTAAGAAGAAAGGGAGGAGAAAGAAGATGATGAACAAGTTGCCATGGCAGTGGGTATGCTCGATCTATCAACGCAAGGCCACCACCGTGGTTCACAAGTCGGCCCGAATGTGGACAGACATAGGCATTCTTGGGGTAAGAATCTTTTGAAAGATCACTTTATCCCAAATTCTGTGTACTCTACTGTTTATTTTCGAGGGCGAAATAGAATGCAACCCCATTTGTTCAATAAAGTCATGCATGATGTTTGCAATTACGATGCAAACTTCGTTCAGAAGTGTGATGCTGCTGGGGTTTTGGGGGTTCTTTCGAAGCAAAAGCTTACAACTTCTTTACCAATGTTGGCGTTTGGTGCATCTGCAGACCAGGTGGATGAGATTGCTAGGATGGGGAAGTCCACTACTCTAGAGAGCTTGGTCAGATTCTGTGATGCAATCGAAACTCTCTACACCATGGATTACCTCCACAAACCTACGCCTAGGGACCTCCAAAGGCTTTTACAAAAAGCCGAAGCTCGAGGTTTTCCAGGCATGATTGGATGCATCGACTGTATGCACTGGCAATTGAAGAATTGTCCAACTACCTGGCAAGGAGATTATGGGAATAGGAAAGGGCAAAAAAGTATAATTCTGGAAGCCGTTGCTTCGTTCGATACATGAGTTTGGCATGCTTTTCTAGGAGTTGCCGGAGCTCAAAATTGTCAAAACTATTCCTCATCCCCGATCGGAGAAGGAAAAATTATTTGCTGCCTATCAAGAGGGTTACAGGAAAGATGTGGAAAGGTGTTTTGGTATCCTCCAAGCACGGTGGGCAATTATTAGGGGTGCTGCTCATATGTTTGATGAGGAGGTGCTTCGGAGCATTATGATGACGTGCATCATCCTCCATAACATGATTGTAGAGGATGAGTATGATTATGATGCTCCAGAGGTGTTCGAACCCGATCCCATGAACACGACATTGACAAGAATTTATGAAAGGCCCATGGGAGCAAATGGACAACCACTGGAGCATGAACAGTTGGTTAGGGACGGTCGTTTCAACAACCATATGATTGATCGATATACGGAGATGCAATCATCTTATATTCATGAACGACGTCAAGTTGACTTGATGGAGCACTTATGTACGGTGAGAGGCAATGACGGTAAATGAAGTCAAGTGAAGATGCTTTGTTTTTAATTATGCTTTGTGTTGATGTATGCGTTGTTTGAATTATGCTTTTGTTTTGAATTATGCTTTGGTTGTGTTTTGTTTTTAATTATGCTTTAGTTTGATGTATGCAATGTGTTGAATAAAAAGGTATTTTATTGAATGATTTCTTTATTCACTAAAAGTAAAGCAATACAACTAATTAAGAAATACAATTAATTAAATAAAAGACAAGAAATACAACTAATTCAATAAAAAAAACAAGCAATACAATTAAATAAAAGGCAAGCAATATAACCTAATGGTTTCTTTATTCATTGGCCTTCGCCGCTTTTCTCCCAATAGGCCTCGGCTTCTTTTGGATTGGTGAGTCTTGACTCATCGGGGAATCCAAAGGCGAATCTGATGCCATTGAATCATGGAGCGACGTCTCGTTCAACCCAATGGTCGGACCCGTGGGAATAATTTTGAATCTTGAAGAATTTTTCACTGCCTCCCAACATTGTTGATAGTTGAAAGATTTTCAGCCTTGGCCAATGTTACCGAACCACATTTGTGCTTGCATAATGTATTAAAAAAAATAGTATTGGAAATGCAAGAAACATTTAAAAAATTAGGACATTAAATTTAATAACACGGAAATTACAAATAATTTACCTCATTGCCAAGATTTTCGCCGCTTCGATGGTTGTCCCTCGCTCTTGCCAACGCATCTTTCCATTTCCCCAACTTTTTATTCAAAATTTTCCACCTACTAGCCAAGGCCATTTTCATACGAGCCGAACCCGATCTTTCACAAAAATCGGCATCAATTTTTCTCCACATATGAGAGAACTTCATCTTATTGCCCGCTATCGGACAATGACCAACTTGGACCCAACAGTCAGGTAACAGAACATCTTCCATGGTTGTCCACGCCCTTCCGGCTTCGATGGAAGATGCTATAAGATGATGAATAAAAAAGAAATTTGAGAATGAAGAAAATTTTGTGTAGAAAGTGAATAATATTAGGAGAAGAAAATGTACGAAGATTTGGTGTTGAAATTGAAGAATATTGGTAGGTATTTATAGACAAAAAGTTCAGAATTTTTTAGTAATTTTTTAAATTTTTTTTGAATTTTTTAAACAAAAAAAAAGACAGCCATTGGATTGGAGGGCAAAAAAGGATCGGACAACCCAGAATGTGAGCCGTTGGCGGAAATCAGGCGCACGGAAGTTTAAATTTTTTTTACCGTTGGCACATGCCAACGGTAAAAAATTTTAAAACTCGGGCGCTGACGTCAGCAGCCCTCAGGCTAGAGCACGAGCTCGTTTTGCCTTTGAGTTAGCCCGGTTTGCTGGGTCCCACGTGCTGCCCGGGCTGCTGAAGCCCGCTGGAAGGTCGAACTGTGGCTTGGCCCCCCTCCTGCCCGGGCCAAGAATGCCCTAATGGAAGCACTCTTTCTGCACATGACAGAGTAAAGAATGATAGAGTCAATGTATGAACACAAGCATGATTAGTATGAATATGAAATAAGAAAGGCCCCACTCTCTACAGGGAGGGGCAGTGCTTTTGCAATGACACATGACCAAAAGACCAAACGTAAGAATTTTACCAATTGAGACCGACCGTGAAGCAACAGCCTCTTATTATTTCATTTTAAGCATCGTTCCATGCGTACTGTCAGATTTTTTTTTTAACCAAACACCTATTATTCAATTTTAGGCATCATCTTAAGGTATTTAAAAGTTGACAGATGATGCAAAATGGAATTTAGTCTAATAAAAAAGGGTCTTGATTTACAGACTAGTGGTCTTATGTTTGAATCAAACCACCACAGTATCTTAGTAGTGTGTGTGAAACCCCCCTCTCTATAGTTTAGACCATCACTTTGTAGTACTACAAAAACGTTGATAGAGGATGGTGAAAATCTCTCCCTCTTTTACTCGAGTGTTATCAATAAACTCTTGTTATAGAACATGTTTATATGTTTATTAATAGTTTATAGTCGGATTACGAAACATGAACTTGTACCCCACTTATATTATATTACATGAACTTGTAACAGCTATGTGTTTGTGACACAACTTAAGACCCAATCTCTAAAGACTTTTAATTGTGCAAAAGGTTATTGTTAGAAAATGAAATGTTTAATATTAATACTAATATTTATATTTTTTTTCAATTTAAATGGAATTCGGATGTGATTCTGGTTGAAAATGAGACCCATTTACGTTTAATCGAAGAGGTGAAAACCTAAAATACCATACACAGTTCAGTTATTGTTTTAATGTTACCATTTTTATATGGATAAATATGTCATGCAGTGACAAATCCAAGAATATTTCTATGCTTCAAAAATTTTAAGACAAAAAATACGAGTAAAAGTAAAAAGATACTATTATTATTTATGATTCGTGGAAGAAAATATCTTCCGATTCTACTCTCCACTAACGAAATATCTAATTTTCAAAACTCTTCAACTTTTAGCATAATCATTTTGAACAATGTTTGCTTGGAGCATTAGTTTTGAGTTGTTTAAGTTGTAACAGATTCACACCCAGAGCTAAAAAGATTATCCTAAAGCACTTGGTCATATGGGAATTTGTAAAATCTCATTTTTATTTGGAGATAATGTATTGCTACTGGCAAATTTGCTCTTTACCGTCAACACACATACGATGATCATCAGCCAATTGCTATAAAAGATGAGTAGACTTCGACTTAGACACAACCTAGTTATATTCAAGACCCGAATCTTCGTTTTGACGGTCCATTTCGTTTGGCCAACATATGGTCAGTGTCAATGGTCCATACCGTGAGATGGAAAGTCGCGTGTTGATTGATTTGGAATTGAAAGGTTGCAATATTATTTATACTTTATGAAAATATAGAAATGCTATATGGAAATTTGAAATGTGTTAGTGAAATGCATAACGAAATTTGGTCTTTAATGTGGGATAAATTATAGAACGATACGGTAGTACCACGTTGTGTGTATCTTGGACTTCACCAATCCCAATATATTTCTAATTTGATTATTTGTTAACAATTTTATCCACAATAGCCTGTGATCCAAAAATCAAACCATTAGCTCAAAATAAACTGAATAAAATACAAACAAGTTAAATTAGAGTAGATGTAACAAATGTGGCATATAGGTCACAGAACATACATGGTGTGAGCGTCCTCATGCTTCTCATTAAATGGTCAATTTGATTAAGTTGAATTTTTTTTTTCAAGGTACTTTAATTGATTGAATTGAATGCACAGTCAATTTGTTTTAGTCTCGAAGTTTTGTTTTCCTTTTAATTTTGGTCATGGAATATTTGCAAAATCAATTAGGTACTTATTGTCAGATTTTTCAATATTCATCCAAATCGTTGTACGCAAGTGTCCCGTTGTGTTTGGTCACTTTCTGATGGCAACTTTGTCATTGTATAAATGAAACATAAATTAATTGATTAAAAGAAACTAGAAAATAAGAAATGTCAAAAAAGCAAAAGAAAAATATCCCTACTACCCTACCCTAGCCCCTTCCGTCCTTCCCGTTACTTTGTTTGGGGTGTTCTTCGTGATTTGGATGTCCTTCATTATAAGGCTTTCTGGTTCATCCAATCCTACTTAACCACTAATTAAACTCTCATTACATTGCTATATGAACCAACTTATCTGACCACGTGAGGGAGGAGGAGATATGAACAGATTTAATGGGTTATTGGTAGAACCTTAGATCTGAAAAGGGAAACTTGCAGAAAAAACAGAGAAAAAGAGAAAAGGAAATTCATTTCATTTCATTCATGCCTCTCAAGCAAAAGAAAAAGAGAGTTTATACAATTCTTGATCGTGGCTAGCTGGCTATGATCTAGCAAAGGTTCTAACAAAACTCCTACAAATGCGGAAAGGACAAAGTTGTTATTCTGTGTGGAAATAGCTAGGTGATACTAAGGCAATACTAAGGTGATAGTAAGTGGGCTGTAAAGAGTATTAGGCCCCAAATGGGATTGGGTCCTAACATTCCCACTCACTTAAGAACAGACATGACCTCAAGGCTGAAAAGAGGGGAAACGCTGCTAGAGTACTGAAGCATCTTCCCAGGTGGCGTCCTCTTTATGAAGGCCCACCCATTGAATGAGCCGGCGAATAACCAGTTTGTTTCGGCGCTTAAAAATTCCCATGTTCAACACCTTGGCTGGCACCCAAGCAACTACCCCATCAGATGGAGGAGGTAGTGTGGGAGAAGAAGTGACATGGGCACCTACCTTCTTTTTGAGCAAAGAGACATGGAACACATTATGAAGTTTGGAGTTACCATGCAGCTGTAATTTGTAGGCTACTGAACGCACCAGAGAAAGCACCTGAAATGGACCATAGTATCTGGGAGACTATGTGGGATGTTGGGGATTATGTATGGTCGCCTGACGATATGGCTGTAAGCGAAGAAAAACTCAGTCGCCACACTACTACAAAAAGTGAAAAAGACGACCAGAATAATTCACAAGTGACTAGGTTTTTGCTTTTTACTCTGCTAAGTGACTAGGTTACCTCCCACGAATATAAAGTAGCTAGAAGTAGAGCGTCTATTTGTAATGGAACCAGCCCAATCAACATCTGTATATCCAACAACTTCAAGATCTCCATTTTTGAGAACATTAATCCTTTCCCAGGGGCTGACTTTAAGTATCTTAAGACTGATCAACTGCGTTCCTATGAGAAACATTGGGTGAATACATAAACTGACTAACTACACTCACATCATATCCAATATCTGGTCTTGCGTGTGCCAGGTATATCAACCTTCCAACAAGGCATTGGTACTGTTCCTTATTGGTTGGTTCTTAGTCCATGTCTTCACACAACTTGTGATTCATCTCAATGGGTGTGTCAGCAGGCTTACATCCAAGCATTCCTGTTTCAGTGAGTAGATCCATTACATACTTCCTTTGAGATAGAAATATACCAGTTTTTGACTTGGCTACTTCAATTCTGAGAAAGTACTTCAGATCACCTAAATCCTTCATCTCAAATTCCTGAGACAAATACTTTTGCAACTTCAGTTGCTCTTCTGCGTCGTTTCCAGTTACAATTATGTCATCTACATAAACAATCAATGCAATAAGTTTTCCTTCATCATGCTTCAAGAATAGGGTGTGATATGAATTACTCTGTATATATCTAAAATTCTTCATAGATTTAGTAAATATGCCAAACCATGCCTTGGGAGATTGCTTTAACCCATATAATGACTTTCTGAGCTTGCAAACTTGATTTTTCTTGTTAGGAGCTGAATTACATCCTGGGGGTAAGTCCATATATACTTCTTCTCCCAAGTCTCCATGTAAGAATGCATTTTTGACATCAAACTGATGTAGTGGCCCATCGAGATTTGCTGCTAGAGACAATAGGACTCTAATAGTGTTAATCTTGGCTACTGGGGCAAAGGTCTCCTCATAGTCTATCCCATATCTCTATGTGTACCCCTTCGCCACCAATCTAGCTTTATATCTTTCAGCGAATCCATCTGCTTTGAGTTTCACAGTATAAATCCACATGCAGCCTACTGTCTTCTTTCCATGAGGTAAGGGCACGAGTTCCCATGTGACATTCTTTTGGAGAGCTCGCATTTCTTCACTCATGGCTTCTTTCCATTTTGGGTCTTCTAGTGCCTCAGTTACACTGTTAGGGCCAGATATGTCATCCAACTGCTTCACATAGTGCACATGTGACTCTGATAATTTGCTGAGAGATATATAATTATTGATGGGGTATTTCCCTTTGGCTTTAAGATCTGCTTCATATTGTACTTGAGGTTTGCCACGGTTCTTCCATTCTGGAAGCTGATATATAGGCTCTGTGCCTTCTGAAATCAAATCATCATGGGATATTTCATTGGTGTTATTAGTTTCAAGAAAAGATGTTACTTGAATGACTTCCTCAGCAGGTGATTGGTGTGGTACTGGAGCTGAAGTGGGCAAAATCTCATAAAACTGTTTAATTTCCTCCTCCTGATTTTGATAGCGTGGGGACAACTGATTGTTTTCCTTTGGCGATCGGTCACTATCTGCTGGCGACCGGTCGTTTTGAAGTAGGTTCTCTATATTTGAAGAACTAAGGGGGGGGGGGGGGGGGGGTTGCTTTTTACTAGCGACCGGTTGCTTTCCACTCGACTTGTCATTTTGATGCGGAGTGACGTCCTAGGGAAAAAAATCAAGAATGAAAGCAATCGGTCGCTTTCCACTAGCGACCGGTCGTTTTGATGCAGAGTGACGTCCTGGGGAAAAAAATCAAGAATTTGAGTAGTGGTGGATTCTCAATTCTCCTCCTAGCCCGTTAAAAAAATATAATTCATGTTCCTGAAACACAACATTTATGGAGGTAAAGACCTTCTGATTAGGAGGATGATAACACCGATATCCTTTCTGATGAGATGCATAGCCAATGAAAACACACTTTTAGGCTCGGGGATCCAATTTGCTTTGTTGGTGATCATGTAAGTGGACAAATACAACACAGCCGAAAATTCGGGGTTCTAGGTTTGGGGTGGGAGGTGTTTGGATATGGTGGTGAAGTGTTTGAAGTGGTGTTTGGAAAGTTAGGATACTAGAAGGAATCCGATTGATAAGGTATGCTGCAGAGACGACGGCTTTGCCCCAAAAAGATCGTGGCATATTATCACCAAAGAGAGAGGCACGAACGACTTCCAATAAGTGTCTGTTCTTTCTTTCAGCCACCCCATTCGATTGGGGAGTATAAGGGCATGAGCGTTGATGTATGATGCCATGATCTTGTAAGAACTAGTTAAGATCATGGTTGAGAAATTCTCCGCCATTGTCAGAACGAAGAAACTGAATTCTAGAATGAAACCGAGTCTCCACCATTTGATAAAACTGTTGAAACTTGGAACTAACTTCCCCTTTAGTTTTGGGAAGGGAAACCCAAGTCATGTGTGTGCAATCATCTATAAACGTGACAAACCATCGAGCCCGTGCCGGAGTGGCAATTTTAGCAGGTCCCCAAACATTAGAATGAACAAGAGAAAATGGAACCAAACTCTTATTTGAACTTAATGGGAACAGGACACGATGACTCTTAGCCAATTCACACGTATCCCTATCACACTAGAAGCTGGAAACATCAAGACTAGAAAATAATGTTGGAAACAACTTCTTAAGGTGACCGAACGAGGCATGCCTAAGACGTTTATGCCATAACCAAATTTTGTCTCTCTCCCCCTCAGAACGAGCTCCATTGGTTGTGAAAGCTTGACCAATCTTGATCTCACTATCCGGTGCCCAGTCCAAGTAGTAGAGTTTGCCCTACCGAGTATCACAACCAATCGTCTTTCCTGTGAGGATGTCTTGAAAAACACAATGATTCGGCCAAAATGTTACAGTACACCCAGAGTAGTAGTAAGTTGCGCAATAGATAACAAGTTATGGTCCAAAGATGAAACAAGTAATATAGAATCCAGATGTGGGGAAGTAGAGAGAGATAGAGAGCCCTTCCCAACCACAGGGGAGGGGGTACCATTAGCATTAGACACCACCGACGGAGTGGATGATTTGCGACTAATAAGTTGGCCAGGATCAAATGTCATGTGATTCATAGCACCCAAGTCGATAATCCATGTGGATTTTTTAGAGGACATATGAAAAGTAGAACCTTTGGTGGTGGCGAAAAAAGCACGAGTCCGGGTAGCCGAGTCAGCAAGATTGATCGCATGCTTCTGTGAGTTTGCAATAAGGGGGAGAATCGTAGGGGTTCGGGACATCGCAGTGGAAGCAAGATGTGATATGAGAATGTGAGAAATTTTGATTGGAGGAGTTTGATTTGAGGAATTTTATGTATGAATTTGATGTAGGAATTGGATTTGAGAGGTATGTGTATAAGATTTAAGTGTATGTGTTTAGGGACTTTGATAAGAGGATTTGAGGACTTTAGATTTGAGGGATTTGGACTTAGGGAAAAATATGAGAAATTTGAGATAAAGGTTTAGAGACAACCTAGGATCGATTGCTCTGATACCATGCTAAAATATGAATATGGTTTGAATACTTTGGGTTAGGTTTTATTCTTCTCCATAATGAGGTATATATAGGAGTTTACATGAGTGCTTTACGAGGAAATATATACAGTTAATCAATTAGGATAGTATCTCCTAATTATACAATGATTTGTTAACTATATAGAATAGGAAAGTAAATCCCTTAATTAATCAAGGAAATAAATCTCCTTTATTAATTAGGAGACTCACGTCAACAATAACTAGGTGATAGTAAGTGGGCTGTAAAGAGTATTAGGCCCCAAATAGGATTGGGTCCTAACACTTATGGTGTCTTAATTTAAAAAATAAATAATAAAAAGAGTTATAAAGATAGAATATTAGACTCATTAACTGATGTGGTATAAATAAATCGAGTTTAATTTTCCTGTGCCCAATTTCCATGTGCCTTCCTATTTCTTTCTTAATATTTTGCCACATGTTCCATACTTAATAGAGAGATCACGACGGTTAACTCGAATTGATATTGAATAATAAAACAAATATTGAAAGAAAACTTTGTTTTTAATGTACTCTTCATCTTCTTCCTCTGGCTTTCTAACCATCCAATGAGAAAAATCCATCGATCAAAGTTCAAACCCCTCCCAATCATTTCAAAAGTTGAAACATTAATAAAGCCCAAATTGGCACTCTTCCACCCTCTTGATCCCTCGCCATATCGATGTCTTCGCCTCCACCTTCAGGGGATTGTAGCCTACGCATCTGGTTCAAGGGTTAATCTAGCACTTAAACCTTTTGATCTCTCTGGTTTTGGCTTGAAGTCAAACAAACACACAAACACACAAACCCAAACAAAACCACTCTCTCCCTCCCTCTCAATCCCTAAACTATAATTTCCAAAATAAATTAGTAATTCTTTTAGTTGCTGAAGAAACACATCACATATTCTTCAAAGATCAATCCAAAAAATATTAATCAATTCTGTTATGTACCACACCACCTTCGCTGCCACACCCTCTTTCAAGAACCCATCCTTGGTTTTCCACCTTGAGATACCACAAGTAGGACAATTAGTTGCATTCTCATACTCCTTCCGATACAAAATGCAGTCATTGGGACATGCGTGGATTTTCTCATAACTCATCCCTAAAGCAGACAAAGTCTTTTTTGCCTCGTACATAGAGGAAGGTAGTGTATTTCCTTCTGGAAGAAATTCTCCTTGAAGTATCAATAATTCTGTAAAGCAAACATCACTCATCCCATATTTTGCTTTCAAATTATATAACTTCACCAAAGCCGACAACTTCGTGTACTTACTGCAACCAGGGAACAAGGGTTCATCGCCATCCCCAATCACATTGGCAAACTCATAAGGATCAGATCCAATATTGGCAAAATCATTATCATCCATCCCTAATTCTTCAGAAACATAACTGAACCTACTTTGCTCATCTTCTTCCACATTTCTACTAGCATTGGTAGTCCATTCCCAAGGTTCTCCGTGCCATCTCCAAATCTTATAGCTTTGGTCAATTCCATTAAAGTATAAGTGTTCCCTTATAATTTCAACCCCAAACAATCGAATATTCCCACATTTAACACATGGACAACGAATCTCAGTTGTATTTCCAAGATTTTCTAACGCAAAATTCAAAAATCCTTCCACCCCTAACTCATATGCCTTCGATCTTCTATCCGCATGCATTCATGACTTATCCATCTCACACTCTATCAAATTCATATAAATATATATATATTAAAGTGGAAAGACCAGCAATGAAACACTACCTCATTCAAATAGCAGAGAACAAAATGAAAATTAAATATAAAACATGTACAAGACGACGGTTTAAAAAAATAATCGTCATTTAATATACATTCAGACGATGGCATCTATAGTCACCGTCGTCATTAAGATACCCAAACCCAGAAATTTGAACGGTGTTCTGGTAGCCTAAAGACGACGTTTAATGGAGAAACAGTCGTCTTTAGGCTACCAGTTGTGGCTTAAAACTCAGACGACGGGAGTAAATGAACAACCGACGTATAATAAACATTTGGACGACGGTTTGATCCTTCAACCGTCGTCGTAGTTTAAAAAAAAAACAGCTTAAATCTCCCATCCCCATTCCTTTTCCAAGAACCCATGGCCAAACAAACATAAAAGAACCCAAACAGAGATCAATTATTACAAGATTGCAAACACCAAAACCCTAATATAGCTACCAACGAAAACATTTATGGATTTAAGAAGAGATTAGGGTTGTACTTACATGGATATTGAGAGAGAGCTGCGAGAATATAACAACTGCTTGAGAGAGAGCTTGGAGAATCTACGTACCCAATGCTTTGAGAGAGAGCTTGGAGAATCTACGTACCCAATGAGAGATCTTGGAGAATCTACGTACCCAATGCTTTGAGAGAGATCTTGGAGAATCTACGTACCCAATGCTTTGAGAGAGAGCTGAGAGAATATAACAAAAGCTTGAGAGAGAGCTGAGAGAATTAGGAATAAAGGGACTAGAGTTGTACTTACATGGATATTGAGAGAGAGCTGGGAGAACGAAAACTTTCAGACAAATTTATGTTGAAGAGAGAGAATGAACTATTTGAGGGTTAAAGGGAAATTCTGAAAATTTTAGGTCGCGGTCAAAAATTTTAAAGTACCGCGTTTTTCAATGACGACGGTCAACACTTACATGGACGTCTAATTATTACTTACAACGGCGGTTTTTATAAACTACCGACGTTGTAAACATAAAGGACGTCGCTATTTAATAACCGACGTCGTAAACCGAATTCAATTAGTCTTTGTTAATGTAGTTGACCAAAAACTGCGGGAGAAAACCGGCGTCGTTTCAAAAAACCCTAAACCCTAAACCCTAAACCCTAAATTTTAAAATAATTTTAAAAAAATACACAAGTACGAGAAAAATGAACCGAAAGTTGCTATGGATTCCTTACAACATTGCCTTCTACAATAGTAGGCTAAAATATGGATTTCATAATTTTGAATTTATGGGCACCAATGGATCACATAAACCTTAGGGTTATGTTATGTAAAGTATAAGGAGTACCATGCTTTGTCTCTAAATTTGTTTGAATTTTGTTATCATTCGAACTTTGAAAACTAAAATTACATTTTTCAGGCCTTAACGGGCAAGATATTGTCTCAATCAGTGCATAGAATTTGCCGGTATATTTTTCGGATTTTGTTTTGAATATATTATTAATATTAGTAATTAAATACAATAAAAAAATATTTCCAAAATTATATTTTTTAAAGCTTTAGGATAGAGACAATATTCCAATGCTTGGTAGTTTTCAGTTTAATTTTTGTATTTAGTTTTGAATTTAATATGGAATTAAATAAAATATAAAATTCACTAAAAATTAAATTAAAAATGACCTATCCGACGTTGTATCCCTTTACAACGACATTACATATACTAAACTGACGTCGAAACTAATATAAAACGACGTCTTTTTATGACCGACGTTGTTTAAATATACAAAGGCGGATATTTAAGAATATCCGCCTTTGAATAGTATTAAGACGTCGATAAGGTTATACGAACCGACGTAGTATATGAGTACAAATTCATTTATACAGGCTGAATTAATTATAAACCGTCGTTGTTATGACTATTACACGTCATTTTAGTGTATATGACCGACGTTGGTTAAATATACAAAGGCGGATATTTAACAGTATCTGCCTTTGTATATTATTAAGACGTCGACAAGGTTATACGAACCGACGTAGTATATGAGTACAAATTCATTATACAGAATGAATTAATTATAAACCGTCGTTGTTATGAGTATTAAACGTCATTTTAGTGTATATAACCGACGTTGTTGAAATATACAAAGGCGGATATTTAAGAGTATTCGCCTTTGTATATTATTAAGACGTCGATAAGGTTATACAAACCGACGTAGTATATAAGTACAAAATTCATTTTTCAGGATGAATTAATTATAAACCGTCGTTGTTATGGCTATTACATGTCGTTTTAAAGAATTGCCGTCGATGTTATATTTCCAGTTACTCCAAGACGACCATTTTGTACACGTATGAGACGTGTAAATTAGAATCAGACGTCGGTGTTTGGGAACTAAACAAGTTTTAAAACAAAATTTAATTTTTTTCATTTTGTTCGCTTGATTACAACAAAATATTTATGTACATTTTAAATAAACTAAATTAAACCTAAACATTGTTCATAAATATTTATCTACATCAATTATCCTTCTGTAATTGCTTGTTCATGAATTCTGCCCATTCATGCCTAACTTCGTCAATATCCTCTTGTTTATACTGAAGTTTATCTTTTTTCTTGTCAAACTGCAAAATAAACCAATAAACCGACATGTTATAAAGATACAAACGACGGTTTTAAACAAAATATGACGTAGTAAAATAAAGAAAGTATATCTAAAATGTTGTGTTTTACCTTCTTCTCGAAATTTAGGTCTGGATCATGAATTATATCTCTCATGAATCGCATCACGTAATAGCCACACTCTACACTTGTTGGTTGTTCAGGAGTGCCGTGTAGATTTTTCCAAATGGCCTGCTGTTTACGTGAATTTTTATTTATATGAATGTTAAACATTTTAATTGACCTGTTACAAGAAAACAAAGGGTGTTAATGACAAAACAAAAAATTTAAATACAAATAGTAACCGTCGTGGTAAATCAGTCAAAACGACGGAGTTTTTTAAACCAAGACGTGATATTTTGTTTAAAACGGCGGTAAAAACTAACCGTCGTTGTGTAATGTTATAACGTCGGTAAGAGTAAAACGTCGTATGACAAAAAATTGAGCAGAAAAAATTAAAACGTTCTTAAATAAAACCCAAACGACGTGGTAGTTAAATTAAAACGACGTTTTAAAGAAAATACTGACGTCGTAGTTAAATTAACACGTCGGTAATAACTTACCGTCGTTATATTTTAATTATAACGTCGGTATTATTAAAAATAGTCGTTTATTTAAATAATTTATAGGAAAAATCATAAATCAGAAGAAATCAACTTACGTATTCACTATATTTCTCATGTCGTCGTCAACCATGCGTTTTGGCAGTGAATTCATGTAATAAGCAGTCTCCGTTGCTGGTCTCACAATTACCATCACCCAATGACCCCTGCACATAATGATTCATATAGGTTAAATAGTACTACAAAGAAAAATATTAGAAGCTCAGGAAAATACTTTAAATGGTACTAACCCTGGATTATAAGGGACCAAGAAAAATTGACTCCCATCTGCTGTATTCAGACGGTTTGACAAGTTTTTTATTCGGTCTGATATTGATCCAGCTCCAAAGCTCACTAGCCCAGGGTCCACGAGGCCAACAAGGTTTACCATATTTGCCATTTTTAAATAGTCAAATAGGAACCTAAATATATGAAAGTCAATTAAATGAGATTTTAATTTAAAAGAAAGGAAAATGTAAAACAAAATGGGATTAGGGAGAATTACCTCATGTATACTGATATCACTGTGGTTCCAATCTCAACCATGGAACCAAACTGCAAAATATCTTCAGGTAAGAGGAAGGTATCATGCTCAACGCCAAACACCTCCTTGGGCATGTGAATTGCCACAGCCTCCTTAACAGGCAACAACTTGGTCTGGACGTGTTGGCATAAGGCTAACAAAGGAGGTGGCATGTCTAGCTTTGAGAGATCCTGTTACAAGAAATAAATAAAGAAATATAAGTTAGTTTGTGTGTGAACTAAAATAAACGACTCTAACTAAACTCAAAAAACAGACGTGGTATATAATATAAACGACGGTTTCTAGTAAATACTGACGGAGGAAAGGTTATACACGTCGGTAAATAGATAACCGTCGTTGTATTGAATTTATAACGCCGCTATACTATAGAAAGGTTGTCTAATATAAATACAGTTAATGAAATCATGAAATAGACGACGGTTTATAAAAGAGTTAGACGACGGCAGAAAACACTGTCGTTATTTTTAACGTCTAATAATTTGCAAAACAAGTAAAAGCGTCGTGGTATTTAACGAAACACGACATGTCTTGTAAGAAACAGACGTATATACCGTCGTTATTTTAAATTTTAACGTCGGCTATTAAAAGAAGCGACGTCTATTTAAAATTTAAAAAGCAGAAATAGAAAATAGCAGAGATTTTACCGTGTCCTCTTTCTCTTTTCCAGCAGTATCAGCTTCAGGCTTCGGATCTTCTAATTCCAAAGCTAGGGGTCTGATATTAGTGGCCCCAGAGCAGCTTGCCTTATCAGACATTGGATTTTTTGGGCTTTGATCTTGAGGGGGTAAAATAATTGGAGGAATTGGAGGAATTGGAGAAATTGGGGTTTGGAGCATCTGGCTGGGATCAAAATTAGGAACTAGTTGACGGATATATACCAACATAGCCTCCCTCTCTGCTTTGACTGCTTCCATTATAGTTTCCCTTGACTTCGCCTCAATCCTCAAGGTCTCTTCTCTGACTGCCTCCCTCACACTTTCCTTCAATTTGTCACCAAATTTCATTCTCTGCTGTTTCGGCAAATTGAAGAACTGAGTTGGGGTAACGCCAGCACCAGCTCCTCTGACTCTCCCACCATGCTCGGGGGTTCCCAAAGCCAAAGTCAAGATATCATTGGTCCCGGAGACAGTCAGAGTGCCTTCGGAGACTTGCTTTTGCAAATCATCCTAAAAGAGAGAAAGAGAGATTGTTATAAACAGAGAAGGGTGTAAAACAGATAAATATACCGACGTTGTAAATAATAAACAACGACGGTTTTTATTAAATGACTGACGTGGTATTAATTTAAAACGTCTGTACTTAAATACCGTCGTTGTTTATAATTTACAACGTCGGTATATAACAATACGTCGTATATTCAAAATAAAACAGATTAAAACATAAATCAAAGAACGTCGTAGTATTCAAAGTAAGACGACGGATTATTAAACAAACAGGCGTAGATGTCCAATTCCATACGGCTGCACAAAATTACCGTCGTTGTATAAGCATTCTAACGTCTAGATAAGATAAAACCGTCGTAAATTTTAATGAAGAAGTGAAAAAACTCGATTGAAATATGCATTCTTTTCCAGAAATTGTGCACCACAAATTTCAGTGAAATAGACAGAGAGAGGGAGAGTGTGTGCGTGAGTAAACTTAAAACAAAAAAGCAGTTCATAGAATAATTTAATATGTCGTATTAATTCTATCTAGACGTCTACTTTATTCAAAAACCGACATCCTATTCATTTTAAACGTCCGTAAATTAAGCCCGTCGTGGTGTTCATTTTATAACGTTGCTTATTTAAAGATAAACGACGTCTATACCAAAATAAAACACTGTTTTTCAAATTTAGAACAGAGTTAGTGAGACTTACGATTATTTTTGCCTTCTCTGCAGCCTTTGGATCAGGGATGTTTCCTGTTTTATCTTCTCTTGCTTTCTTCCATAGAACAGCTTGATCGATTTCTTCAACTTCGGGCATGGTTTCTACCAATTGGTCCGTCAAACCAACATACCCTTTTCTAGACAACCTATGGTTGTACTCCAATTTCTCCCTCCTCTCTTTCTGCTCAGCATGCTTAGCCTCAAAATCTGGGGTTAACCTTGAAGCTACGAAGGCATCCCATTGCGATTTCTCTATGAACTTATAAAGCGCAGGGGTTTCTTTTAACTTCTCCTTGTCATGTGCGAATGGAAGGATATATTGCTTAGTTATGTTATACTTGAAATCCTTCCATTTTTTGGCGGTAGACGACAAGACCAAGTTCTTGTAACTATCCCCAATAACATAGGACATTTGAACAGCTTCCCAAATCTGCTCCTTCACGTCCTTGGGTAATTGTTTCCATTTCTTGTCCACAAGAGGGACTCTGGTGCGTGCCAAAACACCAATGTAAGACTGCATCTCAACAGCAGCCTTGCCATGTGGTTTGCCATCTTTATTGAACTCAACCACAGGCTTAACCTTCTCAAGTTTCCGCTTCACAACACGGCTCATTGTGCTGATACCGCGGCCAGATTTTGGCTCCTCAACAAATGTGGCTGTGCTCGAGTCTTTCTTTGAGGTTGAGGAAAATCTCATCCTCTTCGAGGGTTTGCTTTGAGTTGATTTTTCAACTTCCACTTGAGCCTTTGAAACTGTTTTGGGTTCATCCCTTTGTGCCATTGAACCTGATTTGGCCTTTGACGCTTCAGCTTCCTTGTTTTGAGATTTCGAAACCATTTTTGATTAATCTGCAAGGTAAACAACGTCGGTTATTAAAAATAAACGACATAATAATACAAAACAATGACGGTAAAACTAAAAAAGTGACGTCCTATTAAATAGTCTCTTAGACCATGAATGGAAATAAGACGACGGTTTTATATATTTCATGACGTAAATGTATATAATCTACGTCGGTTATTAATAATAACCGACGTGGTTTAAAATTTACAAAACGATTGTTGTTCTCTCACTAGACGACGGTTTTATCTTGTTTCCGACGTATTAATTGTCACACCATGACGGTTTTTAGCCACCGTCGTGCAGTTTGCATTACGGCCGTCGTGGTGTGTCCATTCTATCGTCGAAAACAAGACAGAACTGTCGTCTTTTGGCGTCGTGAGAGTAACTACTTATGTATTTAATCAAAACCAGTGAAAGATTTCTTCAATTTGACAGAATCTTGTTTCCAGACAACTACGGGATTCAAATGAAATGTAAAAAAAGGGAAGAGAGTGAGAAAAAACCTTTGGCGTGCAAAGAAAAGTTTCCTTCCGACGAAGACGAAGACGAAAATGGTGATTTTGGAGATGAAGACGAAGATTCAGACGATGATGCTGCTTTTGGGAATTGAGAGGGAAACTACGATACTTTATCGGGAAGTGAAAACCGTAGAATATTAGGTCAGGTGACGAAAAGTTCATATATTTTCCCAGAGTTCAATACAACGACGTTGTTATTAAAAACCCGCCGTATTATTTAGTTATAACGACGGTCTATAATTGATAACGGACGTGGTTATCACAACTGCCGAAAAACTTTGATAACTCCGATGTGGTTATGACGGCGCTTTTTTCCTCTAAACTGACGTTGTACTTATAAATTCAACGACTGTGTATTTTAATAGTCCGACGTGGTTACTTTGGGGTTCTGAAAACGACGTCGTTCTATTTTTAATACGCGCCAAATGACTTTTGGATTTCCGATGTGGTTATGACGGCGCTATTTTTCTCTAAACTGACGTTGTACTTATAAATTCAACGACTGTGTATTTTAATAAACCGACGTGGTTACTTTGGGGTTCTGAAAACGACGTCGTTCTCTTTTTAATACGCGCGAAATGACTTTTGGATTTCCGATGTAGTTATGACGGCGCTTGTTTATCTAAACTGACGTTGATTATTCAAATATGACGTCGCTATGTATATTAGAACCGACGTGGATATTTACTCGATTTTATTTAAGTAGGATTTTTTTACGCGTTTTTTAACTCTCAGTTTTCAATTAGGGTTGCAGAATGATTCCTCACAAGAAATTGTCTTTCTGAAAGCAAATGGGTTTGCAGAATGATTCCTCACAAGACCAAGCATGGGTTTGCTACATCCTCCTGTGTAGCAACGGTGAAACCAGCTTTAGAACCTGCATGGGTTTGCAGCCGCACAACCCACAACAGGTTCTAAGGCTGGTTCCCCCCTGCTATGTAACCAGGAATCGAGGAGTGAGCTTTTCACATTTTGTTGATTTTGATTTTCTGAAATTATTAGATATTCATCTGTGGCTGTGCAGGAGCTTGAGAACAAGAGGAAGGAGAGGGCCCAGCTTGCATATGAGAGGAAGAAACAGTTGAACAAGCTGAGGGTGAAGGCAGAAAAGAAACCACGATCTATTGATCAATATTTAACACGAAGAGATTTGCCTTTTAAGATGAAAATGTTGTTGAGGATTGAGAATTAAATTTTGTTTTGTGTTAAGAAAGATATTACCGAAATAAAAGAAAAATTAATTAATTTTAAAAAGGTATAAAAATAAGACGGCGGTTTACAAAGATGGCAGACGTATAAATTGAAAAAATACGACGGTAATTTGAACTTAGGACGTGGTAAATAAAAACGACAGTAGTGTTGTAGGTACCGTCGTAGTATACTCCAAAATAATAAGTCGGCGGTTTACGGAGAATGCACCGTCGTAGTATACAGACGTGGATTCCATTATATTATACGACGCGGATTAAGAATAGTTGGTCGTGTTTAGTTAGGAGTTAACACGGCAGGTTTTTTGGTGAACTGTCGTCTTTATTTTCTACGTCGATGGATTCATACCTGCTGTCGTTGTTTTTTGGTCAGATTTTAACTCTGAAGAAATCCTTTTAAAAAAACGACGCTTTTTTATTTGTATGCGTCGTCTTTTAAAAATACTGAACAGTAAATCACTTATCCACGACGGTTTTTTTTAATACCGTCGTCGATTTAAATACAACGACGGTTTTATGTTCTGCCGTCGTCTTTTTCTGGTCGTCTTTTTCTCTTTTTGTAGTAGTGCCCTAAGTAGGGCTTTCGAACATACCTAGACAAGGAAGAGAGAATATTCAAGGAATATTGAAAAAATATAAAAATAAATAAATAAATAAATAAAAGTAAAACTAATGAAAGAGATGTAGACTGGAGATCAAAAGTTAGCTACGAATCAAAAGAGTTTCAAGAGAAGGATTTTGAAGAACTATAGTTATATAACAAAGCTGTAATCTGGAGATCAAAAACTTTTATCACACCATGTTCACATGAAAGCTCTTTTTATTTCCCAGAAACTGATGAAGATGTTCAGGTAAATCCGTTTTGACCTTAACAAAAAATATCCAATTTTTTATTTACTTATTTTTCAAGGAATGTTGCACACTAGACATTGCTAGAAAGGCAGTAATTTCCAAGCAAAACGAGTATATTCACCTTGTTCTGTTGGGTGCGACACCTATGCATAAAAATACCTTTTTTGTTTTTGTTTTTATTAAATATAATTTTGAAAAGTTCAACAGATTGACTGAAAAAATTCATAAGACATCTTGTACTTAAAGATTTTTCCTGAAAACATGTTGTTTGTTAAGAAAGAGACCTGCAAAGACTGCAACTTGAAATCAAAGAAGTTCCAAAGAACCTTTTTATTGAAACTTGACAGATGCATAGTAGACAAGAAATAAAGAGCAGACAAGTGACAGATGCATATAGACTGAAGAAGAGATGCAACATTAATCCTTTGGGCCAATGCCAAGGAATTTTCTTAAGAACTCAAACCTAGGAAAGTCAAGAGGTTTAGTTAAAAGGTCTGCTAATTGATGTTCAGTGGGACAGTAAACAAGTTTTAAAACTTTTTCGTCTACAAGTTCCCTAATGAAATGATGCCTGATATCTATGTGCTTGGTACGAGTGTGTTGAATTGGATTTTTGGCAAGACATAAGGCAGAGATATTATCACAGTAAACAATGAAGGTATCCTCAATGATTCCATAATCTCTCAACATTTGTTTCATCCACATTAATTGAGTGCAACAATTTTCAGCAACAATATATTCAAATTCAGTGGAAGAAAGAGCTACACTAGTTTGTTTCTTACTCAACCAAGAGACCAAGTTCTGACCTACAAAAAAGCAACCACCAGAGGTGCTCTTTCTATCATCTACACAACTAGCATAATCTGAATCACAATACCCTAAAAGAGCAGCATTATTTTGCTTAGAATACCAAAGACCGAAGTCAGTGGTAGAATTGACATACTTGATGATCCTTTTCACAGCTTTGTGATGGGATTCTTTTGGATTAGCCTGAAATCTTGCACAAATTCCAACATTAAATGCAATGTCGGGTCTGCTGGCAGTTAAATAAAGCAAGCTTCCTATTGTACTCCTATATGATTTTTGATCAACAGAGTCCCCATCTAGACCAGTACAGATTTTGACTTTACTACACAGGAGTTCTAGCTTTCTTAGATGTATCTAGACCAAACTTTTTCACAAGGTCTTTTGCATATTTGGATTGGCAAATGAAAATTCCATCATCAATTTGGTTTACTTGTAAACCAAGGAAATATGTGAGTTCCCCAACCATGGACATCTCAAACTCACTTACCATGAGTTTAGTAAACTCATAAACCAATTTTTCTGAAGTTGCACCAAACACTATGTCATCGACATAAACCTGTGCAATAATTCTTTCTGATAAGCAAGTTTTTACAAAGAATGTTTTATCAGCAGATCCTCTAATGAAACCTTCAGATAAAAGAAAACTATAAAGCCTCTCATACTAGGCTCTAGGAGCTTGTTTAAGACCATAGAGAGCCTTTTTCAATTTGTAAACATGATCAGAATGATCAATGTCTTCAAAAGCTTTAGGTTGCTCACAATAAACTTCTTCATTTATGATTCCATTAAAGAACGCTGTTTTAACATCCATTTGACATAATTTAAAGTTCATGTAACAAGAAACAACAAGCAAAAGTCTAATGGATTCCAATTTAGCAACAGGGGCATAGGTTTCCTCAAAAAATATGCCTTCAACTTGAGAGTAGCCTTGACCTACAAGTCTAGCTTTATTTCTCACAACCTTTCCTTCATCATTTGATTTATTTTTGAAAATCCATTTTGTTCCAATAACATTCACTCCTCTAGGTCTCTCAACTAAATCCCAAACATCATGTCTCTTGAACTGATTAAGCTCTTCTTGCATAGCTAAAATCCAATCATCATGACATAGAACATCCTTGATGTTCTTTGGTTCAATTTGAGACATGAAACACAGAAATTGATTTCCTCAAGAAGTTGGTTTCTTGTTTTAACTTCAACAGATGGGTCACCTAAGATAACATCATTGGGATGATTTCTTTGAACCCAAGGAGCAGGACTAGGTTCCACAGGTTCTGTATGAACAGACACAGATGAGAAAGGATCCTCATCTTTTCTTGGTATTTGTTCAATGACAACTGACTTAGGGGGTACCTTTTTCTTCATCAAATACATCGAGATCGACACACTCTTTATCAAATTTATCCAGAGAGTCATCAATGACAACATTACTGGATTCCATCATAGTTTTGGATCTTTTGTTGAAGACTCGGAAAGCTTTGCTATTCAGTGAATAACCTAGGAAAATTCCTTCATCACTCTTGGAGTCAAATTTAGCTAAGTGTTCCCTATCCCTTTAAATGTAACACAAACTGCCAAATACTCTAAAGTATTTTAGATTTGGTTTCTTAGCTTTCCATAACTCATATGGAGTTTTGTTAGAGTTGGGCCTTGTGTAAACTCTATTCACCACATAACAGGAGGTGTTCACTGCCTCTGCCCAAAAGAACTTGGGCAAACTTTTCCCAGAGAGCATTACTCTAGCCATTTCAATTAACACTCTATTCTTTCTTTCAACCACACCATTTTGTTGGGGTGTGATAGGAGAAGAGAACTCATGTCTAATTCCTAACTCATCACAGTATTCAATGAAAGATGAGTTATCAAACTCAGTTCCATGATCACTCCTCATTCTTGACAGAGAGTTTACTGTATTTCCTTTCACATTTTGAATTTTGTTGACAATGGACTTGAAATGTATGAAAGTTTCTCCTTTGTCTTTGAGAAAGGCAACCCATGTAAATCTAGAGTAATCATCAACAATAACCAAAATGTACTTTTTCCCTCCAAGGCTGATGGTTTGAATAGGTCCAATTAAGTCCATATGAATAAGTTCAAGAGGTCTGGTGGTGGTCATGGAATTCACAGTCCCATGACCAGTTCTGGTTTGTTTTCCTAGTTGGCAACCACTGCACACAAATTTTGTGCTATTTCCAAACTTGGGAATGCCTCTTACAATTTCTTTCTTGGATAAATTCTCAAGGTCTTTGAGATTTTTATGACCCAATCTTTGATGCCATAGCACCAAGGAGTTGTCAGTTGCAAAGTTGCAAGCCACACGAGGGGAAAGTGTTTTAGAAACTACATAGTAGAAGTTATCACTTGACCTTAAACCACTCAAGACAATTTTTCCATCTTTGTTTAAGACATTGCATCTATCCTTTGTGAAACTAACATTGTACGTGTCTTGATCACAAAGCTGACTTACGCTAATCAAATTTGATGTAAGGTTTTCAACATAAATAACATTTTCTAACTTGTCAATCCCTGGAGCAGAAATGGTTCCCTTACCAAGGATTCTTGATTTTCCACCATCAGCAAAAGTAACACTGCCAAGCTCAGACATGAGAGAGAGATCTAAAAAAGATTTTTGTCCCCAGTCATGTGTGATCGGTGCATAATTCCTTGTCATTTTGTATCCTTCTAACTTATGATTTGGTTATGTTTCTGAGTTAAACTTGTGCTTTTAATAAGTCTTGTGTTTGTTTCAGTGTAATAAGCTTGAGACTCATTAAATGCATTTTGGAGACAATTTGGCTCATCGGTGTCTGCAGATCAGTCAACTTCATGAATTGGACTGTACTTACATCATTGGAAAGATGCGGAAGTCTAGTTTCTGGAGAATTTTACGGTTCATGATTCCAAGTCTTCTAGAGAAAGTTATACAAGTTTTGGCAACTTAACGTCAAATTCGGCAGCATCTGCGTTACTGGGCCAAATATCACATTTGAATGGCTTTCCGATTTTTCCTTGAGCTGAGCTGCATATGCTTGGAAAGATAATTCAAAGAGCTTCAAGATCCAGATTTTTCCAGATTTTGGAGGAGGGAAGATCAAGCCCAAAACAAGCCCACAAGCTGACTGCAATGAAGTCAATTCCAGTCTATTTTCGGCAGTCAACTTGCAAGGCCCAAAACGTACCCTTATACTGCTCCGATGGGAATACATTCTTCATAAAGGTTGTTCCAATGGGTGTCTATTATGACATATCCAAATTTGAGCCCCATTGGATACATATTGAAACCTCAGGCCTTCCTACACCAAGCCTGGTTCAGAAGAATTCGTTTTTGATAGGTTTTTATTCTCGTCCCGCAATACTTCTAGCTGGTGTCGATTCACCTCCACTATCCTTGCCCTCTCTCTTTTCAAACTTTTTATAGCACTCTGACACTCTTCAACCATACTTCGCTCCGCCGCCAACTGACCCTTTAGCACCTCTACCTTATGGGACTTCGTAAGTAGGCGATGACCCAAACTTGCGACTGTTGCCATACTTTGCACGCTTAGTGTCAGGGCATCGCTCACGACCCGGTTGTCATCCCTTGTCCCCAGCACACGTATATCTTTAGGAGTCACTAAATTTCTAGCCATTCCAATGGCAACATCGTTGTCCAGGAGTATTGAGTCAGTTACTGTCACAGGCCCCCGTGCGGAGGCAAAGTAGGGCATCCATACTAGTGCCGCTGCTTGGCCTCGTGTCTGAGTCGGTGGAGCTAGGTTGAGATCCAACGAAAATGGGTAGGAAGAGGCCATTTGATTTCTCACTTTCTTTTCTTCTTTCTTTTCTCTTTTGTGTGTTTCTGAGTTGTGTGTTTTCCCCCCTCTTTCTCTTTCTCTTTTATAGACTTAGTTTCTGCTTAACCCTAGCCACTGCGCTTATGAGTTCTGCGCGGCCCTTACGGCTTATCTCTATTTGTCGCCACACCCATTCCCCAACCCCCTCTTAATTGCATTTTCACCACCTTCAAAGTGAAAAAGTCGTCCCGCTTCACCCAAGAGGCCAATAATTCTGACTTGAGAATGTGTGAGGGGCCTCTGCTTGTGACACGTCCCTCACTTTGTTGCCCGTGACTCACAGGAGCCGAGACATCAGGGACCACATTCTCTCTTTTCAAAAATCCTGCCTTTGCGCTCCCAATTCACGTGTCATCTTAAAAAATAAATAAATAATTCAAAATTCAAAAATAAAAAATTTTTAAACGTGTGGGCTTCGGATTTCTTTGTGGGTCAGGTTTTCACCGTTGTTTAGGTTTCAAAGTGGGTTAACTTCTTTTGGGTTGGGCTTTCAATCGTTTGGGTTTTAGTTTGCGTAAGACTGTCTGTTTAGGGCTTTCTGTTTCGAGTGTTTTACTGTTTCGTTTCTTTTTTATTTGTTTGTTTGTTTTGTAATTTTTATTTTGTAATTATTTTATTTTTGTATTTTAATTCTTGTGTGTTTTGTGATTTTATATTTACTTTAGTACCTTTCATTTCTTGTTATGGCATTGCTTGTTCCTAATTTTTAAACATTGAGGACAATGTTCATTTTTAGGTTTGGGGGTATTGGAGTTTAGCAAGTAAATTTGGTTTTTCTTAAATTTTTTTTTAAAAAAATAATAATTAATTTCTTGCTTGTTTTTATTTTCTTTCTATATTTTGAGTCGTGTTTTGTTTTGAGTCACTTTCCGAACACTTATGATGGGATTGTGATAAATATTTGCATGACTTAAATAAAAATTGGATTTCATTTTATTATTATTATTATTATTATTTTTATTAAAAAATTAAAAATTAAAAAATAATAATAATTTGGCATCGTTCCAGCATGATATGTTCGAAACCTTCTTTGCACTTGCCATTTGTTTCATAATTCTCCAATTAAAGGATTTGCATGACCTAAAGAATTGTATCAAGCATAAATTAGACTTATATAACCATATAATGTGAGCTTTTGAGCCTTGTGCTTCATTTCATGAGTGTTATACACATACTCTTATTTTCTTGTCATCAGAGTTGTTGTTTGATCTCATTATTCATTGATTTGGTTGAACACTTAAAAGTCATTCATTCTTATGCAATTTGATTTCATGACATTTAAGAAGTGATATTAAGGCCCTCTTTGGATCGTTTGTGCCTTTCAAGCTAACCTTATGCATGCTTAAGCATGATTTTCCATTGTTAACCATTTTGAGCCTACAAGTAAACCTTTTCTTTCATTTTACCAATTATATTCCCTCGCCTTAGCCCGAAAAATAAATATTTAACTTTCTAAGGAACTCATGAGCTCTAATTCGGATGTGTTTTTCATGCTAAGTTTGGGAAGGGATATTACATAAAGGAAAAAAAAAAAAAAAAAAAAAAAAAAAAAAAAAAAAAACTTCACTCAATTGGTGAAAGAAAAGAAAAGAAAAAAAAAAAAGTTGTGATTAAGTGGTGGTTGATTGAAAATTCATTTTTGGGCCTTAAAAATAAATTGGTGTTTGGAAAGAAGTATGAATCAATGTAAATGAAGGTATAAGGAGTTTTGATCATGTAAAAGAAAAAAAAAATCTAATCATGATGATTCGAAGTCTTGTAAACAATTATTTTATGCTCTTACATTGCGAGTTCCATGGACTTTGTATTATCCATACCTTTCATTTCTTACTCACCTTATACCCTTGGCCCCATTACAACCTATATTAAAGACCTAAATTGATCTTAAATGTCATGTGGTTGAATTGCATGCATTTTCTTACTTTTAAGTGTTTGGCATCCTTCTTGAGATCATATTAATGCAAGTTCTTCATCTTCCTATTTTGAGTTAAGTCCTTTATGGTTTAACTCTAATCTCATGTTTATAACTGAGTGATGCATTGTACCTTGTTCTGAGTGATTCATTTGTGAGAGGACAACTTTGGTGAGATTTGAAGTTGAACTTGTGCTTTGTAAGATTTTTGAAATTGTGTGAAAACTAAGATTGGGGAATTTGTTGCATTTGGCTATCACACTACTACACTTTGAGCATGTTGTGTTTTGAATTTTGCCACTCTGTAAATATTGACCAAAACTGAGCTTCTATTGTTAAAACTTTTGAGTCATGTGCATGAGTCATTTCTCTTCAGAAAATGTTTGGGACGATTGTTTTGAGTCTTATTTTTGTTTTGTTTTTATTTCTATTTTTGTTTTTGTTTTTTGTTTTTGTTTTTGTTTTTAATTCTTGTTGTTTTGCTTAAAGGACTAACACAATTTTTTTTTTAAAGTTTTCTAATTACTTTGTTTTACAGAGTCAGTAAAACGTTTGTGGGTATCGTTTCTGTTAAACCCTCAGGAGACACAACTCCTCCTACTAGGGATGCCTAGAGGTTTAAAGGCTTGTTGCATACGCTCAATGCAATCGAGTTACCTATGAAAGTGGTCTAATTAACTTCTTGTTTTGTTTTTATCTGTGTTTTCCTTTTTGTTTTGCTCGAGGACTAGCAAAATCTAGGTTTGGGGGTATTTGATCGGTGTATAATTACTTGTCATTTTGTATCCTTCTAACTTATGATTTGGTTATGTTTATGAGTTAAACTTGTGCTTTTAATAAATCTTGTGTTTGTTTCAGTGTAATAAGCTTGAGACTCATTAAATGCATTTTGGAAACAATTTGGCTCATCGGTGTCTGCAGATCAGTCAACTTCATGAATTGGACTGTACTTGCTCAAGAAGAACCAGATAACGAGCCATACATCATTGGAAAGATGCGGAAGTCTAGTTTCTGGAGAATTTTACGGTTCATGATTCCGAGTCTTCTAGAGAAAGTTATACAAGTTTTGGCAACTTAAGGTCAAATTCGGCAGCATCTGCGTTACTGGGCCAAATATCACATTTGAATGGCTTTCCGATTTTTCCTTGAGCTGGGCTGCATATGCTTGGAAAGATAATTCAAAGAGATTCAAGATCCAGATTTTTCCAGATTTTGGAGGAGGGAAGATCAAGCCCAAAACAAGCCCACAAGCTGGCTGCAATGAAGTCAATTCCAGTCTATTTTCGGCAGTCAACTTGCAAGGCTCAAAACGTACACTTGTACTGCTCCGATGGGAATACATTATTCATAAAGGTTGTTCCAATGGGTGTCTATTATGACATATCCAAATTTGAGCCCCATTGGATACATATTGAAACCTCAGGCCTTCCTACACCAAGCCTGGTTCAGAAGAATTCGTTTTTCCAGCAACACATGTGCAGCAGCAAAAGAACTTTATTAGCCAGCAACAAAGACTAGCAGCACATGGGTTGGCAGAAAATAAAGAGCCAGACCTCCATGCTAAAGAAGAAACCAGCAAACCCATGTGAAGAAAGCTTGAGGTGCAACAAAAGAAGTATGGGATGGAAATGATTCCAACCACACTAACATAGACAAGATGAAGTGTGAGTTATGGATTGTATGAAAGGAGGAATGGTGGTGTTGGATTTCATCATGATGTTCCTCCCTCTTAGCCCTATAAATAAAGAAGTCTTCAAGCTTCAAAACACACCCCCAAGGGGGGAGCTCTCAAACACTTCTCTAGAGCTCCCTTCCCTTCTCTCCCTCAAATTCTCTTAGTTTCCTTTCAAGTTGTCAATTGTTGTAACAAAATGATTTTACTAAATTTTCCTTCAAGTTTTCAAGTTCTACTTTAATTTTATTTGTAATGTACATTATTTCTTAAGTATTCAAGTTTAATTAGTTTCCAAGTTTCAATTATGGTTTTTGTTCTTATTCATTATGCTTATAAGTTAATATGCTAGTTTGAATGATTGATCACCATTTAGGCTTGCATGTTAGCTATCTTGGTTTGAATTAAGAGTAGACACCATGCTTTAATTCGAATTGAACTATGAATAGGAAGAGTATGTATGGACATTCGACAACAGGGATTAGATACATGCTTGGTTGTTTAAATTGTTCTTCTATGCTTAATGGGTTCCTAATGCTTAATTTTAGGTTAGACAACAAATGATCAAATTAGGGAATTAGGAACACAAGGTTAGGACCAAACACCATGGCTTAATCATACTTTAGCTAGAATCAATCTGTTAATCTAATTGAACTCGGAAACTTATTTGCTTGAGTTATTTTTTTTTCTTGTTTTATTTATTTTCTTTTTCATTTCTGTTTTGTGTAGGGGAAATGAATTGGATCATTCAATCACCAATCCTCGTGGGATCGACCTCGCACTTACATATGCTATACTACCAAACGGTTCGTGCACTTGCGAGTATCACAAGTTGAGGATGCAGCTGAATCCATGTTGGTGCAGCTGAATCGACGCAACAATGTGCCTAGAGCAACCACTGTCAAAGTACCAAGTATTTGAATTTCTTACAGACAAGGTAGTCAAAACAACAAGACATGAATCATTTTCTTTCTTTAACCAAACCCTTTTTTGAGGTTCAATTTTAGGTTTCAGCAAACCTAGGATTATTTCAACTTCTCTTGATAAGTTTTCCACTTGTCTTTGCAGATTTGTGGAATTGATATTTTCTTTTAGTTTGAAACAATATGGTCTTATATGTCCCTTTTCATTGCAGAAGTGACAAACAGGAATAATTTTTTTGGCATTTGCAGTTTTTGTAACAGTTTCAACAGTGGATTGATACGACTTTTCAGTGTTTATTAATCTGGATTGATTCATATCAATATTTTTCTTATCCACGTTGTCTACAGATTCCATAGCTTTCACAAACTCTATGTTAACCCCAGAATTTTTGTTTGTTTCAGAAGTGAAACCAAGTCCAGTCTTATCTCCATAAGTTTTTCCTAAGTTTAACATTTTGTCAACCTTTTCAGCACCTATTGTGAAATCAATTTCTCTTTTCTTTAAAAAAACCAATTCAAATTTCAAATCCTCATTTTCTTTCTTTAGTCGACTCACATGTTTTGACATATTGATGTTTTCTTTTTTAAGTATGACAACCTTATCAGAGAGAAAAACACTTTGCTTTTTTATTTTGTTGGACACATCGAAAAGTTTCTCATATTTTTCAATTAGTTCTTCCTCAGTTTCAATTTCCTCAACTTCATTTTCCATTTCAATATGATCAGTGGATTTTGCTGTGAAAGCAACAATGTTTTCATCATTTTCAGAGTCAATTGTAGACTCATCCTCACTATCACTGCAAGTGGTTTGTAGTGCCTTTTCTTTTGATTGATTTTTCCTTTTCAAAGTGTTTGCACATTCAGGAGCAATGTGACCATTTCCACCACACTCATAGCATCTAATGGAATTACTATTTCTCTTTTCCCTAGGTTTTGTTTGTTGAGTATTCTTTTCATTTTTAAAGCCAGTATTTGATTGAAAATTATTTTTGTTTCCTCTTGGCTTTCTAAACTTAAGAATTTTCCTGAATTGCCTAGTGAAGAGAGCCATGTCTTCATCAGTCATAGGCGTTTCTAGTGAGGAACAACCTTCTCCCTCATTGACAGAGTTCAAGGCAATGGTCTTGCCTTTCCTAGGAGTATTTAAGTTCATTTCCATTTCATAGGTTCTAAAAGTCCCTACAATTTCATGAAGTTTCACAGTTTTGAAATCTCTAACTTCAGAGAACGCGGTTCTCTTAGCATGAAATCTGGGAGGCAAGGATCTAAGGAACTTTTTTACCAATTTTATTTATGGAATCTGTTCACCTAGATTACGTGAGGAGTTAGCTAGAGAACTGAATCTAGCATAAAATTCTTGAATGGTTTCTGAGTCTTCTAATTAATAGGACCCAACAGTACCCATCTTCTAATTAATACTGTTCCCTTCTTCGTGTGCCCATTAGTCCATCATACGAAAAGGAGTATGTAATATAAGTATATTAAAAGAGATTACCTATAGTCTAATTAGTGCCCAATGGACGTCTGGTACTATTATCACTTTAGTGGACGTCTGTACGGGGGATTAAAGTCCATTGGGCATACGAGTATTACCAAACCCCGTATGGGGGAGACACTAATAATCGTCACTAATTAGTGAATAATGATCAAGGTAATAATATACAGACGTCCTATTTATCACACGCGTTATATCTACCTAGAGCTATTATGTAATTAAGAATACACCAAATTACGCGAGGGGTTATAAGCCTATACGATTATTTGCGAAAAAATATTAATTAGTATTAAATAGGGGGATCATTTAGACGTCCGTACAAATAATCGTAATGCCATAATAGCTTTGGTAATACTCGTATGCCCTTTGTTGCGAAAGTGTTATTCACTAATTACCCACTGTTTCATATTTGAGTATATTATTACCCCCTCTAATAACCGTATGCGTGTATTCTAATTCAATTATCAAAGTTGGCCTCTTATCACACTCGTCCTAATATGGATTTCTCCGTTTTCAGGTAAAAGTGTTCTAATCGTCGTGTTATGCAGTTTATCATAGTTGGTGAATATATTTAAAGAGTATAGCCGCGCGGTTATACTGCATAAACAGAATATCTTCACAGTATAGCCGCGCGGCTATACCCTTTAATATGTATCTCTTTTTTAATCAGTTTGATTAGTAGTTATGTTTTACTTAGAGAATATTAAAGGAAAAAAGAAAAGAGAAAGATTGAATTACTATTTATTAAGTAATATAATTCATGAAGTTAATTAAAAAAATTAATACTAATTCTTCACTGAATAAATAATAATTAAAATATAATTACAACTTAACTAATTAAATGAGGCAAATATATTATTTAATTACTGACAATAAAATTTAAAAAAATTAATTAACCTAAATATCCTAAGTTTATATTTATTTTTTTTAAAAGGACATCTCCCGTCGAAATTTTGTCGGGGCAAGTCAATAGCACTTTTGTCGCGAAAAACCTAATCCGACAAAGTTTTGTCGGCATAGGTCTGTGCCGACGAAATTTTGTCGGGAGAGTAATTTTTTTAAAATTTTAAAATTTTGAAATATAAATTAGTTTCTTTACTTTTTTTTTTGGCTAACCTCTTTAATTTAATATATGTAATTAAGTAACATGTTATCCTTTTTGAATTACTTTAATTAGTAATTATGTTTTAATTATTATTTCTTTTGTGAATATTTAAATATGTTATCTATTTCATAAATTACTCAATAAATAGTAATTAATTATTTTAAATTATTTTGTGGAATTTTCAAACCGCGGCAATTATAAACCTAACTTCATTCGAATTTAAATTGAAAGGATATTTCAAAAACAAAACAAAACAAAAAATACTTATTTTCATTTGGGTGCCTTAATTAAATTTCTCCAAAGCCCAAGAGCTCCAAGGACCAAGTCTTTGATTAATATAATTATTATTAATCAGCGCCAAATCCAAAGCTGAGCCTCTAGGCAAGCCCATTAGCCCAACTCCCCAATGCTAACCACACTTACCAAACCATCATAGTGCTTTGTTTATAAAGACTTTTGCATGAGTGGATTTTCTATGTGGGGTGTTCACAAAAGGCATCTCAATAGCTAAGCCCACAAAGAAATCCATATTTATATTTTTAATGTTGGTGTATATATTTAAAGAGTATAGCCGCGCGGTTGTACTCCATATTTATATTTTTTGCAATTGTATTTTGCTAGTTGCCTATATCAATAATTTTAATTTTTTATCGCCCTTATTTTTCTAGATCCCTGTCTCAACAATTTACTCTATAAAAGATTTTAAAAAAAACTGTTGAGACGGGCATCTAGAAAAATAAGGGCGATAAAAAATTAAAATTGTTGATATAGGCATCTAGCAAAATACAATTGCAAAAAAATTAAAACTAAACTTTGTAAGTCACGCGTAGCGCGCGAGATTAAAAAAAAGCCTCTTACACACGTAGAAGTGTGTGCAAAGAGGCTAGTCTAATGAGCTTCAGGAGCTAGGGGGATTCTTTGTGTTTTTTTAAAATAAAAAAATATTCTGTTTGGTGGAATTGAAAATTTTCCTTCTATTTTCCCATAATTTGAAATACCTTTTATTAGCTTGGGTAAAACGCTTTTTCCTGTTTTTAATTTTTAGTTTGAATTGTCCTTAAAAGTTCTTTTTTTCAATAATTTGGTAACATATGTTGTATTGTATTCATTGATAACCTTTATAAAAATAAATCAATTATCATAGTTGATCATATTTAAAAAAAATCAAAACAAATGCAAGAACTAATTTAAATTCCTCTTTGTATTTACTAATAACAATTATCATAGTTAACCATTGAACCGAATTTGGAACATATGCAATTGAATAAGTCTTTATTTAAAACAAAACTCGTTACACCAAAATATAGTAATTGAAGCTAGTATTGCAACCATTGAAAAAGGAAAACGAAATACAAAAAATTCATGACAATTAAATTAAGATCATGAAATCCTTTTAGCTACTGCTTGTACATGAACCTCATCCTGCAGCAATTTTATGCTCTCTTGCTACTATCTTCTTTGGAAGCCTCATGCAGCAAATTTCTGCATTTAAAAAGAAAAAAAGAAGAAGACAAAAACAACTAAAAAACTTAATATGAAGCAAGATATTAAGAACACTAAAACAATCCATCAAAACAATAGACTTATGTTTCGGAATAAGTCTATCGCAGTGTGTCATTATGGATGTGTTATTATCAGCTGCCAAAAAAGGCAATTATGTCACTTGAAACAAAAAACGAAAAAACGAAGGTATGAATGAGGTACCTTTGGACTTGTCCACGAAGAAGGGCATATTTTTATGCTAAGAAAAAAACCAAATCTGAGTGCAACACCTCCCAATATTCAATTGTCGATGGTGGAGGTTTCAATTTTACTTTGTCCCAACTTTATAGATCTATTTTCTACATTATGTTATCAGATGAGCAAATTCAGAGTAAAGACAAAAACAATTGAATTTCAAGAGAGAAAGAGTAGGGACTAACGATTTTGGATCAGCATGGTTTCCCGCAAGAAGAACAGACGCGGTTGAGAACAGCTTCTGTAATAGAAACCCACATCAAGAATTAAAAATAATTTAGAAGAAAATAGAACAGGGAAATCCACATCAAGTAACTGAAATCCTAATGCAAACCCACAATATTTAAAGAAGCAGAAGATTTGGAACTCACTGCTTCAAGAGTTGGCGGCCATGAATTGTAAGCCTTGGGCTTGCTGGTGCTTTCTCTAATGGTGGATGGTGTATAACCTCTCCTGAAACATACAAAATTTGATGCAACCCACAACTTGAATGAAATATCTGCAATATACATGCATTAATACAAAAAAAACTGATGTTTTACCTTCAGTTACAGGGTAGCAGGTGTGGTGTGGGATGAGAAAGCAGGGTTGTTTCTGGGTGGTTGCTCTCGATTTGGATTTCTGAAGTAGAAAAGGGAGCCAGTAAAGTGGAGGAAGAAAATATAAGTAACATGGTGGTGATGGGTTCTGAAATTGTGGAAACCGCCAGCTTCGTGGGTTCTGAACCTGAGGAATTTTTCTCCACGTTCTTCAGCTATTCTTCTTTGAGTCAAGCACAGCACAGCACAGCACGACTCCATTTTTGTTTTTCTTTTTTTTTTGTTTTTCTTTTTCAAAATCAGGGGTGTTTTACTATTTCACCCTTTTTTAATGAAAATTGTATGCTTTTAATTTTTTGTTTAACAAAGGGCATATTCGGGGGTTTCTGAATGTTTCACCATTATCTGCCTTTTACTTTGAGTGCTGCTAAATGAACCCTAAAATTAACTGAGTACACCCTCTGATCTAAGTACACCCTAATATTTAAATCAAAATGTAAAATTAACTAAGTTTACCCTATTTAACTACCAAAAATACCCCCATTACATCCTAATACACCATTATAAAAACTTAAAACAGCTTTGTTTGTGTATATATATATATATACTCAAATCTGCTTTTTGTATGCATTGGTGCAGAATGATGGAGTCCTGAAGATGAGGAAACTGGAAAACACTTGTTCTGAAGGCTATTGAAGAATCGGGCATAACAGATGATGAAGCCAAACTCAGTGATACAGTGATCTGCTTGATCCAAAGGTTTGCCTATCCAATGTTTATTTAGTACCTTCAATTAAATGGTATCTATTGATATTGGCTCCACCTTTACATTATTATTTTAAATCATATTACTTGTTTGGTGCCAGATCAATTCAAGCTTTAGATTTAAAGTTGAGAACAAGCATAAGCATGTTCATTTGGTGGCCAAGGATTGGAATACAGTGTGAAGTGGAGTAACTGGAATCACAGTGTAGTGTCGCCTTTAAATTTGCAGCGTTGTCGGCCTTGGTTGGCTGGAACCTCATTCAAATTCAGAATCAAATGCAGATGGTTGGCTGGAACCTTTTTTTTATGCGGAGTCACAAGTCTAGGACTCATATTTTTTCTTCTGTTTGAAAAGTTTTCAGAAGAAATATCATCATTGGCATTAATTCTGCAATTCTATATGAATCAGACAGACATTGTGATGGTTGTCTCATAGTACAAGATCCATTCTTAACTTACCCATCTCTGGACACATTTGTTAATCCAGCTTGGCTTTATGATTGGTCCCTCCCTAATCATTCATTTTTATTATTATTGAGGTTAACACACAAACCCAACAAAAAAGTCCAATTTGATTGAATATGGTGAGTAGGGTGTACTTTTTATTTTTTTAGAGCAGGGTGTACGTATTAAAATTACATTTGTTTCACAATTCAATATATCCTTTTTGGTCATTTTATATTAGGGTAAATTAGTAATTCAATAAATAGTTTGGTACTAGGGTGTACTCAGTTAATTTTAGAGTTCGTTTAGCAGCACTTATACTATCCTCTCCGCATGCGCTCCCGCGCCTACGAGAGGCTTTTTTTAAAATTTATTTTAGAATAAAAAAATATAATGGGTAGTTGTGTTCTATAAAAATAGGATCCATTATCTGATTTTTCTTTTAATTATAATTTTTTTAAAATGAAAAAGTGTGAATTTACCATATTATCCTCATTTAATTAATAATTTCAATTCTTAATGTTTGTATTAACCCTATAATAGTATTAATTTGAAGTAGGCTTTAGGATAAAAACTCACCAAATTAAAAATATTACTTAGTGACAAATGACATTAAACACAAATACTGCTTGTGGTGATCAAGTAACCAAGGTAAATGCAATAATGTAAATGACACAGTATTTGTTAACCCAAAAACCCATAAGGGAACAACTGGGGGACCAAGCCAGGAAAAGATTCAATCCACTCAATTGTAAAGTACAAGAAATATAAGGATATTAGCTCAACTACACACAATAGGCAGCTAACTATCTAACCTTCTAGCAAAGCACCATTTCTTTACTTCACAGCAATGGAGTCTTTTCTCGACCTTGCAACAGCACCAAGCATTAAGTTGCTCATGATATGATGTTATGAAGTGAGTTGTGGTTTCATAAAATTCATCTATCTCAATCATACAAATGATTGAACTAGATAAAAGAAACTGTGTACAGTTATGAATTAAAACCAAAAGATGTTTGAACTTTGAAACAAGGTTTTAATCATAAGTACAATAATGAAACCAAAGCAGTCATTTAATCAAAGTGAGGATAAACTTGGAGTAAGGTTTATGTGTATGCAATCATACTCATAACTCTCAAGAATTCAAGATGACTGAAGCAAGTTTTTGAATGTTTAAAAACTGATATGATGATCTTTCAAAAACATGAACTTGGAAGCATAGTAAAGTCTGAGATTAATACGTGATGCCAAATGCTTAACATGCTTCCTTCTTCATTAAAACTAAGTTCAGTATTTATAGAGAACTGAACAGCAAGTTTCAATAAAGAGGAGTTCAATAACAAAAAAAAAACTGGTTCAGTCAGGAACTTGGTTTCAAGAGGAATATAGTTTCACTTTAAAGAAAATAATAGTTTCAACTAAGTGGAACTATTATGAAACTATTGATCCCATGAAGAGCAATAGTTTCAAGAAAGTTTGACTGAAAAGAGAATGAAGATGCAGAGGATAATTCTTTTTAATCTTTTCAGAAATCAAGTGCAGAGAAGATATTTCTAATAAACTATTAGTTGATTTCTGCGATGGATGGATTAAAATAGATATAGGATGGATTGATAAAAAATCAAACAGAAAATGTTTTTTAAAGTGTGTATGAATCCTTGTATATCAAACTCTATGAATGTATGCAAAGTAATAGATGGATTAAAACAGACAGGAGAGGATTGATACAGAATTAAAGCATAAAACGATTTTAAAGTTTGTATCAATCCTAGTGTATCAATCCCAGTGAATGTATGCAAAGAATATTCTTACCTGTTCTTCACAAAAGAGATCTTCGGAAACAGCAACCACTTATTCTAACCTAGAGACAATCTCAAATATCTAAGGAGATTACAAATTGGTTTTGTTCCAAAAAAGAGAAGAACCAAACAAAACAACAATTACAATCCTTACAGTCAGGTAAGGCAAAAAGTTTAAAATATTGACAAAACGTTTCATAACACGACTCTATTAATAGGAACCGCCCTAGTATTTAATTTTATACGGCGCTATAGATGAAGTTACTGGCCTAGTACATTGGTTTACACGACCCTTAGTTTCCGAAAACGCCGTGTTTATATAATATCACACGACAATTGTTTCTTCCAAAACGACGTAGCCCGTCGTGTTTAATTTCAAACACAACAACCTTATATTCAATAATACCGACGTGAAAAAAACATTTAGAATGACCTTTTATTTACACAAACCGACGTCTAAAACTGTTTTAATACGGCGCTTAATAAAAAATAAGGGCCTTGGAGTTTGATTATTTGATGATGCTTTTGATGATATGACCGACGTGGTTAGGAAGACGATTGTTTTAAATTGGGGCTTGTCTTTCGTTCTTTCACTTAGGGTTCCAAGTTGAAATAAAATCGCATTCTTCCGGCCTTTGCTCTCCCTCACCTCTCTGGAGGCAATAATGTGGATGTTAACGATGTATGTGTTTTGGTGAATCTCAAAGACACTAAAACGCACACATCGTTAACTTTCAAAAAATTGTCTTTCTCAAGAAATTGTTTTTCTCAGTTCTCTCTCTCTAAAGTTCCTGGTTTGGTTTAGAGGCAAATAGTTTGGATTTTGATGCGTATGTGCCTTTGTGTATCTCAAAGACACAAAGACACATACGCCATCAATATCTAAAATATTGTCTTTCTCATATTTTTGGTTCGATTATGACGAGACACAAAGCTCCCACTGGTAAGATTTCATATATGTTGGAATCTCATCTGCAATTATCTGTTACAACAGTTTACAGATAAGGCAGACGTATAATCGAAATAAATACGACATTACTTTTCAAAAAATCGACGTCGTAAAGAAATGTTATACGACGCTATAAATGAAGAAACCGACCGTCGTGGTTTACAAATTTAAATCATCTTTATATAGTAAAAATACGACATGGATATTTTTGCATTTAGAAGTCGTTACCTACTCTTCTAGTGTCGTGGTTCCCAGAACCCTATACGACAGTATTTTTATAAATTCCGTCGTAGCACAGTTATAATAAAACATCGATCTATTTATCTTTACCGTCGTGGTACATGGCTTGAATACGGCGTTGGTTACTGATATACCGACGTGGATTTTAATAAAGTTATACGACGCTGATTAAGAATAGTTGGTCGTGTTTACTTAGGAGTTAACATGGCGGCATTTTTGGCAAATCGTCATTTTTACTTTCTATGTCGGTGGATTTCTACCTGCTGTCGTTAATTTTGAGCTTAGAATTTAAGTCAGGAGGAAACAACTGTAATATGACAACGGTTGTTAAGTTTATACGTTGTGTTTATAATTTACTCTAGCGGTTCCCCATTTTTTAAGCGTTTAAGTAGATGACCACATCATTTTTCTGTTACCGTCGTCTTTTGAAACACAACGATGGTATTTTTTTCTTCCGTCGTTTTTTTTCTGGTCGTCTTTTTTCCTTTTTGTAGTAGTGTATTCTGCTGACAAGGATGCTGAACTTGAAGAGTCAGTTGGACAGGCAAGGTATGCAGCTTTTTATTGCGCTTTCTGTTGATGAAATTGTTTGTTGTCTGTGCAGGCAATCTTTGATTTGGAAACAAACTCGGACCTGAAAAGTGAACTGAAGGATCTATATATAAATTCAGCTGTGTAAGAACTGTTTACTGAATGACTTTTTATTGTAAACTGTTGCCGATTGTATGATTAATATTCCTCCTTTCTCCAGTCAAGTTGATGTGGCTGGGAACCGTAAGGCGTTTGTCATCCACATACCATATAGACTTAGGAAGGCTTATCGCAAGATCTATGTTCGGATTGTGAGAGCGCTAGAGAAGAAATTCAGTGGAAAGGTGATTATTTAAGTTCTTTGGTTCTCTGCCATTTATGAAATCTAGATTTAATCCAGACTATGTTTTCTTCGTGATTTTTTTTGTACTTGTTTCTAGGCACTACATTTTGTGCCTTACAATCAAGGGTACTTTATTTTTGTCTTTTAGTTCCTAGTTCTGATCTTCCTAGCTGACTTTTCTTACAGTTAACCCATTTTATTTTTTCTTCTCTTATTTCATTTTTGCTATAATTAAAGTGGGTAGATCTTTGATTCAGACATGTATTTATTTGCAAATAGTGGTTTTCTTTGGTGGTGTTTATTTTTGTTTGTCATGTGGTAGGATGTAGTTCTGATCGCCTCACGGAGGATAGTGAGGCCTCCAAACAGAGGCGGACCTATAGAGGCGCAAGGAGGTGCATATGCACCTCCCCTCGCCGGAAAGAGCTTTGGAGGTTGTGGAATTTGCCCCTCAGCTCTGCCATGGAAGTGCCCACAATCTGCTCGAGGAAATGCCTCTGTGAAACTGCTTTTTGTTTGCTGTGATGCTGTGTTGTTGGGCTGTTGCGTGCAGCACAGCCCGCATGCTTTTTTTTTTTAAAAGTCCCTGGCCAAAACGACGTCGTTTTGGACCAGGGCAATGAAAAAAAAATAGGGATAAAGCCTACGGATAGGAACCACTACCAAAGTACAATTAATATTATTAATAATTTAATATAAAGTGAGTCCACATTCACTCCATTTAAATTGAATTGAAGAAGTCAACAGACCCAAATTGAATCGCAAGGTCTGTTTTTTTTTTCCTTTTGGTCTTTTTTTCTTCTGGTTTTTTATTTCTAATTTTTTTTATAATATGTTTTTTTTATAATTATTTTTTTTATGTGGCTCTCTCTGTAATTTTTTAATTATAAAGTTATGAAACAATACTAGTAATCTTCAATCAAATATTGCCCCTTCTCTGAAAAATTCTTGGGTCCGCCACTGCCTCCAAAGAAAGGGTCTGCTGTCCAACGGCCCTGCAGTCGTACTCTTAACTGCTGTGCATGAGGCAATGTTGGAGGATGTTGTTTTGCCTGCTGAAATTGTTGGGAAACGAACTAGATATCGACTTGATGGGTCCAAGATAATGAAGGTGAGCTGTCGAAGGAAAAAAATATTGTTTGATATATAGACACACACACACAAACACTTGGAAATGGAAAAAAAAAAAAAAGGGGTTGATTAATGCTTTCTACAAAAAAGGCAATAGACGGCGGGAATTTACCGTCGTGTAGCCGGTTTTCAAAGAGTCGTGAAATCGACCAACATCTTTTAAAAAAAAAAACCACGACGGTAAATCCCTGACGTTGTTAACACATACAATGTCATGCACAAACAAAAACCGACGTCTAAATACATAAAATGAGCCAAAAAAATCAACTTGAATAAGAATACATGACCCTTTTCAAAGATCAACGCCGTTTAAAAACCCTAAATATGACATAGTTTGATAAAATACTGCCGTAAAAAAGATATACCAAGACAGTAATTTAACAGAAATCGACGTTTTTATTGCATGTTCCATGACACATGTGCAAATAAGAGTCGTTTCAATGACCCTAGACGACTCAGTTTACTAGTCAAACGACATGTAATCAGACTGTAACGACATATTTTAAAAACAAAACGACGTGGTTATTCAATAAATAACGTCATCTGTGTAAAAGGACTTAGTTCAAAAAGCTTTTCACTTCGACTACTTAATGACGGATGACGTTATTAATATATACTACGACACATTTGTTTACACAACCATTGTTATTAGTCATCTTTCCACTTCCTTTGTTTTATAAAACATGACGTGGTAAACCATTATTAACGTAGTAAATATATGAAGAACGAGGTTATATTTTCATTTTACGATGCATTTTTTTTCAAATGATGACGTGGTTCTTAAGTTACAACGTCTGAACCTATATAAAGGGAGACGTGTTTAATAGTATACACGTCACCCAAAACACCAAGACCGTAGTTTAAATAACTTAACCAACGTTTGAACGTATTTTCACATCGTCTATTTAACCAAGGACGACGTTATTAAAGTTTTCTACGGCATCATTATTTCCACAACCGTCGTGATATTGTAAATTTCCTCTTCGTTTATGATATAAAAAGGGACGTGGTAAAAGAGATAGTGTCATCTTATTTTGTTTTAAATGTCGGCTCTTTTTGAATAACCGTCGTGATATTGTTAATAACTGTTGCACAATACCATCGTTGTTCCCTTTTTTTTACGTTGCTTTGAATTATATGAGTAGTCTTGTGAGTTACCCATTAGACGTCTGTAAGTACATTGCGGTCGTTGAATGATTTGAAAACTTCATTTTTTGGTATCAATTTTATTCAAACAGACGTGTTTACGTTAGTTAAAAAACGACGTTTGATATCTTTTAGATGTTTGTTTTTGACATTTTTTAACAGGACCATCGTTTTTTGAATCTTGAACCCAGTTTTTTTAGTACTGAAAGTTTTGTGCCCAAAACCTGCATAATGAAAGTGAAAAAAAATACATTACAATTTATGGTATAAGTAATTTCATAAATTACAAGCATCATTCAATCAATATATCTTCACACCCATCTCGAATATTTTGACTCCTAAACTCGCCCGCCAGTTCATCAAATGTGTCAACATTTGGCATCCCTCTAGTAAATGGCTCACACTCAATTCTCACATCACCTAAGACATCATCACCAATAACATCATTATATTCTCTCTTAGGCATTGAAAACACTATTGACTAACCACGATGAATCGGGTCGTCAACAAACAATACTTGTTTGACTTGAGAAGCCATAACAAATTGGTCATTCCTATGTCCAATTTTACTCAGATCTACAAGGGTAAATCCAAGTTCGTTGACTACAAGGCCAGAAGTGCTATCTATCCAATTACACCTAAAGACTGGGATTGTAAACTTTTGGTAGTCAAGGTCCCAAATATCTTGAATGACACCATAAAAACCCATATTTGAGACAGTCGAGTTTTTATCCTTGGCACTAGCAACTTGCATGGTATGTGCTAGTAAATAAACTCCACTATTTTGAACTGCCTCACTTCATCTTGTGCCTTGATATTAAATTTAACACCTTTAATAAGATAGCTCCTATATGATGGCACTGCCATGCTTGGACCAGCTGCTAGCCACCTCAAATTTTCTGATACACCATTATTGTCTTCCCTATTAAGTTCACTTTGAACCTGCAAATTAATCATATCTTAATTCAATCCAACATAGAAAGAATAAAATTAAAAGTCCAATATGTTATTCAGTAACATATATCTTAAAGCGTAGCCATTGAATGAAAGTGCTATTGTGCTTATCTTGTAGCCACTTTGTTCTCTTTCTAAATTTTGGATAAGCGGTCTTGATGTGGATCATATGTTCCCTACAAGACACGAAAAATTCAAGCATTACGGTCCCAAACATATAAGATAAACATAAGGAATAATTTAAAATGGCAACTTAAAGAATAAAACTCATACTCGATATAAGGTAGGACTTCCTCCGTATTCTCCAAGACATATAGATGTGCTTGGTCCAATAGTTCCCGATCAACTAAGCTCATTGTGCAATCTGATAGTGGCTTTGAAACTCCTATCTTCTGGCTTGATGGTACTCCAATTGTACTAATATCAGATAAATATTCGGTGCAAAATTCTACAGCTTCTTCAGCTATATACCGCTCAGCAATACAACCTTCGGGATGAGTATGGTTCTGAACATACCCCTTTAGCACTTTCATATATCTTTCGAACGGATACATCCATCTAAAATAAACTGGCCCACTGAGACGAACTTCTCTGACAAGATGTACTGCTAGATGAACCATGATATCGAAGAATGAAGGTGGAAACTATTTTTCAAGCAAATACAAAGTAACTACTACATCTTCTTCCAACTTATCTAGCTTGGAAACATCTACTGTCTTTGCACATATAGCATTGAAGAAGAAGCACAAACGAGTTATTGCATACCTTGTAGGCTTCTCCAAAATAGAACGAATTGCACAGGGAGCAATTGTTGCATCACGGTATGACAATCATGTGATTTAATGCCAAGAAGTCTTGAATCTTGTAAAGATATAAGATTTTTTATATTTGAAGAATAACCTTCAGGGACCTTCATACCATAGAAAGAATTGCAAACCAATCTCTTCTCTGCTCTTGACAAATTCCAAGGCCCTGGAGACAAGCGAGTACATCTTTCTCCATACTTGGGTTGCAAATCAATCTTCTTAATGTGCATAACATCGAGGGCATGCCTCACAGGAAGGTATTTCCAATACTCGAGATTAAAGAATTTTGACTTCTTCATCCAACAAACTCTGTCACCATCATTTTCACCTCCACCGCCTCCTTTTTTCGAGCCCCTGTATAATTAATACCTTCAACCATTTGTAGCACTTCTTCTCCGGTTAATGGCTTTGGAGCCGTGTCATATTTAGGTTTCCCATTAAAAGCTGCACGCTGCCTCATCCATATCGGAGGCTGCGTGCAGCTTTTAATGGGAATCCTGAATATGGCACGCCTCCCGAGCCATTAACCGGAGACGAAGTGCTGTAGATGGTTGAAGATATTAATTACAAATGGGGCTCGAAAAATGGGGGAAGTGTTGATGAGAATGATGGTGACAGAGTTTGTTGGAAGAAGAAATAAAGACGTACTCGCTTGGTTAGATTGCTGGAGATCCCTGGAAAAAATAAAGATGGGATTGTTGCTTGGTTAGATTTATTGAACATGGGGGTCAAAACTGATTTGCAACTCGAGTAAAGAGAAAAACGTACTCGCTTGCCTCCAGGGCCTTGGAATTTGTCAAGAGCAGAGAAGAGAGCGGTTTGCAATTCTTTCTATGGTATGAAGGTCCCTGAAATTTATTATTCAAATATAAAAAATCTTTTATCTTTAAAAGATTCAAGACTTCTTGGCCTTAAATCTCATGATTGTCATACCTTGATGTAATAATTGCTTCATGTGGAAATTCGTTCTGTTTTGGAGAAGCCTGCAAGGTATGCAATAACTCGATTGTGCTTCTTCTTCAATGCTACATGTGCAAAGCCGGTAGATGTTTCCAAGCTAGATAAGTTGGAAGAAGATGTAGTACTTACTTTGTGTTTGCTTGAGAAATACTTTTCCCCTTCATTATTTGATATCATGGTTCATCTAGTAGTACATCTTGTCAGAGAAGTTCGTCTATGTGGGCTAGTTTATTTTAGATGGATGTATTAGTTTGAAAGATATATGAAAGTGCTAAAGGGGTATGTTCAAAACCGTACTTGTCCCGAAGGTTGCATTGCTGAGCGGTATATAGCTGAAGAAGCTGTAGAGTTTTGCACTGAGCATTTATCTGATGTTAGTACAGTTGGAGTGCCATCAAGCCAGAAGATGGTAGTTTCAAAGCCATTATCAGGTTGCACAGTGAGCTTAGTTGATCGGGGACCTGTTGAACCAAGCACATCTATATGTCTTGGAGAATACGGAGGAAGTCCTACCTTATATCGAATATGAGTTTAATTCTTTAAGTAGCCATTTTAAATTATTTATTTTGTTTATTTTATATACAAGGGACAGTAATGCTTGATTTTTTTGTGTCAATGTAGGGAACATATGATCCACATCAAGACCACTTATCCAAAATTTAGAAAGAGAACAAAGTGGCTGCAAGATAAGCACAATAGCACTTTCATTCAATGGCTACGCTTTCAGGTATATGTTATTGAATAACATATTAGACTTTCAATTTTCTTCTTTCTATGTTAGATTGAATTAAGATATATGATTAATTTGCAGGTTCAAAGTGAACTTAATGGGGAAAACAATAATAGCGTATCAGAAAATTTGAGGAGGCTAGCAGCTAGTCCAAGCATGATAGTAACATCATATAGGATCTATCATATTAATGGTGTTCTATATAACACCAAGGCACAAGATGATGTGCGAGTTGTCCAAAATAGTGGAGTTTATTTACTTGCACATACTATGCAAGTTGAGGGTGATGTGTTTGGATAAATGGTTAAGTGGTGCGCCTGTTTGGGTTTGTCTTCTAATCAAACGATTGTGGACGAATCGTATTGAAGGTGGGAGCCTAACGGGAATATCGACGCCTGCAACGGTGGTGTAACAGTCAAATTACTCTGACCGTACTGTTGTGATGACGCCGCGGTTGCGTTGCTTGGCCCGGGCTACATCTGGACGACCAAAGTATGAATTGGGCCGAGTTGTTGGACCGCGAAATGCGTGGGGCTACTCTGCCCTAACGATACGACCAAAGCATGGATTGGGCCGTATGACGTTTCCACTATGTAGGCCGGTCCGGAATTTTCCCATGTCTGCTGGGACTGCCCCCAGCTATTTATCGGCGGCAGGGGATGCTGACTGTAGCTTGACGCTACCGTGCGGCCGGTGGCCGCTGAGGCTACTGCTCTCACAATAGGGCTCAATCCTCTCGCGTTCTTGGCTCCTCTGTCCGGCGCTAAGAGGTGTCGCGGACGAAGTCAACGGCATCTTCTCCTGAAAGAGTGTCCGCAGCTTTGAGGAAAATCTGTCCATTGCGGCCATAAAGGATGTCTCTATCCTGTAAGCCTGCTTAGCCATCAGATCCTCCACCAGAGCTTGTTCTTGTATGGACTCGCCGAGACCGAGATGCTGACCGTCTGCTCGGTCTCGGCGATATTTATCGGTGAGGTCGGCTCAGGAGTCTCGAGAGTCATTTCGACTGTCTTGTTTTTGAGCTTCGCCTGTGACCTAGTTTCCACCATAATTTTTTGACAGTAAGTCCCACTGGGCGTGCCAAAAGTGTTGGCGTTCGCAAATCTCACGGCCGAGGGGATATACGTCGACACGTGGCGTCCTTCTTTTGGTGCGGCGCGGTTGTGCGCTGGCGTGCCTGCACGGTCTACCGTGCGTTTGAGGGTGATGTGTTTGGATAAATGGTTAAGTGGTGCGCCTGTTTGGGTTTGTCTTCTAATCAAACTATTGTGGCCGAGATAGGAACTGATCTCGGCCGTCAGGTTCACGGCCTGAGCTACAAGGCCGTTTAACGGTGGTGGTGTTGGTGGATTTTAGGTGGTGCTCCGGCGCATTGCCTAGAAGGCAACGGTCGTATGATGTATGGAATGGACGGAGAAGTAACAGAGGTGGTGCTCCGGCGCCTTGAAGATCAAGGGTCGTTTGATATATTGATGAATGGATTTTCCTTACAAACTATCACTACTCCTAGGAAAGCAAGTAAAGGTATTGAAAGTGCATTACAAGAAGATAAATGACAGGAAAATATAACTTGCTCCGTGGGAGGCTTTTGGTCTGGTGTTTGAATCCTTTGAATGTAGTTCGAGCCTGGTATTTATAGGAGGGACTCTGGAGAGATAATCGAGGCTGAAAATCTGCGTGATGGGCTTGATCGGAGCAAGTGGGTAGTCAAATCGGCATTTGGGATTGTCTACCTCGCAAATCTCACGGCCTGGAGTTCCGAGCCGAGGGGATATGCGTTGACACGCGGCTTCCTGCTTTTGGGTGCGGTGCGGTTGTGCGCGGGCGTGCGGTTGTGCGTCGAGATGGTTGACGTGGATGGAAATGGTTAAGTGGTGCGCCTATTTGAACTCGCCTTCTAATCAAACGATTGTAGCTGAGAGAGGAACTAATCTCGGCTGTCAGGTTCACGGCCTGAGCTACAAGGCCGTTTAGTGGTGGTGTTGGTGGTGGGTTTTGGGCGGTGCTCCGGCGCGCTGCTCAGGGAGCGACGGTCGTATGATATATGGGGTGAATGAGCGAATAACAAAGATGGTGCTCCGGCGCCTTGAAAATCAAGGGTCGTATGATATATTGATGAATGGATTTTCCTTACAGTCTAACACTACTCCTAGGAAAGCAAGTAAAGATATTGAAAGTGCATTACAGGAAAATATAAGTTGCTCCGTGGGAGGCTTTGGTTTGGTGTTTGAACCCTTTGAATGTAGCTTGAGCCTTGTATTTATAGGAAGAGTTCTTGGAGGAGTAATCGAGGCTTAAAATCTGCATGGTGGAGCCTGATTAGAGCAAGTGGGTAGTCCAATCGACATTTGGGATCGTGAAGTATGGTGTTGTGACCCCATAAATCCTGGTGAATCTCGGCCGCCGCCCTGATCGTGGGTTCTGCGCTTCTGGCCGTGGAGACGCATTTATTGTTCTTATAGCTGGTGACCTAATCTCTCAAGCTGCAAGAATTCTTGTGAAAATGTCTACGTCTAATCACTCTGTTCTCTGTCGCCAACCCTGACTTCAGTCACTTCCCACCTTCCCTCATGCATTAAATGCTTATTCGTGGCCAATGGGTTTGCTGCAATAATCAGAGGCACTACTTCATTAAATGAAGCATGGGACCCTGCTATCACGTGATGATTTGATTTTAATATCTCTGGCCGTGATTCTGTTCGGCCTCGGCCTCGGCTTACAATTGAGGCCGAGATGATCATGCCTTGGCAACTTTTCTTTTGTTTTCAGGAAGGCCAAACACCTTGGCGGAACGCTGCGCTTTAGTTTCTCAAGAAAGTGCTAGGGCCGAGAAAAGGGGCTCCTTCGGCCAGTTCATGGCCGTGATTTATTAGGCACAAACAGGGATTGCGAAGCATGGTGGTGTGACCCCATAAATCTCGGTAAATCTCGGCCGCCGGCCTGATCATGGGTTTTGCGCCTTTGGCCGTGGGGATGCATTTAATGCTCTGGTCTGATGGTTGGTGACCCAATCTCTCAAGCTGTAAGAACTTTTGTAAGAATGTTTGCGCCCCACTCTGATTTCCTTCACCAAACCCTGACTTCAGTCACTTCCCTTCTTCCCTCGTGCATTAAATGTTCTTTTGTGGCTAGTGGGTTTGCTGTAATAGTCAGAGGCGTTACTTCATTAAATGGGGCATGGGGCCCTGATGCCACATGGCGATGCTACTTGGCCTTATATCTTGGTCGTCTATTTGAAGAACAATTGCTCTGTTCGGCCTCGGCCTATAATGCCGAAGCCGTGAGGGTTTCGCCTTTGCACCATATCTTGGTTTCATGAGAGAGCAATCAACACTCCGCCACGCTCGGCTCTCCTGGGTAGGTACTGAAGCCGAGAGGACACCCCTTCGGTCGGCTTTTTCAGCCGAGATTTATTAGGTACAAACAAGGTGATATTAGAATTGAGTGTGAGCCATTTACTAGAGGGATACCCAATGTTGACACATTTGATGACCTAGTGGGTGAGTTTGGGAGTGAAAATATTAGAGATGGGTATGAAGATTTATGGATTGATTGATTGATTGTTGTAATGTACGGCATTAGTTATGCAGTTAATTGTATGACATTAATTAATAGCTCTGTATGACATCAATTTTGCAATAAATTTCAATGTTTGACTTTATGCAGGCTTTGGGCACGACAAATCCGAAATTAAAAATACTGGGTTTAAGGTGTAAAATACGACGGTCCAGTTTAAAAGTCGCAAAAACCGATGTCTAAAACATAACCAACGTCGTATTTTTAAAAACGGCATGGAATGGAAATGCAAAAGTCGGTAAAGAAATAAAAACCGCCATTTGAAAAAGAAAATACGTCAGTTAATTAATATGGCTAATAGATAATAACAACAATGACGGTCAGGAAAATAATGCTCGTCCTAGATTTTTGAATAACACGATGGAACAGTGCTTCAAACCGATGAATCTTCGGAAAACACTACTTCCACATATAAACAATTACCGTCGTCTAAAGTGCGCAATAAGTCAACTCAGTTCAATTAACTGTCATGACAGCTCTTCTGAACGTCGATTAGACCAAAACAATTGACGTCTCAGAGAGTAAACACGTCAATGTGGTTTATAAAAGTGACTTTTAAAAGAGCAACCACGTCAAGTCCTATACACATACCGACGTGGTAAGTGACATAACAACAGTGAAATATTGGATTCTTGTGACGTAGTGAATTGATTAACCACAATGGCTATTTTACTTCACTTGCCGTTGAAACTATTATCCATGGCGTTTTATTTCCTGTCCAAGCTATCAAAATAATTTTTTAATGACTGTGGTAAACACTAGGGTCGTGGTTATTACTTTTTACGTCGGTTTTTAATAAAGTGGTGCCATGTTAAAATCCTAAAACTTTAGTTTTTTTTAAAAAGCGTGGTCTAACTTTGTCCAAGTGTCTTTTTTTTATCATTTAAACGTCGGTTCTCGCAAGAGTCAGACGTGTAACACTTTTAACAAGGCGATGTTTCCCTATGTAGCAACGTGAAATATGTTATATGCGTCGGTCTTTCTACATCTATGTCATGGTTCATTCTTGTTACATAGGTTACCATTTGATTCTTGACATGTAACATCCTTCAAACGTCTGTTCTTTTCTGTAAGCATCGTCTAAAGTTGTCGAAGTTTTCTTCTCTTTTTTTGCATTTTTATATATTTTAGACGTCAGTTTTTTTATTTAGTGAACGTAGTATATATTAACCATGACGGTTTCTACTTTATAAATGGCGGTAGACATCGGTTTTTGACATGTATGCAGTTTATGACATGTAACAGTCTTTAGACGTCTCTATTTTCCTAAATCCGTCGTCAAAGGTTGTCGAAGTTTTCCTTTTTGGCTCTTTATATAGTAAGTAGACATCGGTTTGTGTTTTCGTTTGACGTTGTACGTCATAAAGACGTCGGTTAATTACTGTCGTTGTTTTATATAAAAAAAGATAGCGGTCGATTTCACCATAGTTTGAAAACCTTCTAGACGACGGTGGATTCCCGTCGTCTATTTCAATTGTTGTAGTAGTGATTTTTTAAGGGAATCCATATTTGGCCATTCTTTCACCTCATCTCCATATGCTCTTGAAAATGCGTGTTTATCTTTAAATGCAATCCAGATAGCAACATCTCGTACAAGCTCATGCATTCTAACTCTTCTATTATCATAACTGTCTAGCAACAAACAAGAATCTTTAAGTTTTTTAGCCAGTGAATGCAACGCATTTCGTGCCTCTTCCACCGTGTCAAAATTTTTAACCAAACCCAAACCCATGCCATATTTCAACAAGTCACTGAGAAGAATTGAACAACTGCCCCTGCAATAACTCCACAGAGCAAGAATAATGGTTGAAGCTCCTCCCTGTCCAATCGATTGTAACTCCATTCTATAGCCAAGTTTGCTTTTTCTGTCAATCCCTTTTTGTCAAAACTTGTGAAGCGCCTCAAGGCATCATTCCTTACCTCTAAAGTAGTACATGATCTTAGAGCGCTTGCAACTGCAATAACTAAAACCGGCAAACCTCCACATTTTTTGCATACTTGAGTTGCTACTTTTTTAATAAGGTTATTTACGTGAGTCTCCTAATTAATCAAGGAGATTTATTTCCTTGATTAATTAAGGGATTTACTTTCCTATTTTATATAATTGATAAATCATTGTATAATTAAGAGATACTTTCCTAATCCTTTACTGTATCTAATTCCTTGTAAAGCACTCTTGTAAACTCTTATACATACCTCCTTACGGAGAAGAATAAAGTTAACCTAATATATTCAAACCATATTCATATTTTAGCATGGTATTAGAGCAATCGATCCTCGATTGTCTCTAAATCCTCAAATCAAATTTCATCAAACCCAAACCCTAAATCAAATTCCTCATACTTACATATTCAGATTTAGATCTTCATACCCAAATCCTCATATCCACTTATCACAAAACCCTAAACACATACTTTACTCTTATTCTTAAATCCTTCCGCTGCCATGGATATCATCTCATCTTCCAAAACCACTGACTCCACTCCACCATCCTTCGCCTTAGTAGCCACAACAGGTACCCAAGGTTATGTTTTGCATAATTCTTTGAAGAAACACACATAGGTCATTGACACCGGAGCCACTGATCACATGACCTTTGATCCTGGACAACTTACCTCTCATACTCCGTCTTCTCAATCGGCGGTGTCTAATGCCAATGGTACCCCCTCCCCAATAATTGGGGAGGGGTCACTCTCTCTCTCTGACTCCCTCACTTTGGATTCTGTGTTGATTGTTCCATCCTTACATCATAATCTCTTGTCTGTTGCCCAAATTATTACGGTTTTGAATTGCACTGTAACCTTTTGGCCTACTCATTGTGTTTTTCAGGACATTCTCACTAGCAAGACGATTGGTTGTGGTACTAGGATGGAAAACTCTTCTATCTGGACTTGGCATATGACAGTGAAGCTAGCCTAAGTCAAACTTACAAAATTAGGCGTGCGAGTATTGAGAAGCAAATTCCCGAAGTATGGTTATGGCATCACCGTCTTGGACATGCTTCATCTGGATATTTACAGAAGCTATTTCCTTCCTTATTTTCCAATTTAGATCTTTCCAGTTTTAAGTGTGACATTTGTGAACTGGCCAAGAGCCATCATGTTCCTTTTCCCATCAGTTCACATAAAAGTTTGGTTCCATTTTCTCTTGTTCATTCTGATGTTTGGGGTCCTGCTAAAATTACCACTCCAGGGGGAGCTAGATGGTTTGTCACGTTTATTGGTGATTCCAAGTTTCAACAGTTGTATCAAATGGTAGAGACACAATTTCATACCAGAATTCAGGTTCTTCGTTCCGACAATGGTGGAGAATTTCTCAACCATGATCTTAATCAGTTTTTCCAAGATCATGGCATCATCCATCAACGCTCATGCCCTTACACTCCCCAATAGAATGGTGTTGCTGAACGAAAGAATAGACACTTATTGGAAGTAGTTCGTGCCTCTCTCTTTGGTGCCAATATGCCTAGGTCTTTTTGGGGAGAAGTCGTCATCTCCACAACATACCTTATTAATCGGATCCCCTCTAGTATGCTCAATTTCCAAACCCCCCTTCAAACACTCCACCACCATATCCAAATACCTCCTACCCAAAACTTGGAACCCCGGATTTTTGGATGTGTGGTCTTTGTCCACTTACATGATCACCAACGTATCAAATTGGATCCCCGCGCCAAAAAGCGATGCCAACACTTCTCAAATTTCAGAATTTTTTCCAGATTCGTTACAGACTGAAAACGACCGGTTGCATGACGCAAACAACCGGTCTCCAAAGACTCTGCCTGAAAGCAACCGGTCGCATGTTCTAAACGACCGGTCGCCGAAGACGCTGACTGAAAACGACCGGTCGCAGATTGCAGATGACCGGTCGCATATGAATCTGCTTGAAAATGAACGGTCGCAGCTTGGAAGATATCGGTCGCTCCATGATCTGCTTCAAAACGACCGGTCGCCAGAGGACAGCGACCGGTCGTCTCCCTACTGTCAAACTCAAGGATGAGAAAATTGAGGAGTTTTTGCCCGCTTCGGGGAATTCTTCAGCACCAGTACCACACCAATCACCTGCTAAGGACATCATTCAGATAACATCTTTTCCTGAAACTGATAACATTAATGAAATATCCCATGATAATTTAATTTCAGAAGGCACAGAGCCTGCATATCAGATTCCAAAACGGAATAACCGTGGTAAACCTCCAGTTCACTATGAAGCAGATCTTAATGCAAAAGGGAAATATCCCATCCACAATTATGTATCCTCAACAGATTATCAGAGTCACGAGTACACTTTGTGAAGCAGTTGGCCGACATACCTGTTCCCAATAATGTAACTGAAGCACTAAAAGACCCAAAATGGAAAGAAACCATGAATGAAGAAATGCGAGCTATCCAGAAGAATGGCACATGGGAACTCGTGCCATTACCTCATTAAAAGAAGACAATGGGATGCAGGTGGATTGATACTGTGAAACTCAAAGCAGATGGATCCATTGAAAGATATAAAGCTAGATTGGTGGCGAAGGGGTACACACAAAGATATGGGATTGACTACGAAGAGACCTTTTCCCCAGTAGCCAAGATTAAAACTATCAGAGTCCTTCTGTCTCTAGCAGCAAATCTCAATTGGCCATTACATCAGTTTGATGTAAAAAATGCATTCTTACATGGAGACTTGGAAGAAGAAGTATATATGGACTTACCACCAGGATGTAACTTAGCTCGTGACAAGGAGAATCAAGTTTGCAAGCTCAGAAAGTCATTGTATGGGTTAAAGCAATCCCCCAGGGCATGGTTTGGCAGATTTACTAAATCCATGAAGAATTTTGGATATATACAGAGTAATGCATATCACACTTTGTTCTTGAAGCGTGATGGAAGAAGCCTTATTGCATTGATTGTGTATGTGGATGACATAGTCGTAACCGGAAACGACACAAGAGAGCAACTGAAACTGCAGAAGTATTTGTCTCAAGAATTTGAGATGAAGGAATTAGGTGATCTGAAGTACTTTCTAGGAATTGAAGTAGCCAGGTCCACAACTGGTATATTTTTGTCTCAAATGAAGTATGTATTAGATCTGTTCACTGAAACAGGAATGCTTGGATGCAAACCTGCTGATATACCCACCGAGATGAATCACAAGTGTCTACCGCGCAAATTTCACGGCCTGGAGTTCCGGGCCGAGGGGATATGCGTTGACACGCTGCTTCCTGCTTTTGGATGCGGTGCGGTTGTGCGCGGGCGTGCCAGCACGGTCTACCGTGCGTCGAGATGTGATTTGGATGGAAATGGTGAAGTGGTGCGCCTGTTTGGACTTGACTTCGAATCAAAACGATTGTGGCCGAGAGAGGAACTAATCTCGGCCGTCAGGTTCACGGCCTGAGCTACAAGGCCGTTTAGTGGTGATGTTGATGGTGGGTTTTGGGCGGTGCTCCGGCGCGTTGCTCAATGAGCGACGGTCGTATGATATATTGATGAACGGATAACAGGGATGGTGCTCCGGCGCCTTGAAAATCAATGGTCGTATGATATATTGATGAACGGATTTTCCTTATAAACTAACACTACTCCTAGGAAAGCAAGTAAAATATTGAAAGTGCATTACAGGAAAATATAAGTTGCTCCGTGGGAGGCTTTGGTTTGGTGTTTGAACCCTTTGAATGTAGTCTTGAGCCTTGTATTTATAGGAAGAGTTCTTGGAGGAGTAATCGAGGCTGAAAATCTGAATGGTGGGGCCTGATTAGAGCAAGTGGGTAGTCCAATCGACATTTGGGATCGTGAAGTATGGTGGTGTGACCCCATAAATCCCGGTGAATCTCGGCCGCCGCCCTTATCGTGGGTTCTGCGCTTCTGGCCGTGGAGACGCATTTATTGTTCTGATAGCTGGTGACCTAATCTCTCAAGCTACAAGAATCCTTGTGAGAATGTTTGCGTCTAATCACTCTGATTCCTATCACCAAATCCTGACTTCAGTCACTTCCCACCTTCCCTCGTGCATTAAATGCTTATTTGTGGCCAGTGGGTTTACTGCAATAAACAGAGGCATTACTTCATTAAATGAAGCATGGGACCCTGCTATCACGTGATGATTTGACTTCAATACCTTTGGCCGTGATTTTGTTCGGCCTCGGCCTCGGCCTATAATCGAGGCCGAGATGATCATGCCTTAGCAATTTTTCTTCTTTTGTTTTCAGGAAGGCCAGACATCTTGGTGAAACGCCGCGTTTTTAGTTTACGAGCGACTGCTAGGGCCGAGAACAGGGCTCCTTCAGTCAATTCATGGCCGTGGTTTATTAGGCACAAACATTTCCCCCACATCCCTGGATTCTTCGGCCTCAGCATGGGTAGGGGCCGAATGGATTCCAAGGGATGGACCCTTTGCATTCCTTCTGAAGTGATTGACAACTGGTGCATTAAATGCGCAGGCCAATCGGCGCATTTAATGCCTAAGGCACGTCTTGCAGGCAATCATTGCCCAGACTTACGCAAGGCGTCGCTTCGTTTCGTCAGAGGAAACGACGGCCTCTGGTCTTTCGACACGTCATCGCGCCTTTCGAGCATGCTGACAGAACGTTACGTCTCTCGAGAGAGACATACCCTTTCGTTTCGAATTCTAGCGCCAATATAAAAACCCAAACTTCTTCGTTTCTTCCTTACGCTTTCAGAATCCTCAGACGCCCAAGTTTTGCCAAAACCCTTCTCTCAAACCTTCAAGCCTACCAAGCTCTCGAACCTCCAAGTTTACCAGAGAATCTTGCCTGGACTCGCGACTCTCTTTCACTCTTGAGTTTCGCCCTTTCCAGAACCTACAAACCCTCACCCTTTCCTGGATTTTCTTCCAGTGTTCTTCATGTTCATCGCCTTTTCTCTGCATTTTCCTTTCATACACCCAACTTAAATCTGTTTTAATGGCCTCCAGTACCTCCACATCTGTTGAAGCTCGGTCTCAAGCCTTCCAGACGGAGTTTGAAGATATCTGCCGAGAAATCCAGGGCTCGGTCCTGCCTAACATTATTTCACCCTGGACTGACGATGATGGCGTTGCCACCGATTCCTGCGTCCTCAGCCCCTCTATTGATGGCGGAATGCCAGAGAGGCTTGTGGCCCACTTGAAGAACAATCTGGTAGACCTCTCGGCCTTTGACGGGGGGGACTTCCAAGATTGGAACGTTGTCAGGCCGCAGCAGCACAATGAATTTCCGGTTTGGCATGATGACGCCGACCGTTCTAGATATGGCCGCCCTGTTCGGCCTCTCGTTGCTCCCTAGATATGGCCGCCCTGTAGAAGTAAACGCCACACTCGTTGCTCCCGAGGTGGAAGGGAGTTTTGAGGCCACGTGGCCCACTCTTACGAGAGTCGCTGGGAGTAAGGCGAAAAACATGGTCAACTACTCCAGCTTCTACAGCAACTTCGGCGTAGAGGACAGCGCCGAAGATGACATCATCGCCCCTCTCGGCGAAGTTGAGCACTCCGCGTTCTTGCTGTACTGGCTGTGCAAGTTTGTGTTCTGCATCCAGGCGAACAAGGTCACCCTGGAGTTTGCCCACTTGGCCGATTATCTTGCGCAGGGTGGTAGGCTAGCGCTCAGCCCATTCCTTGAACAAGGTCACATCTACTGCACGCTTCACGACATCATCACCGATGGGATGAAGCCGAAGCACGGCGGTCCGCTATGGGCTTTTCAGTTCTGGCTGCAGGCTTACTTCCCAGAGCTGAGGGCGGTGGCCAATATCAGCGACGCCGAGCCGCTGGCCAACGCATTCGCCCGAAGCATAACACCTCAGCCCTCTGCTACAAATTTTTCTATGGCCTGGCCGAGAGAACGGGCACACAGTTCCGCGTCTGCCTTACTCGGCCGTTCCCTCTATTCCTAGCGTACGACCTTTCCGTCATTCCAGATGGCGAGACGGAAAATGACTTGAAGGAGATCTGGGGCTCCTTCCTAGTGTCGCGCGATCTTCACTGCGGCCTGTCCAAGGCCGGGGCCGAGGTTTACTTGCCAAACTTCGTGGTCCGGTAATTCGGCCTAATTCAGACGGCCCCACTTCCCCCCTTGTCAACGAACTGGCTCTCGTCCTGGAGGGCCGATGTTACCCAGCAGCACGGCGTAGCTGGCATTTCCTTCCAGCTTCAAAGGGGGATGACCTTCCTGACTCTGACGCCTTGGTCGCGTTGTAATGCGTATGACGAGGATGGAAGGGTCTGGTACGAGGAGTGCATCTCGGCCAGATTCATCCGGCCTGTTGAAGAGGCCGCGAGGGTGGCTCTGACAAATGCAGATTGGGACCCTTTCCCCCTCAAGGGCAGCAAAGTGAAGAAGGTATCAGCCGGGCCTCCTCGACCGAGTACCCCGGCCGTGGCCGTACCTAGGGTGACGGCCCCCCCTTCAGCTGGAGCGACGGTCACGGCTTCGACCGCGGCCCCAACTCCCAAGGTGACGGCCGTGGTGGGGGCGCGAAAGACTGTGGCGCACAGGACCGTGCCGTCTTCTCCTCCCGCTCGGCCGAGTACCGCTGCTGGTAAGCAATTTTACTTTCATTATTTATTATTTTCTTTGTCCTCCTTGAGCCACCTTTGTCCTTGTTTATCTTACTCCTTACTTCTTTTCCGCCTCTTTCTCTTCGTATACGCAGCCCTGGGTCGCAAGAGGGGTTGAGAGGCTTCAAGCACTGAGGCCGCCCCGGTTGAGGCTGCGCCGGCCAGATGCGCCGTGGTCGAGACGGCGACGGTGGAGCGGCCAAGGAAAAGGACCCTCTTTGCTTTCTCGGAGGGCGGGGATGAGGAGGAAGTCCCTCCTGTGATTGTGAGTGAAGCTCCCCCTGTAGCCGTGAGTATTCCTTGATGTCTTCCCTCTTCTTTATTCTCCAGGTCACCCCCTCCCCCTTTATACACTTTGATAATCCGATTCTTTCCTCAGGATGAAGTGGTGGTCGAGGAGGAAGTTACGGCCGAGGAAGCAGCTGCTACCGAGATGGTGGTTGAAGAGGAAGCCGCGGCCGAAACGGTGATTGAGGAGGCGGCCGTTGATGAGGTGGTGGTTGAGGGGGCAACCGCTGCCGAGACAGCATCCGCAGAAGTGCCGGCCGCAGAGGAGACCGTTGAGGAGGCCGCCGAGGAGGTGCCGGATGATGAAGTTACTGTCGTGGAATCAACGCGGACCGCCCCAGCGGAAGTCCTCTCGACTGTTTCTGTTGTGCCTCCCTTGGCTGCTACTGTGTCTGCCGAGCCGCTGCCATCCGTACCTCGTCGTCCAAGCGGCATTGCTTTCCGTTCGGTAAGAGTTTGATTTCATTATACTTAGCTTTATTGTTCTCTTTTTAGAATTGCACTATACTCTTGACCGAATTTTTTGCTTCCAGCCTCCCCAGTCGTCGCCGCCGCTGTTCATGGCCGCTGCAATCGTGCCCCCAGCGCCGTTGTCCCAGGGCTCGACGGTCGTGACCGAGCTGGAGGAAACCGGGGCCACGGTCGTGAGTGTGCCGAGTCTCGTGCGGGCTACCTCGGCAGTCCTGACCGAGCTTTCGGTCGCAAAAATCCATGCCGCGTCGCTTGCCACTGCCGTGAGTATTCGGCCTTTTTCTTTATCTTGTCATTCCTCATGTCTTGGTTGGTTGTTTCTCACCCAATTTCTTTTCCATTTCCAGGAGACAACCTCATCCGATGATCTTGAGGAGTTATACGCCAGCCTCCATGAGGAAGGAGGTAGCTCGACCTCGGCTCCCCTGGACGAGGATTCCAAGACTGTCGTTGAGCGGCTCCGAGAGTTCCTTTTCCTTGGAGTTCAACAAATGACCGCCGCCGGGGCGCTCATAGAGTTTAGGTCCTGCTTGGATACGGCTATGGCGCTAGGTCTGCTAAACTCGGCTCAGCTGGATGAATTGCAAGCCCGCTTGGCTGAAGGCGAGGAAATGATCGGTCGGTATGCTGAAGCCGTTACGCGGATGGCCGAAGGGAGCTCGCTCGAGCAGGAACTTGTGTAGATAAAAGAGCAAGTCCGACCTGCAACGGCCCGATTGAAAGAGAATCACCTCGTCATCCAACGGGAGAATGAAGAACTTGCGCAGGTAGAGGCCCAGATTGCCGAGCTTCAGGCCCGTCGAGAACTCATACTCCAGCGCCGAGATGGCGCGGCCGTGGCCGGGAACGAGCTGAAGTCTTCGGCCAAGCAAATCCTTAAAGCAGCGACTGAGACGAAGAAGGCCCTGGCCGAGCGGAAGCTGATCCGAGCGAGATGGCAGGCGGACATCGATGGCAGGGATATTGCTTGGAGAAGGATTACCTGCCTGATTTGGGGGATGTTCAGTGAAGGGGTTTAGGCGAGCGGCGAGCGACTGTTTTGGATATTTTTGGGATGTAATAATTAGCCATATACATACATTTTATTTTATTTTTATATTTATATTTTTCGTATAACATCTGTATATGTTTTTTTCGATCGGCCATGACTGGCCGTTCACCCTGATTGTAAAGAAGACCTTTTTTAATCTAAATATAAGGCCAGGGCCTTTTTTCTCAAAAGATCAAACGTATGCCTTTCGCCTCATGTTGACCGCACCATTTGTTTATCTTGTCTGCCTACTTCCCCCTCTTTTTCTTTTTGACCTTTTGTCGTAGGCCCTCGGTGCCATCTCTTCTGGGACTTGCACCGAGTTGTAGGCGTCGAGTCTCGATTGCTCTGAATTTTCTGAACTCCAGGGCATGGTTTGTGAGTAGCCCTTCCCCTTTTGGCTATGTTGCTTGATAATTTGAAGGGATCGGACCCCCAATTCCAGTAGTCTATCAGCGTCATGGCTGTAGGTCAAGACGTAAGGAGATGTGTCCACAGCCGAGTTTTTTGAGGCGCGCCGTGTCACAAAAACTTTAGGAAATAAGTCGCGCCAAACCCTGGGTGCAGCGGTCAAGCCATTCTGATCGCATTGTTGCGGTGACTCTTCAGTCACGTTGCTCTGGCCGGACTGCGCCTGTTCGGCCAAAGTAGGGGTTGGGCCAAATTGCTGGGCCATAGATGACGCAGGGCTATACCGCCCTAATGCTTTGGCCAAAGCGTGGAGCGGGCCGTATGCTGTCTTTGCCGAGTAGGTTGGTCCGGGATTCGCTCGTGTGGGCTGGGACTGCCCCCGGCTGTTTGTTGGCGGTAAAGAACGCTGCCCGTAACCTAATGCTTGGGTGTGGGCAGAGGTGCCGAGACTACTGCTTTCGCCGTAAGACTCGACCCTTTCGCACTCTTGGCTTCTCTGTCCGGCTCTGGGAGGTGCCGCGGGCGAGGCTGCCGGCATCCTCTCCTGAAAAAGCGTTCGCAGCTCTGAGGAGAATCTGTCCTTTGCGGCCATGAAGGATGTTTCTATCCTGTAGGCCTGCTTGGACATCAGCTCCTCCACTACTGCCTGTTCTTGCATGGACTCGGCCGTGCGATCCGTCGTTACTGGAACGCTGGCCGAGATCCTGACCATGTGTTCGATCTCGGTGATGGTGATTGGTGAGGTGGACTCAGAACCTCAGAAGTCATTTCGACTGCTTTGTTTTTTAGCTTAGCCTGTGCCCCAGTTTCCACCATAAGTTTTTGACAAGTGTCCCACCGGGCGTGCCAAAAGTGTCTATCGTGCAAATCTCATGGCCTGGAGTTCCGGGCCGAGGGGATATGCGTTGACACGCGGCTTCCTGCTTTTGGATGCGGTGCGGTTGTGCGCGGGCGTGCCAGCACGGTCTACCGTGCGTCGAGATGTGATTTGGATTGAAATGGTGAAGTGGTGTGCCTGTTTGGACTTGACTTCGAATCAAACGATTGTGGCCGAGAGAGGAACTAATCTCGGCCGTCAGGTTCACGGCCTGAGCTACAAGGCCGTTTAGTGGTGATGTTGATGGTGGGTTTTGGGCGGTGCTCCGGCGCTGTTTGGGCCTAATAAATCACGGCCATGAACTGGCCGAAGGAGCCCTTTTTTCCTCGGCCCTGGCACTCGCTCGAAGGACTAAAACGCAGCGTTTCGCCGAGATACTTGGCTTTCCTAAAGACAAAAGAAAAAAATGCTAAGGCATGATCATCTCGACTTCGATTGCAAGCCGAGGCCGAGGCGAGCAAAATCACGGCCAGAGATATTAAAATCAAATCATCATGTGATAGCAGGGCCCCATGCTTCATTTAATGAAGTAGTGCCTCTGTTTATTGCAGCAAACCCACTGGCCACGAGTAAGCATTTAATGCACGAGAGAAGGTGGGAAGTGACTGAAGTCAGGGATTGGCGACAGAAATCAGAGTGATTAGACGCAAACATTCTCACAAGGCTCCTTGCAGCTTGAGAGATTAGGTGACCAGCCATCAGGGCAATGATGCGTCTCCACGGCCAGAAGCGCAGAGCCCACGATCAGGGCGGCGGCCGAGATTCACCGGGATTTATGGGGTCACACCACCATGCTTCACGATCCCAAATGTCGATTGGACTCCCCACTTGCTCTAATCAGGCTCCACCTGTTTGTGCCTAATAAATCACGGCCATGAATTGGCCGGGGGAACTTCTCTTCTCGGCCTCAAACTGAAACGCAGCGTTTTGTCAGGGTGTTTGGCTTTCCAGAGAAACAAGAAAAATCACTAAGGCATGGTTATCTCGGCCAAGGTTATAGGCCGAGGCCGAGATCGAACAAGGTCACGGCCAAAGGCATTAAAGTCAGATCATCACGTGACAGCAGGGTCCCACGCTCCATTTAATGAAGCAAGGTCTCTGTTTATTACAGCAAACCCACTGGCCAAGGATGAGCATTTAATGCGCGAGGGAAAGTGGGAAATGATTGGAGTCAGGATTTGGTGACAGGGATCAGAGTGATTAGACGCCAACATTCTCACAAAGCTCTTTGCAGCTTGAGAGATTAGGTAATTGGCTATCAGAGCAATAAATGCGTCTCCACGGCCAGAAGCGCAGAACCCACGATCAGGGCGGCGGCCGAGATTCACCGGGATTCATGGGGTCACACCACCATACTTCACGATCCCAAATGTCGATTAGACTGCCCACTTGGCGTAATCAGGCTCCACTATGCAGGATTTCAGCCTCGATTACCCCTCCAGGAGCTCTGCCTATAAATACAAGACTCAGGACTACTTTCAAAGGGTTCAAACACCAAACAAAAGCCTCCCACGGAGCAACTTATATTTTCCTGTAATGCACTTTCAATATCTTTACTTGCTTTTCTAGGAGTAGTGTTAGTTTGTAAGGAAAATCCATTCATCAATATATCAAACGACCCTTGATTTTCAAGGCGCCGGAGCACCACCCCTGTTATTCGCTCACTCACCCCATATATCATACGACCGCCGCTCATTGAGTAGCGCGCCGGAGCACCGCCCTAAAACCCACCAAACACCACCACTCAACGGCCTTGTAGTTCAGGCCGTGAACCTTACAGCCGAGACTAGTTCCTCTCTCGGCTACAATCGTTTGATTAGAAGACGAGTTCAGACAGGCGCACTATCTAAACACTTTCACCCGCTTCAAACATCTCGACGCACGGTAGACCGTGCTGGCACGCCCGCGCACAAACGCACCCCGTCCAAAAGCAGGAAACCGCGTGTTAACGCACATCCCCTCGGCCCGGAACTCCAGGCCGTGAGATTTGCGCGGCAGACACCACCATGCAGATTTTTAGCCTCGATTACTCCTCCAAGAACTCTTCCTATAAATACAAGGCTCAAGCTACATTCAAAGGGTTCAAACACCAAACCAAAGCCTCCCACGGAGCAACTTATATTTTCCTGTAATGCACTCTCAATATTTTACTTGCTTTTCTAGGAGTAGTGTTAGTCTATAAGGAAATCCATTCATCAAATATATCATACGACCCTCGATTTTTCAAGGCGCCGGAGCACCATCCTTGTTATTCGCTCATTCACCCCATATATCATACGACCGTCGCTCACTGAGCAACGCGCCGGAGCACCGCCCTAAACCCACCATCAACATCACCACGAAACGGCCTTGTAGCTCAGGCCGTGAACCTGACAGCCGAGATTAGTTCCTCTCTCGGCCACAATCATTTGATTAAAATTCAAGTCCAAACAGGCGCACCATTTCACGACTTCCATCCAAACCACATCCCGACGCACGGTAGACCGTGCTGGCACGCCCGCGCACAACCGCACCGCACCCAAAAGCAAGAAGCCGCGTGTCAACGCATATCCCCTCGCCCCGGAACTCCAGGCCGTGAGATTTGCGCGGTAGACAGGCGCGCTGCTCAATGAGTGACGGTCGTATGATATATGGGGTGAATGAGCGAATAACAGGGATGGTGCTCCGGCGCCTTGAAAATCAAGGGTCGTATGATATATTGATGAACGGATTTTCCTTACAAACTAACACTACTCCTAGGAAAGCAAGTAAAATATTGAAAGTGCATTACAGGAAAATATAAGTTGCTCTGTGGGAGGCTTTGGTTTGGTGTTTGAACCCTTTGAATGTAGTCTTGAGCCTTGTATTTATTGGAAGAGTTCTTGGAGGAGTAATCGAGGCTGAAAATCTGCATGGTGGGGCCTGATTAGAGCAAGTGGGTAGTCCAATCGACATTTGGGATCGTGAAGTATGGTGGTGTGACCCCATAAATCCCGGTGAATCTCGGCCGCCGCCTTGATCGTGGGTTCTGCGCTTCTGGCCGTGGAGACGCATTTATTGCTCTGATAGCTGGTGACCTAATCTCTCAAGCCGCAAGAATCCTTGTGAGAATGTTTGCGTCTAATCACTCTGATTCCTATCACCAAATCCTGACTTCAGTCACTTCCTACCTTCCCTCGTGCATTAAATACTTATTTGTGGCCAGTGGGTTTGCTGCAATAAGCAGAGGCATTACTTCATTAAATGAAGCATGGGACCCTGCTATCACGTGATGATTTGACTTCAATACCTTTGGCCGTGATTTTATTCGGCCTCGACCTCGGCCTATAATACAGGCCGAGATGATCATGCCTTAGCAATTTTTCTTCTTTTGTTTTCAAGAAGGCCAGACATCTTGGTGAAACGCCGCGTTTTTTAGTTTACGAGTGACTGCTAGGGCTGAGAACAGGGCTCCTTCGGTCAATTCATGGCCGTGGTTTATTAGGCACAAACAACAAGTTATGTGAAGACATGGATCAAGAACCAACCAATAAGGAACAGTACCAACGCCTTGCTGGAAGGTTGATATATTTAGCCCACACAAGACCAGATATTGCATATGATGTGAGTGTGGTTAGTCAGTTTATGCATTCACCCAGTGTGTCTCATAGGAATGCAGTTGATCAGATCTTAAGATACTCAAAGTCAGCCCCTGGGAAAGGATTAATGTTCTCAAAAAATAGAGATCTCAAAGTTGTTGGATATACAGATGTTGATTGGGCTGGCTATATTATTGATAGATGTTCTACTTCAGGTTACTTCACTTTTGTGGGAGGTAACATAGTCACTTGGCGGAGTAAGAGACAAAATGTGGGTTCTCGGTCTAGTGCTGAAGCAGAGTATTGAGGAATGGCTCACGGAGTTTGGGAATTACTATGGATCAAAAGACTATTGATAGAATTGGGTTTCAAACCAGAAAAGCCAATGGAGTTACATTGTGATAACAAGTCAGCCATTGATATTGCCCATAATCCAGTTCAACATGATCGAACTAAACATGTTGAAGTGGATAGACATTTTATCAAAGAAAAAATTGAGAAGAAGATCATCCGCCTTCCATTCATTAAATCAGAAGATCAATTGGCAGATATCTTAACCAAAACTATTTGTGGAATAGTATTTCATGAAACCACTTTTGAATTCTTCCTTTATTTAGATCGATCACAATCAATCCTAGGACTTCCACAAGCCAAGAGTGACATCTAGTAAAATATCAAGGCTACCCAAGCTAACCAGAATAGTTGAAGGACCTATTCAGTTGGAATTGCAATGTAATATGGTCCTTCTCTTATACAACGTTTCAAATCATATTATTAGGGTATGGATTGATTATGTCAAACCCCTAATATGATTTATAACCTCATGTGATTCAAAATAACTATTGGCTGCACAAATCTCACGGCCTGGTGCTCCGGGCCGAGGGGATATGCATCAACACGTGAGGTCCTTCTTTTGGATGCGGTACGGTTGTGCGCGGGCGTGCCAGCACGGTCTACCGTGCATCGAGAGAGTGATGTGTTTGGATAAAATGGTTAAGTGGTGCGCCTGTTTGAGTTCGACTTCTAATCAAATGATTGTGGCCGAGAGAGGAACTGATCTCGGCCGTCAGGTTCACAGCCTGAGCTGCAAGGCCGTTTAGTGGTGGCGTTGGTGGTGGGTTTTGGGCTGTGCTCCGGCGCGTTGCTCAGAGAGCGCCGGTCGTATGATATATGGGGTGGATGAGAGAGTAACAGAGATGGTGCTCCGGCGCCTTGAAAAACAAGGGTCGTATGATATATTGATGAATGGATTTTCCTTACAATCTATCACTACTCCTAGGAAAGCAAGTAAAGATATTGAATGTGCATTACAGGAAAATATAATTTGCTCCATGGGAGGCTTTTGGTTTGGTGTTTTAACCCTTTGAATGTAGCTCGGGAGGAGTAATCGAGGCTGAAAATCTGCATGGTGGAGCCTGATCAGAGCAAGTGGGTAGTCCAATCGACATTTGGGATCGTGAAGCATGGTGGTGTGACCCCATAAATCCCGGTAAATCTCGGCTGCCGCCCTGATCGTGGGTTCTGCACCCCTGGCCGTGGAGACGCATTTAATGCTCTGATAGCTGGTGATCTAATCTCTCAAGCTGTAAGAATTTTCGTAAGAATGTTTGTGCCTAACCACCAAACCCTGACTTCAGTCACTTCCCTTCTTCCCTCGTGCATTAAATGCCTTTTCGCGGTTAGTGGATTTGCTGCAATAGTCAGAGGCGTTACTTCATTAAATGAAGTGTGGGACCTTGTTGTCACGTGGCGATTTAACCTTAATATCTTCGGCCGTGCCTCTCACGCCCTTCGGCCTCGGCCGTTGCGAGACCGAGAGGATCTCGCCTTCGCAGCTTTTCCTTTGTTTTTAGGAAGGCCAATGCCTAACAAACCGCCATGTTTCGGTTTATGGGCTGGTGCAAGGGCCGAGAGGAAGTCCCTTCGGTCAGTTTACGACCGTGATTTATTAGGCACAAACATTGCCCCCACATCCCCGGATTCTTCGGTCGCGGCATGGGTAGGGACCGAATGGATTTCCAGGAGATGGACCCTTTGCATTCCTTCTGAAGTGATTGATAGTTGGTGCCTTAAATGCGCAGGTCGGTCGGCGCATTTAATGCGCAGGTCGGTCGGCGCATTTAATGCGCAAGCACGTCGCCTAAGCCATTGTTGCCCTGACCTGCGCGAGCCGCCGCTTTACCTCGTCAATTGAAACGTCGACCCCCAGGCCTCTGACATGTCTTCGCGTGCTCCGAGTATGCTGTCAGGTCGTTACGTCTTTCGAGAGTCATGCCCCTCCGCTTTGAATTCTAGCACCAGTATAAAAACCCTGCCTTCTTCATTTTTTCTTCACGCCTTCAGAATCCTCACGCTCATGCTCCCCAAAAGTTCTCTCTGAACTCTCCAACTTTCTCAGCCTTCTCTCTTTGATTCTGAAAATCTTTCCCCTGCTTATTGACCTCTCGCTTGTAAACACAGGTGTTTCGTTCTACTGTCAAAAAATTCTCGAGCCTTTCGTCGATTCCTGGGTTTCCAATTTCGATTGTTGGGTTTTATCTTCGTTATTCCTTCAACCCTTTCCCTTCAATTTTAATCTGCTCTAATGGCCCCCACTGTGGCCTCTCCAAGACCGGGACCGAGGCCCACCTGCTGAATCTTGCGGCGTGGTAGTTTTGGTCCGATCCAGATGGCCCCTCTACCCCCGCTGTCCACCAACCGTCTTTCGTCTTGGACAGCCGATGTGAGCCAAGGCCGTGATGTGGCCGAGGTTTCTTTCCAGCCCCGGAGGGGGATGACCTTCCTCTCCTTGATGAAGATGGGAGGGTCTGGTATAATGATTTTATCTTGGCCATATCCATTCGGCTGAGCACCCCAGCCGTACCCATGGCCGGAGTGACGGCCTTGGCTTCACCCGGCTGCACCCGTGCCCAGAGTGACGGTGTTGGCCATGGCCTGAGTGACGGCCTTGGCTTCAACCCGGCTGCATCTGTGCCCATAGTGACGGCCCTGGCCATGGCCTGAGTGACGGCCTTAACTTCAACCCGGCTGCACCCGTGCCTAGAGTGACGGCCTCGGCCATGCTATGACCCCAATTTCCAGAGTAACGGCAGTGGTGGGGCCGTGGTTGGTGAAGATATGGACGGCGGAGACATCGCCTAGGGAAGGATCATCTGCCTGTTCAGCAAGGGGATCTAGAAGCCGTCGCTCATAGACATAGGATGTAATCTGTATTTCACATATGTACGTTTATATGTTTTTCCAATCGGCCACGACCGGCCGTTCCTTTGTAAATGCGACCCCCTTTCTTTTAATTTAAATGAAGTATAACTTCCTTTTCCTACTATCTGAATGCATGCTTTTCCTTTTAGCTTTGTCGTGCTGTTTACTTCATTCATTTGTTAATTGTAAATCTCACAACTCAATCTCGGCCGTCTCCCATAACGACGGGGTATATTTCTTTAAATACTGGCCGTTTATTGGCAAGTTGTGCCATTCTCCATCCCTATCTTTCAACTTAAAAGCACCTCGGCCGAGGATTCGTTCGATAACAAACGGCCCCTCCCAGTTGGGTGAGAATTTACTGAATCGAGGATCCTTAGTCCCGATAGGAAGCACAGCTCGCCATACCAAGTCGCCTTCGGCGAAAGTCTTTTGCTTGACCTTTCTGTTGTAGGCCCTCGCCGCAATCTGCTTTTCTACTTGCATTAGGTTATAAGCATCGAGCCTGGACTGCTCTAAATCTTCCAACTCCTGAGCCATGCCTTGCGCGTAGTCCTTCCTTTCTTGCCCAGGCCGCTCGGTCACACGGAAAGACTGAACCGTTAACTCTATTGGAACGATGGCGTCATGATCGTAGGTTAAAGCATAAGGGGACGTGCCAGTAGCCGAGCGTTTTGAGACTCGGTAAGCCCAAAGGGCTTTAGGGAGTAAGTCGTGCCAAGCCCTAGGCTTTTCCTCGATCATTTTCTCAAGGATGCCCTTGATTACCTTGTTGCTTGCCTCGGCCTATCCGTTAGACTGGGGGTAGTAAGGTGTTGAGTGAACCAATTTGATCCCCATCCTTTCAGCGTACTCCCGAGTCTCGGCCGATGCGAAGATTGGGCCGTTATCGGCCGTGATAGTCTCAGGTATACCGAATATTTGGACGATGTGATTTTCAAAGAATTTGACCACCTGTGCGCTAGAAATTGACCGATAGGACTCCGCCTCGACCCATTTAGTAAAATAATCGGTTGCCACCAAAATCCATGCGTGTTGGTTGGACGCTGCTGGATAGATTTTGCCAATGATGTCGACGGCCCACCCTCTGAACGGCCATGGTTTAGTAACCGGGTGGAGGGCTTCGGCCGGTACCTTTTGTATGGGGCCGTAGATTTGGCACTTGATACACCATTTCGCGCAGATACTTCACTATGAGGTAGCGCCAGTCGGCTTCGGCCGTGTTGACTTCGTCGGTGATTTCGACCGATGACACTTGCGTTGCCATTTCTCGCTCGGCCAAAGCCGGCAAGGTACGCTTCTCGATTCTTATCACGCGATCGTGGTCGCTGTCCGGAATATTCACACCTGACGCTACCTGGGCCATCTCATTGGCCTCATGGTTTTCGGCGTGTGGTACGTGAACAAAGGAGATCCTAGAAAACTCATCGGCCGTATTGAGGGCCGTTACGTAGTACATAGTTAAATTCTCGCTCGTGCATTGGTATTCCCCAGTCAGTTGGTTAATTACTAACTGAGAATCACCGTAGACCAAGACACGGGTTGCCTTCATTTCTTTTAGAATTTCGAGACCGATGATGAGTGCTTCGTATTCGGCCTGATTATTGGTGCATTTAAAATCAAGCTGGAACGTAAATTGTCACCTTTGTCCTTGAAAGGATTCGATCACAATTCCGGCCCCAGACCAGGCTTCGGTACTGGAGCCATCGAAGTACATGGTCCAGTAGTTCTTCTCCATGCGGGCCATGCCGATCTTGACCTCTAACTCTTCTTCCTGTCCCTGAGCCAGGTGGTGAGCCAGGAAATCGGCCAACGCCTGACCCTTGACCGACTTCTGAGCCACATATTGGAAGGTGAACTCTGATAACGCCATCATCCACTTCCCGATTCGGCCGCGCATGATCGGCCGAGTGAGCATATACTTGATGAGGTCGGTCTTGGAGATGATCTGAACGACCGAAGGAAGCATGTAGTGATGCAACTTAGTAGCCGCGAAGTAGAGCGCTAGGCATAGCTTTTCAATCGGTGAATAGTTTGGCTCAGCTATGTTAAGGGTGCGGCTCAGATAGTGCACTGCTTGTTCTCATTCAGACTCGTTGTTCTGAGCCAGCAGACAGCCGATAGAGCCCTCTGAAGCCGAAATGTAAAGCCTCAAGGGTTTCCCCCCTTTTCGACAGCATAAGGACCGGTGGCTGAGGTAAGTATCTCTTGATGTCGTCGAGGGCCACTTGATGCTCTGCCCCCCACATGAACCGTTCCTTGTCTTTCAGTTTAAGCAGAGGAGTCAACGACCAGATTTTCCCTACCAAGTTGGATATGAATCGCCTCAAAAAGTTGACCTTGCAGAGGAAGGACTGGAGTTCCTTCTTGGTCCTCGGCGTAGGTGCCGCCATAACGGCCGTGGATTTATTTTTATCCACCTCGATCCCTCGTTGGTGAACCAAGAAACCGAGCAAGTTCCCAGCAGTGACGTCGAAAGCACATTTCTTAGGGTTCATCTTCAGGCTGTGCGCCCGCATTCGTCGGAAGCCTGTCGGAGATGCCCTACGTGGTCAGCTTTGGATGGGGATTTTACAACCACGTCGTCGATGTAGACTTCAACGGTTCGGCCAATAGGGTCGTGGAAGATAAGGTTCATAGCTCGTTGGTATGTTGCGCCAGCATTCTCTAGGCCGAACGGCATGACCACCCACTCATAGGTTCCGATTGCGCCTGGACATCTGAACGCCGTCTTGTGGACATCTTCCTCGGCTATGAAGATCTGGTTGTAACCAGCATGGCCGTCCATGAAAGACAGGAGCTCGTGCTTCACGGCTCCGTCCACCAAGAGGTCCGACATATGCATGGGGTACTCGTCCTTGGGGGTCGCGAGGTTCAGATTCCTGTAATCGGTGCAAACCCTCAAAGCCCCAGTCTTTTTCAAAAATGGTACGATGTTAGCCAACCACTCAAAGTACCGGGCCGTACGGATGAAGCCGGCTTTAAGGAGCCGTTCAATTTCCTCCTTGACTTTAAGTTGTACTTCGGTCGAGAACCACCTTGGCGGCTGTTGGAAAGGCCTAAACCCCTCCTTGATCTTCAATTCGTGCTCGACCAAACTTCCTGGCAATCCAGGCATCTCATGGTAATCCCAAGCAAAACAATCTTTATATTCATGGAGCAGGCTAATAATCTCGGCCGCTAACTCAGGGTTCAAAAGTTGGCTTACAAAAAGAGGCCGTGGTTCGGCCTCCGTCCCTACATTTATTTCTAATAAAGGGTCCTGGACCTCAGGGTAGTCATCCTCCATCTCGGCAGGCGCCGTTTCCAAGTCGTCAAAGGTCAAAGCGTCCACCTCATCTGATTCGTGGAGGAACTCGATCAGATTGATCGGTGAGTTTGGCCGTAAGGATTCCTCCGCCCAATGTTCCAGCAGTCTTTCCAGCAGGTTGGTCACGGCCGCTGCTCCCTCTTCTTTAGTAGCTTTGTCTGTCAGCTAGAGGCTAGTGAGGTCGATCAATACTTCGCGCGCCGAATCCTGTCGAACATTCTCGACGCCTAACTCCAGCACTTTCTGGGCCGTTGTCCTGGTTGGTCTGCCGCTTGCATTGTGGCCGATGAGGACAACCCATCCAACGTCATCGTCATAAATCCGTGCTTGCACGGCGTTGGCTTCGAAAGGTTTTTCGTCGACCGGGTGAATGGACACCTTCTGGCCGTCCCAAAAGAACAATAGTTGGAAAAGGGAAGATGATATGCATCCAGATTGATGGATCCAGTCACGGCCGAGTAATATATTGTAGTCCACACTAGATTCGACTACGTAGAAGGCCACGACTCTTGTCTGGTCGGCCACGGTGATTTTTAACAGCAATACCTCGATGGTCTTAGATTTATCGCCGACGAAGCTGCTCATGACCACGTCGCTGGGGATGAGGTCCTCTTTTGACTTGTCCAGCTTCCTCATCAGGGAAGAAGGAAGGATGTTGACCGTCGCCCCACAGTCAACGAAGACTTTGGACACAGGCACACCTTCCACGTGAGCCGAGATGTACAACGGCTTGAGATGTTGGTATTTGTTTGACTCGTCTCTGGGTATTACTTCGTTAAAAGCCACGGCCAACAACTCTTCCTTTGTCTTTGGCCTCAGATCAAGCTGCTCCTCGACCACGTCATCATCCAGGCCATTGCTCTGCCCTCCTGGGGCTAAAAACTCAGACGGTAGTACCAAGACCATGTTCATGCTGACCTCCTTCGGCTCGTGCTGATCTCCCCTATCAGCTCCCTCTTCGGCCAAGCAGCGGTCCTTGGCGAGGGCTTTTTCCTCAACCATCCCAAGGATCCCCTTGTATTCCTCATCGGAGATTCCTAACGTGGGGTCGTTTTCGGCCTCATGCCCAAAGAAAGGATCACCGGTGCCCTCGATCATAGGCCTTGCAGTCCTAGGGACATCGCCTGTGGACACTTTGATCTCAGGGGGGTCCGAGGCCTCGACCTTCTCCTCGAGGGCTCGTCTAGCCTTAGCCAACGTATCCCTGGCCGTCAAGTAGTCATCCAGACGGCTTACCCGGGCCTTTTCCTTTACCGTCAGACCAAAGATAGTGTCGGTCGGAGTCACGGTAAAATATTGGCGGAGGTATTCTAAGTCGCCCTTGCTGAAGGGGGCCTTGGCCTCCAATCTTCCCAGGTCAGGTTGGTAACCTGGCATCCCTCTTACTCTGGCCTCCCGGTTTGCCTGGTATACGGCCTTAATGGCCGAGTCAGACCCCGTGGTAATGAGGAGCCCTTCTGCCTTGGCGTTCTTGAGGGCCAACTCCAAGATTTCACGGTTCTCAGGGGTCATGCCGTATAGGTTGATGGCCGAGTGGTCTTTGTGGAATTCTATGAGGAAGGACAAACCGTTGGCCGAGAATGGGGGGTCCCTTCCGCGGTAAACATCGATGATACCCTCTGTCTGCCGCGCAAATCTCACGGCCTGGAGTTCCGGGCCGAGGGGATGTGCGTTAACACGCGGTTTCCTGCTTTTGGACGGGGTGCGTTTGTGCGCGGGCGTGCCAGCAAGGTCTACCGTGCGTCGAGGTGTTTGAAGCGGGTGAAAGTGTTTAGATAGTGCGCCTGTCTGAACTCGTCTTCTAGTCAAACGATTGTAGCCGAGAGAGGAACTAGTCTCGGCTGTAAGGTTCACGGCCTGAACTACAAGGCCGTTGAGTGGTGGTGTTTGGTGGGTTTTAGGGCGGTGCTCCGGCGCGCTACTTAATGAGCGGCGGTCGTATGATATATGGGGTGAGTGAGCGAATAACAGGGGTGGTGCTCCGGCGCCTTGAGAATCAAGGGTCGTTTGATATATTGATGAATGGATTTTCCTTACAAACTAACACTACTCCTAGAAAAGCAAGTAAAGATATTGAAAGTGCATTACAGGAAAATATAAGTTGCTCCGTGGGAGGCTTTTGTTTGGTGTTTGAACCCTTTGAAAGTAGTTCTGAGTCTTGTATTTATAGGCAGAGCTCCTGGAGGGGTAATCGAGGCTGAAAATCTGCATGGTGGAGCCTGATTATGCCAAGTGGGCAGTCTAATCGACATTTGGGATCGTGAAGTATGGTGGTGTGACCCCATGAATCCCGGTGAATCTCGGCCGCCGCCCTGATCGTGGGTTCTGCGCTTCTGGCCGTGGAGACGCATTTATTGCTCTGATAGCCAATTACCTAATCTATCAAGCTGCAAAGATCTTTGTGAGAATGTTGGCGTCTAATCACTTCTGATCCCTGTCACCAAATCCTGACTCCAATCACTTCCCACCTTCCCTCGCGCATTAAATGTTTATTCTTGGTCAGTGGGTTTGCTGCATTTAAGCAGGCACTACTTCATTAAATGAAGTGAGGGACCCTGCCATCACGTGGTGGTCTGACTTTACTGCCCTTGGTGGTGACTTTGCTCTTATTTCGGCCTCGGCCCTTGATTGAGGCCGAGATGATCGTGCCTTAGCAATTTTTCTTGTTTCTCTGGAAAGCCAAACACCCTGACAAAAATGCTGCGTTTCAGTTTGAGGCCGAGAAGAGAAGTTCCCTCGGCCAATTCATGGCCGTGATTTATTAGGCACAAACACCCTCATCTGATTTCTCTACGGTCGCGGCCTCTGGCTCAACAGAAACGGCCGCTGTCCTATGAGGGTTCTCGTCGTGCCTAGAGCGCCACTTCCTTGGAGGTCTGGTGCTGGCCATCTTCGTCGTAGAGGAGACGATCGGTACGGATGGTGGCTCGTCTGCGGTCACCATTTTCTTTTGGCGTTTGGAACCCTCGGCCTGGGTCGTCTGTATTCTGGCCTGCTGAACCTGTCTCTGCATTCTCCTCAGCTGGGTTTTTGTTAGTGGTTCGGCCCTGCCCCCCAGTCGTGCATGGTACCAACGGTCATCCCGTATGACCGGCGGTTTGAAAGTCATTACTGGCCTAGGGGCGGCCTCGTCTCTTTGGCCAACCGAGGTACTGGGGGTTCGTGTCCCCAGTCGATCAAAAACAGCTCTGTTGGCTGGCCGACGGTCGTACTGCCCGCCGAATTTCTTCACAGTCGGTTGAGAGCGCTTAGCGGCCTTCCTTTTGTTCTCCTGCAATCTGGGCTGACCGATCTCACACTTGCATCGGTTGCAAAGCACCGACTCTGGTTCGGCTAACGGATCTTTTCCTTTCGCCGGCTGATGAACTTCCCTATATTCGGCCCGGAGCTGGGCGTTGACCATATTGACGACAGGTGGAGGGAACGGCTTAGAGTCAACCTGCATGGCCGCCTTCTCCGGGAATTGGAGCTTATTCTCGTCTATCAACTTCTGGATGACGTCTTGCAGGACAACATAGTTGTTGGTGTTGTGAGACCAAGAACTGTGGTACTTGCAGAACGTCTTCCCTTTGAGCTCGTCGAGTTTCGGAATTTTATGGCCAAAAGACAATTTGACCTTCTTCTCGATCAATAGCAGGTCAAAGATAGCCTCGGCCCTTGTCAAATCAAAATTGTAGGCCTTCGTTTCTCGAGCCACAAACTTGGCGTCGGGAATCTTTGTGCGGCTATTGTCGGCCTTGACAAGTCCTTTGCAGACGAATGGTTTGTCTATGCTGACTTCAGCCGAGCTCATCTCGACCTCGTCGCTCTCGGCCTTCGCGGAGCCGTTCGCTTCGGCGTAGCTGACAATGGGATTCCTGTAGTAAGTCCCTTTCGAAGCAGTCTTCTTCTGCATTTCTTCCTTCAACAAGGACACGTATCTGTCCACCTTGTTGATCAAGTCTTGCATGTCCCGGAATTCGATTCCCTGGAATTTTTTCCGGTATTCGAACTCCAACCCTTCTTCGGCCATTTTGACAAATTCCATCTCTGGTAGGTTTGTTCGGCACCAGTTCCTGCATGTTTTGAACCGTTGCAGGTAGTCACGAGGTGATTCGTCTGACGCCTGGCTCATCTTTGCCACCTCGGCGACCATTATCTCTCGGTTGGTCTGATAGAAATGTTCGTGGAATATTCTTTCCATGTCAGACCAATCCCTCACCGAATTCGGTGGAAGGTTTATGAACCATGAGAACGCCGTGGGTTTGACAGGGGTGTCTATGTGTTACCGTCGGGATGGCCGATCCGTATGCCTGCAACGGTGGTGCAATGGTCCGACTACTCTGACCGTGCTGTTGTGATGTCATGGAGGTCGCGTTGCTTGGGCCAGGCTGCGTCTGGACAGCCAAAGCATGGAAAGCGTGGGGCTACTGTGTCCCAATGATATGGCCAAAGCATAGAGTGGGCTGTACGCTGTTTCTGCTGGGTAGGTCGGCCCGGGATTTGCCCATGTTGGCTGGGATTGCCCCCAGCTATTCGTCAGCGGCTGAAAATGCTGACCGTAGCCTGATGCTTGAGTGTGACCAGAGGCGCCGAGGCTGCTGCTTTCGCCGTAAGGCTCAATCCTCTCTCGCTCTTGGCTTCTCTGTCCGGTTCTGGGAGGTGTCGCGGACGAGGTTATCGGCATCCTCTCCTGAAAGAGCGTCCGTAGCTCCGAGAAAAATCTGTCCATTGCGGCCATAAAGGATGTCTCTATCATGTAGGCCTACTTAGACATCAGATCCTCCACCACTGCTTGCTCTTGTATGGACTCGGTCGTGCGATTCGTCGTCATTGGAACGCTGGCCGAGATTCTGACCGCTTTTTCGGTTTCGGCGATAGTTATCGGTGAGGTTGGCTCAGGATTCTCAGAAGTCATTTCGACTGTCTTATTCTTGAGTTTCGCCTGTGCCCTAGTTTCCACCATGAGTTTTTGACAAGAGTCCCACTGGGCGTGCCAAAAGTGTTGGCTGCGCAAATCTCACGGCCTGGTGCTCCGGGCCGAGGGGATATGCGTCAACACGTGAGGTCCTTCTTTTGGATGCGGTGCGGTTGTGCGCGGGGCGTGCCAGCACGGTCTACCGTGCGTCGAGAGAGTGATGTGTTTGGATAAAATGGTTAAGTGGTGCGCCTGTTTGAGTTCGACTTCTAATCAAATGATTGTGGCCGAGAGAGGAATTGATCTCGGCCGTCAGGTTCACGGCCTGAGCTACAAGGCTGTTTAGTGGTGGCGTTGGTGATGGGTTTTGGGTAGTGCTCCGGCGTGTTGCTCAGAGAGCGACGATCGTATGATATATGGGGTGGATGAGAGAGTAATAGAGATGGTGCTCCGGCGCCTTGAAAAACAAGGGTCGTATGATATATTAATGAATGGATTTTCCTTACAATCTATCACTACTCCTAGGAAAGCAAGTAAAGGTATTGAAAGTGCATTACAGGAAAATATAATTTGCTCCGTGGGAGGCTTTTGGTTTGGTGTTTTAACCCTTTGAATGTAGCTCGGGCTTGGTATTTATAGGAAGAGCTCTGGAGGAGTAATCGAGGCTGAATCCGGTAAATCTCGGCCGCCGCCCTGATCGTGGGTTCTGCACCCCTGGCCATGGAGACGCATTTAATGCTCTGATAGCTGGTGATCTAATCTCTCAAGCTGTAAGAATTTTCGTAAGAATGTTTGCGCCTAACCACCAAACCCTGACTTCAGTCACTTCCTTTCTTCCCTCGTGCATTAAATGCCTTTTCGCGGTTAGTTGATTTGCTGCAATAGTCAGAGGCGTTACTTCATTAAATGAAGTGTGGGACCTTGTTGTCACGTGGCGATTTAACCTTAATATCTTCGGCCGTGGCTCTCACGCCCTTTGGCCTCGGCCGTTGCGAGGCCGAGAGGATCTCGCCTTCGCAGCTTTTCCTTTGTTTTTAGGAAAGCCAATGCCTAACAAACCGCCATGTTTCGGTTTATGGGTTGGTGCAAGGGCCAAGAGGAAGTCCCTTCGGTCAGTTTAGGACCGTGATTTATTAGGCACAAACAAGAACATGATTAAGAACAACTTTCTAAATCAAGCTTAAAATACTTTGGCCAAAGATTTACTGAATCACATCTTGAAACATTCTCCTTCTTTTATTGAAAGTAGAGATTCCTTATTGTACATTCACATGCCCCTATGATGAATTAAAAGGTCCCAACAACACTTAAGACAAATCTTTTACGACTTGCCTTTGAGAGCTATTAAAGATCAATAACGCATCACAGGACAATCAAGATGCCTCAGGTCGAAGGACTAATTTGCATTATTGCAACTATGGGTTCTTGTTTGACATATAGATAAATACTCCATACGAGAACTACGGTTGATCGCGTTCAGTGTACTCATTCACTAATGAGCACCCACATACTTGTATTAGTGTCAACTACACAAATGGTTTGAGACTAACCATCCTCTTAATTGAGCATACATAATATGTGCTAATCTTGATGGTTTATCAATGCCCATTTGATAACTTATAATTAGGAACATTTTGGGATACTACAGTTAGAGATTAAAGGTCTCCCAAATCTAATCTTCTTTAAATTATGTTATCTCTTATTTAGCATACCCTGGACATTTGTTTCTTTACACGATGTAAAAGATAACAAAATAAGTTTGCCCTTTATATATCATATACGAAATGTATTCTAAGGAGATTACATCAAATATATTGGCTCTCAGGGCACATTTCTAACAATCTCCCACTTGCACTAGAGCCACATAGCCATGTATCTCATACCCATTATCTCTGTATGTCTATCCAGTTGTGACTGTGACATAGGCTTAGTGCGTGGATCTGTTATGTTGTTTGCAGATGCCTCATCTAATGGTAACATTTTTCTATGTGTTTGGATCATTGATGAGGCCTAGGTTCCTTGGCTTGAGCTATCGCCCCATTGTTATCACACAATAAAGGTACTTGTGACATTAGTTAGAACCACATTTAGTTCGGTAATGAACCTTTTTATCCAAACATATTTTATTGTAGCTTCTAAAGCGACAATGTAATCAACTTCAATTGTTCTCCAACTAACTACGTGTCCATTCAAAATGAAGACGTACCCTTAGGTGGATTTGCAATCACTGATAATAGATATATTGTCCGAATCAGTAAATGCTTCCACTTGCTACTCTGAAGTTCCTGCTAGATGAGGAACATGTCCTTAGTCCTTCTTAAGTATTTAAGAACATACTTGACTGCTCCCAATTGATCTAATCATGGGCTTGATTTATATCTTCTAGGTATAACCGATATCATGTCTTGTACATGCTATGACATATATGAGAATCCTTATTGCATATGCATAAGAGATTTTACTCATCTGCTGTATCTCATAATGAGTTTTTGGACACATGCTCTTAGAAAAGTGAAGTCCATGTCATACTGGAAGTAAACTTTTCTTAGATTGTTCCATATGAAATCTCATTAGCACCTTATCAATATATAATGAAATTGATACTTAGGTGAAGAGGGGTAAATTTAACTAAACAAACAAGACACAACAACTCAACAATCAAGAGAACACACAGAGCATGCCACAAAGTACCTGCAGCCCTAGAAGATTACTAGTGACAACCTAGGCACTCAGAAGGACCCATCAATCTAGGCATCCCCTGTGCTAGCAACAACTATGGTGAAAGTGTGTGAAGTCATCATTATCAAGTAAACAGCAAACAGCAGATATAGATGACTAGTCAACCACCAAGAACACAAACCCAGAAAAATTACAGATATGCAAACCAGATTTTGTTCACCCAGAAACCCACCATTGGGAAAAACTGGAGGTCATCAACCGACCAGGTAATCCACTAAGTAGAAAAAGATTCTTACAAAGGAATACAAGCAAGCTCAAGCAAAACCTAGATCTATTTAGGAAGATGAGCTATACCTCCTTTGTGCAATCTTCTTCTCCAACTTAGCAAAGCTTGAAGCTTAGTTCTTCATGGCAATGGCAGCTCCTTCTCCAGCTCGATCATCCCATGGCACTAGCTTGCAAGCTCAAACTCAAACCGAACCCAAACTTTGGATTCAAAGGAGAATGACCAATTTCTTCAAGAAACCATACTCTTGAAGAAATCAGTCATGAATCCGATCTAGATCTATATGAGAGAATGATTTAAATAGCTAGATGCAGATTCATATTTCAAAAGCAGTTTTTCAAAAAGAAATCAATTAGAAAAACTCATAGAAGAAATATATGGTTTACTCTTGAGGAAGAAGAAGAGAAAGATGGCAAGCCAATCTTTCCAAAACTTCCACACAAAAGAGACGCCTTCCAAATGAGGGATTCACTTGCTTTTACAGACAAAAGAATCCCTTAGGTCAGACTGACACATGGCAGCAAAGAGAGAAAATAGAATATGACAAAACAGATGGTTAACCAGCTGGAAATCGCACTGAGCAAAGATGACTAGTCATCTTTTATGAAAACAGTTTTAATGCATAATATGCAATGCATGATTTACCTTTGTCAAATTGCTTGAATCTCCATAGGATAGATGAGAGTTAAGAACACTTAGAGATGCTAATCTTAATCTAACCTTGAGCTTGATAAATACATATAAAAGTCCTATTACAAAATTGTCAAGGGAAGCCAAAAGAAATACTCAAAATTCATACATTAACGTATAAAAATTGAGATAATCCAATTATTCTCTTAGATCTATCAGGATAAATCTTTATTCTGAGTATGTAAGATGCTTCTCTAAAATCTTTCCTTGAGACATCAGGATAAATCTTTAATGAGTCACAGCTTCACTGAAGATATCATTCCTATATCATTTCCGATAAGTAGTACGTCATCTACATACATCACTAGGAATACTACCAAACTCCCACTGACCTTTTTGTACACTCATTGGTCATCCATGTTTTGTATGAAGTCAAATGATTTGACAACTTCATCAAATAGGATGTTCCAACTCCTAGAATCTTGGGTCAACCCATAAATGGATCTATGTAGCTTGCATACCTTATGCTTATCAACTTTAGAAATGAAGCCTTTAGGTTGATCTATATATAGTTCTTCCTGAAGGTGGCCATTCAGAAAAGCCGTCTTCACATCCATTTTGACAAATCTTATAATCATGGTATGCAGCTATTGCAAGAAAAATCTTAATAGACTTTGTCATAGTGACATGAGAGAAGGTTTCTTCATAGTTAATCCCTTCTCTCTGCTTGTAACACTTTGCTACAAGCCTTGCCTTGCAGGTTTCTACTTTCTCATCTGAGCCTATCTTCCTCTTAAAGATCCATTTATTGCCTATTGGTACAATACCAGGAAGAGGATCATTTTACTTCTTTCCAAGTTTGATAAAATATACAGACAAAGAAGGAAAGTTTCCAACTTTGAACACTACTCTGTTTCTTCTACTTCAACTAAATAAGACGACGGTCGTTTTTTTTATTTGATTGTTTAGGATATATTCATCGCGGGTTTGATTTCTTTGAACCATGGTTTTTGTTTTGAAAATCTTTTTATGTTTTTCCTAATTTGATAAAATACAAAGACAAAGAAAGAAAGGGTCTGGAACAACTTCTCTGTTTTCGTTTTTCATCTTATAGAGACGACGGCATCTTATTATTCACGTCGTTTGAATTGTCATACCACGACGGTATCTTATTATTAACGTCGTTTGTGTTCATCTTAAAAATACTGCTGTGATAAAGTCTTATTACGTCTTCTGTTATATTTTTGCGTCGTGTGAATAATATTACTACGTCAAAAAAAATTTAAAAATGTTGTTTTTAGTAAATGAAAATCTAAAATATTTTGCATGCGCATATCATTATAGGTTTTTGTTTTGAAAATCTTTTTACATTTTTTCTGGCGAAAATCATTTTACAAGTTTGATAAAATATACAGACAAAGAAAGCAAGTTTCCAAGTTTGAACAATACTCTGTTTCTTATTTACGTGGTTAGATTTATAGACCACGACGGTTCGTCAATTATCCTAGCATCGTGTGAAAGTTGTTCTACGTTGTTTTATAAAATGACCATCGTTTTTTTGTTTGATGGTTTAGGATAAAATCTTTTCAATTTTTTATCTGTTGAAAATCATTTTACTTTTTTCCAAATTTGATAAAATTCAAAGACAAAGAAAGAAAAGGTTTGTAACCACTTCTCTGTTTTTGTTTTTCATCGTGTATAGACGATGTTATATTATTATTAACATCGTTTGAATAGTCATACCACGACAGTATATAAATATCGCCGTGATAAAGTCTTATTATGTCTTTTGTTATATTTTTGCATCGTGTGAATAATATTACTGCGTCGAAATTTTTTTAAAAACCGTCGTTTTTAGTAAATGAAAATCTAAAATATTTTCACTTGAAGATCTGAATCTGGAATCACTACTTTGTTTTTTGTAATTATATCATAAGACGTCGGTGGTTTATTATTCACGTCATTTTAATATTTTAACCACGTCGGTAGTTAAGTACCGTCGTGGTAAATGTATGATTACGTCGGTTGTTATGTTATTGGGTCGTGTGAAATGTTATAATACGTCGTTTTTTATAAATAACTGTCGTGTGTATTCTTAATTTCATCTGAAATATTTTCACTTGCAGGTTTTAATTGTCTGTAACCATGGTTTCTCAAGACCAAAGTAAGGACTTTGGCTTGAAAAAAATGAATGTAAGGAGCTTAAAGTTGTAAAACCTCAAGCCAAGTCCTCAAAGAAGATGAAGTTTGTTTCATCTGCTGAGACAGAACCAGGCAGCACGACAACTTTTTCTGAGGAGCCAAAGTTAAGTTGGGGTATAAGCACAATGCCCCGTGTTGCGAAGAGAAAATATCATAAAATCAAGCCAGTTGTTGAGTACAATAAAAGGGGGAAACCAAATGGCCCTGCACATACTAAGATGCAGTCCTACATTGGTGTGTTGGCATGCTCCAGAGTCCCACTTGTGGACAAGAAATGGGCTGAAATCCCAAAGGATATAAAAGAGCAGATTTGGGAAGCCGTTGACATGGCTTTTGTGGTAGGTCAAGAGGGCAAGAAACTGGTGTTATCTTCTGCTGCCAAGAAATGGAAGGATTTCAAGTCTACACTAACGAGGCATCATATCCTTCCATTCATCAAGGAGAAGGAGAAATTAAGACAACTGCCTGAACTATATAAATTCATAGAGAAAGCAGACTAGGATGCCTTTGTAGCTTCAAGGTTATCCGAAAAATTTGTGTCTGTGCATTTTGATCAAGCACAGAGGAGGGAGAAACTTGAGTACAATCATCGATTGTCTCGAAAAGGATATGCTGGTTTGAAGGATCAATTGGAGGAAACCATGCCCGAGGTAGAAATTAATCGATCTACCTTATGGAAGAAAGCTAGAGAAGACAAACACGGTAACATCCCGGATCCAAAGGTTGCAGAGAAAGAAAAATTAATTGTAAGCCTACTCACTCTGTTTTAAATTTTTATTAAACTGTATTGCCGTGATATGTCTTATTACGTCTTCTGTTATATTTTTTACGTCATGTGAATAATATTACTACGTTTTAAAAAAACGTCGTTTTTAGTAAATGAAAATCTAAAATATTTTCACCTGAAGGTCTGAATCTGGAATCACTACTCTGTTTTTTGTAATTATATCATAAGACGTTGGTGGTTTATTATTCACGTCGTTTGAATCTTTTAACCACGTCGGAAGTTAAGTACCGTCGTGATAAATGTATGATTACATCGATTGTTATGTTATTGCGTCGTGTGAAATGTTATAATACGTCGTTTTTTATAAATAACCGTCGTGTGTTTTCTTATGTTGACTTTTTAATGTGTCTTCGTGTTAGGATGAATTGCAAAAACAGGTCTCTGAAGGCACTCTTACTGTATCTTGAAGTAATGATGTGTTAACAATGGCTTTGGGTCCCGAGCATCCAGGGAGAGTTAGAGGGGTAGGGGCTGGGATTTCCACTAAGCAATACTTCAATTTACCTAGACAACAGAGGGTAAAGTTTGCCGATCAATTAAAGGAAAGTGTAAGACTTGTCCTTCAAGAAGAGACTTTGAAGATGGAGGCTAGATCAAGAGAAGAGACTTTAAAGATGGAGGCTCAAACCAAGCAATTGGTAAAAGCTTAGAGGGAAAATTTGCTGAATCAGCTTTCCCAACTCTTGCCCAATTTTGATCCAAGCATGCTTAAACAGAAAACTAACTCCTGTGAAATCCAAGGTCAAGAGCAAAGTCCCAAAAATCCAATGTCGGACAAAGCAAGCTGCTCTGGGCTCTTGATGTGAGAGCCCTACATTTTGAGGACGATACTGCCAAGGATGGGGAAAAGTAGGATGAAATGTTACATCTCTGAATTTTGAATTCTCTATTTTGCAAAAATCCATTAGACGTCGTTATTGTGAACCACAGTCGTTAGAATAAAACACAACGACAGTTCATATTTATCGTCGTTTGAAGAAACATACCACGTCGTTTTTATGAATATACTGTCGTTGGGATTGCAATACCACGACGGTAGAAAGGATTGAGTTATTGTAATATTTAGTTTACTTGTTTTACAAGCTATCTTGACTGGCACAATTCCACTCTCTCTCTCTATATATATATATATATATATATATATATATATATATATATATATATATATATATATCTCTCTCTCTCTCTCTCTCTCTCTCTCTCTCTCTTTTTCTCTGCAACTGCTATTATCTGTGTTTCTGCTAAAAAAAGGTTGGTACACTCTAGAATCTGGATTTCTGAAAAAAAATTATGGTGATTTAGACGACGGTTTTATTCCTTACTGGCGTAATAGATAAATCACCACGACATTTATTATTTACCGTCGTTTAATGTGTTTTAGATGTCTGTCATTCCTACATATTATCTTCTGTTATGCCTTACCAGTGTCAGAAAAATCGATATTATCGCCGAAATATCGGCAATAATATCGGATTTTTGGAGCTGCGATATTTTGAGCACCAACCAATTGGATTTCGTCAGAATGTCGAAAATATCGCCGAAAATATCGGTGAAATATTGGCAGCTATACTATCGTGAAAATCCAACCTGAAATGGGGAGAATATCTCGATATTATCGAAATTATCGATAATATCAGTGTTTTCGCGAGTGGCACGTTTAGCGCGGAGAAGGCGTGAGGAGGCGTTGCAAGGCATTGAAAGGCGGAGTGAGGCGGAGCAAGGCGCGCCTGATCTGGACACTCTGAACCGGAAGAAATTTTGCGACTCTGCAAATTTTGGCTGCGGCTCTGCGAAGAAGACGACTTCGCGAGGAAGACAACTCAGCCTATTTTGTTTTTTTAGGTTTATTGTAATGAAACGACGTCGTTTCGATTGAAGTGTTTTTTAAAAAAAAACTTAAAGTGAAACGACGTCATTTCACTTTGAGGGTTTTGAAAAAATGAAAACACGCTTTGTTCCTTTTTTTTTTTTTCCTTCCCTTTATTGTAATAAACCTAAGGCAATAATTAATATCTTCTTGGCTATTCTATATTAATATATTAGCTTTTCTACTTACCCTTTTTGAGCATTCGTATTAGCTTTTCTACGTTCAATAATTAATATCTTTTTTTTTTCCTTCCCTTGCCTTTTCTACTTACCCTTTTTTTTTTTTCCTAAATTAATATATTAACACATGGAATTATATATATTGTATAGTACAACCCTAATTCTCTAACATTATTAGATAATCTCCATCAATTTCAAGAATTCTCTTCATCTTTCGACTGCAAGTAAGTATTTTATTTCTCTCTCTAATTCTTCGCAGCTGTAATTTGAAGTTCCGTATAATTTTTTTTCAATTATTTTTAAAATATATTAGTTATCTTATTCGTTTATGTGATATAATAGAAATTCGACGTACATACATCATACTTGTACTTATATTTAAAAGATTGCTATGGTTCAATAAGAATTAGTTGTACAATTTAATTGTATTGTATTATTCATGAATTTTTTTTGCAAGAAACAAATTGTTTTGAATTCTTTTGACCATGTATCTTACCATGCATTGTATAAAGTGTAAAATATTGTACTAATTCATTATACATAAATGATTATGGTGTGTTTAATCTTTTTTCATTAATTACTACATATTTTCAACACTCACAGTGTTTGCCAGCTCGCTATATAATCAACTTAAATCAGTTAAATCCATCATGCAATGCATTTCCTTCCAATTTTTTTATGATAAACTAATAGATAATTGACTAAATAAACATCCTGCAAAGTTTCAATAAAAATTTCCAAGTTTTTTTTTACAATTTCCGTGGTTTTTATTCAATTTTGGCCTACCGATATTTCCGATATCACCGATATTTTAGACCTTGTGCCTTACCACGATGGTTTAATTTAATTTTTTTTACTTGTTGTACAATCTGTCTTATATATATTTCTTTATTTCTTAAAATAGAAATCCAGGGATGTAGAAAAACAAGATGAAAAGGTAAATTCTCATAACTTTGCATTTTTTATTGGTTTTTCAATTTTTCAGACGTCGATATTTTCTTTAAACCGTCGTTTGTTTTAAACTTCCACGGCAGTTTTGTTTTTTATTTATTAAAACAAAAATTCAGTGTTGGAGAAAAGCAAATTGAAAAGGTAAATTCATTATTTATGAATTTTGCATTTGAATTAGATGTCAGATTTGTTTTATACGATGTAATAAATTCTTCACCACGATGATGTTCTTTTACCGTTGTTTAAATTATTTTTAGATGACGGTGTTTTCTTTAAACCGTTGTGTTTATTGAATTACCACATTACTTTATGTTGCTTTATTTCTTAAAACAGAATATTGAAGTTCTAGATTACTCAAAGTTGGAGTTGCCATCTTCTTTACAAGCCCTTTGTTGTTATGCAGAAACGACACTAAAGGTTTAGGAGAAGATTATGACCTTTACAATTGAGAAGGAGGTGTTTGGTGAAGATAGTAGTACCTTCGTCTTGATTGAAGATATTACACAGTTTGCAAGCGTGGAAGAAATTGGGGCTACTGTGGTGTTGCGTCGATTCAGCTACACCAAAATGGATTCAGCTGCATCCTCAACTTGTGATACTCGCAAGTGCACGAGCTGTTCGGTAGTATAGCATATGTAAGTGCGAGGTCGATTTCACAGGGATTGGTGATTGAATAATCCAATTCAGTTTTCCTACACAAAACAGAAAAACAAGAAAGAAAATAAATAAACAAGAAAGAAAGAAAAGAAAATAACTCAAGCAGATAAGTTCCCAAGTTCAATTAGATTAACGGATTGATTCTAGCTAAAGTATGATTAAGCCATGGTGTCTGGTCCTAACCTTGTATTCCTAATTCCCTAATTTGATCATTTGTTGTCTAACCTAAACTAAGCATTAGGAATCCATTAAGCATAGAAGAACATTTTAAACAACCAAGTATGTATCTAATCCCTGTTGTCGAATGTCCATACATACTCTTCCTATTCATAGTTCAATTCGAATTAAAGCATGGTGTCTACTCTTAATTCAAACCAAGATAGCTAACATGCAAGCCTAAATGGTGATCAATCATTCAAATTAGCATATTAACTTATAAGCATAATGAATAAGAACAAAAACCATAATTGAAACTTGGAAACTAATCAAACTTGAAACTAAAGAAAAGAATTTACATAACAATGAATAGTAAAGTGGAACTAAGAAAAACTTAAGGAGAATTTCAGCACAAAGATTTCATTACAACAATTGAAAACTAGAAAGAGAAACTAAGAGAATTTGAGGGAGAGAAGGGAGTGGAGCTCTAGAGAAGTGTTTGAGAGCTCCCCCCTTTGGGGGTGTTTTTTTGAATCTTGAAGACTTCTCTATTTATAGGGCTAAGAGGGAGGAACACCATGATGAAATCCAACACCACCATTCCTCTTTTAATACAATCCATAACTCCCACTTTATCTTGTCTATGTTAGTGTGGTTGGAAACAATTCCATCACATACTTCTTTAGCTGCACCTCAAGCTTTCTTCACATGGGATTTCAAAGGTGTTCAATTGTGGCTGCCTTTTGCTGCCAACCCATGTGGGTTTTCTTTTGGTTGCTGGAAAAAAGGATTCTTCTGAACCAGGCTTGGTGTAGGAAGGCCTGAGGTTTCAATATGTATCCAATGGGGCTCAAATATGGATATGTCATAATAGACACCCATTGGAACAACTTTTATGGAGAATGTATTCCTATCTGAGCAGTAAAACTGTACGTTTGGGGCCTTGCAAGTTGACTGTCGAAAATAGACTGGAATTGACTCATGGTGTGCATTTTGATAGGCCCATGGATTGGGCTTGGCTTCATCAATTGATACGTTTTACCAGTCCATCTTGCAGTTCAGAATCTCTTCTTTCCAACCACATATTAATTGGGCCAATACAAGTTGGGAGGAGGAAGTTAAGGCCGAAACAAATTACTAACACAGTTTGTTCGTTTTTGCACCATTGCTATCCAAGGCCCAATGAACTAAATGATAAATAGAAAAGGGATTAAAAGCACAAGTTTAACTCAATAACATAACCAAATCATAAGCTAGAGGGGTACAAAATGATATACAATTATGAACTGATCATGTGGTTGCAGTATGTATGAGGTTTGTCCTTATCAAATTTTCATTTCACTCTCCTTTCTGTTGAAAAAAAAAAAAAAACACTCATGGGATCATTTTTAGGTGCCTATTTGATATTTTGAAAGCTACAAATATGGCGAACATGGTTGGCCTTATTGACCCAGCTCAAGTTAGTGCCAACTCTGGGACATTAACTGCCAGATCACGTGTGGTAGCCAATCGACTTCAAAAGATAGATGGTTAACATATTTTCTTCATGCCTTACAATCCAGGGTTAGTACCCTTAATAGGATTTTGTTTGTATGATGCAGTGCATATAAACAGATTTTCTTTAACCTTTATATTTATTTTGTGCAGCCGTCATTGGGTCTTGATCATTGTGAGAGCAAAGAAGGAGACTGTGTATTTTCTAGATCCACTACCCGGAAATCGAGTTGTTGATGAGGAGTGCAAAAACATAGTGAACAATGCTCTCAAAATGTATAATTCACACATAGGCAGACAAGGCCGGAAATCACCTATTTGGAAAACTCTACAAGGCACACCAAACCAACCCAACAGTGTAGAGTGTGGCTATTATGTCATGCGCTTTATGAGAGACATCATCATGGATCCTGCCCTGGAGTTTGAGAAGATGGTAAGTAGAAAATGTTCAGATTTATTTTATGTGGTTTTTCGTATGAACAACGACTGTAAATTCAAAATACCGTCGTTGCATCTATGTACTACGTCGGTAAATGAAAAATAGCGTCATCTGTGGATATCGACTATTGAATTTCTGTGTATTTATAAAGCCTAAATAATCATTGTTTATGGATTGTAGTTTGAGAAGGGAAAGATCAAGTGTCATACCCCCAAGAAGCCATTGATGAAGTGAGGAAAGAATAGGCAGAGTTTGTTTGCCTTCATATGGAGTAGATGATTTTTAGAACACTTAACATTTTAATATAATGTACAAATTTTGTTAGAATTAGACAAGTTTTTGTAGAATTAGACAAGTTTTTGTAAAAATTTTGTTAGAATTAAACAAGTTTTTGTACAAATTTTCTTAGCATTAGACAAGTTTTTGTACAAATTTTGTGTATAATGTACATTCTTTTTTTCCTTGTAAATTTGTTAAGATTTTCATTATTTAAAAAAAAGAAATTGCGTGACCGACGTGTAATAAACTTTCCAACGACATAACTATATGTCTTATGGAGTATAAACGTGGGTTAATAAATAAAATGACAGGTATAAAAAACATGACGGTAAATTTACAGTCGACGTCTTAGGTCAGTATAGGTGACGTTTATTTCAGGTTCAATTTATTAACAACCGACGTTGTACAACAACGTCATCGTTTGAAACAAACAAGATGTAAAAGAATATTTAGATGACGGTCTTGTACGTCGGTGACCGCCATTAAACGACGTTTATTACGTTTTACAACGTTGTTCGTTTCGTAGAGCCAACGTGGTTTGTTGTGTTTATATTATTTAATTCAAAATATTCATAATAAATTTAAAATAAATCCAAAAAATGTACCGTCAACTCCCATGAAGTCATTGAGATATTTTCTTCTTAATTTGGCTTGAGCTGAACCTCCCTAAAAATTTGTTGAGGTTTTCATGTTGTGAAAAACCCAAGTTCATGCTTAACGAAATTTGTAACGACAGAAAGCTGAATTCTGTTTGAGTCGTGTAATAGAGTTTGTACGTTGTTGTGTGTGTAAAAACAGCCATGTTTTTTCGTTTAAACGATGAATTTTTTACAAGTAAGTCGTTTATTACAATTTACAACGTTGTTCCTTTCTTAACACATACATGGTGGTTTTTTATTCTATTTAATTCAAAATATTCATAATAAATTTAAAATAAATCTAAAAAATGCAACGTCAACTCCTATGAAGTCATTGAGATATTTTCTTCCCCCTTAAGCTTTAAAAAATGCAGTTTGAGTTATACAAATTTAAAATGACCACAAAAAAAAAATGTTTTGATGAGTCACAACATCACTTATAGTTTGATGGTTTGGGGTTTAGGGTTTAGGGTTTAAGGGGTTAAAGGTTTATTTTTGAGGTTCAGGGTTTATGGTTGATATATTTTAGGCCCTAAACCCTAAACACTTTTCTAAAATTATTTTAAAATATAAATATATAATTTAGGGTTTATTTTTTAGGGTTTAGGGTTTATGGTATATTTGTTTATTTAATTTTCTGACCATTCCACTTGTTCACGCATGATTTCGAATTCCAGCAAAACCAAACCCCACATATATACTTAGTTTCTAATAAGTTAGTTTTTGTTTTTGCGTCGTAAGCGGACTTACCACGACGCATTTAATGTAATAAGGGTCATGTTCATTTTACATTTTTAATGACGGTTTGTTTGTTTTCCGTCGATGATTTACGAAGAGCGCTTTCGAAACCGTCGTTTCTTATACCGACGTTGTACACAATTAACAACATCATCGTTTGAAAAAAAGGGATGTAAAATATTATTTAAACGACACTTGTGGTTATAGACGATGTGGTAATTGAAATTAAACGGCTATAAGTTAAGAGTTTGAGTCGTGGAATACATGTTCTACGTCGGTTTTACTGTAAAAACCGCTATGTTTTTTTGTTTAAACGACTTCTTTTATACAAATAAGTCGTTTATTACGATTTACAACGTCGTTCGTTTCTTAATGCCGACGTGGTTTGTTGGTGTTTGTAAGAATATTTTATTCTATTTAATTCAAAATAAATCCAAAAAATGCAACGTCAACTCCTATGAAGTCATTGAGATATTTTCTTCCCCCTTAAGCTTTAAAAAATGTAGTTTGAGTTATACAAATTTAAAATGACCACAAAAAAAAAAATGTTTTGATGAGTCACAACATCACTTATAGTTTGATGGTTTAGGGTTTAGGGGGTTAAAGGTTTATTTTTGGGGTTTAGGTTTTATGGATGAGATATTTTAGGCCCTAAAACCCTAATCCCTTTTCTAAAATTATTTTAAAAAATATATATAATTTAGGTTTTATTTGTTAGGGTTTAGGGTTTAGGGTATATTTGTCTTTTTAATTTTTTGTTCATTCCACCCGTTCGCGCGCGAGTTCGAATCCGAGCAAAACCAAACCCCACATATATACTTAGTTTCTAATACGTCTTTTTTTTTTTTTGCGTCGTAAGGAGAGTTACCACGACGCATTTCGTGTAATAAGCGTCATATTTCTTTTGACATTTTAACGACGGTTTTTTGGTTTTGCGCCGTAAAGAGATTTGCCACGATGCCTTTAATGTAATAAGCGTCATGTTTATTTTGAAATTGTAACGACGGTTTTTTATTTTTCGCCGATGTTTTAAAGAGCGCGCTTTCTAAAAATTTCCCTGGGACCTAAAATTTTCAGATTTCGCTCTAAGTCTTATACTTGTAACCCTAAACCAAGTTGGCCATAATATGTGACCTAAAACATTTCGCTCTCTCACTTCAACTCTAATTCAGCGTTGGGCTCTCCAGGCTCCACTACTACAAAAAACGAAAAAGACGACGGTAATCCACTGTCGTGTATCATGGTTTACAACCGACGAGAAATCGACCGCCGTCTTTTCATACATGAAATAACGACGGCAAATAACCGACGTGGTTAATATAGTACACGTCAGTAAAATACTAAAACCGACGTAGATTTCATACATAAAAGCTTAAAAAGAGACCTTTCGACTATAATAGACGACGGTTTTAGTAAAACACAGACGTTTAAATAATGTTAAATGTCAAAAACAACTACAAAACCGACGTAAATATGCTTATCAACGTCTCTAAATAAAACAAAACCGACGTGTAAAACTTAGAAACCGTCGTGGTGAATAAATACTACGTTCACTAAATGAAAAAACTGACGTCTAAAACATATAACATGGCATATATTTACTTGAACTGACGTAAAAACAACAATAACCACGACCCTTTTTATCACCACAGACGTTGAAAATGATTTTGACGGCTTGAACACAAAACAAACGACGTGGTTAATATAGTACACGTCAGTAAAACACTAAAACCGAAGTAGATTTCATACATAAAGCATTAAAAGAGATCTTTCGACTATAATATACGACGGTTTTAGTAAAACACAGACGTTTAAATAATGTTAAATGTCAAAAACAACTACAAAACCGACGTAAATATGCTTATCAACGTCTCTAAATAAACCAAAACCGACGTGTAAAACTTAGAAACCGTCTTGTTTAATAAATACTACGTTCACTAAATGAAAAAACTGACGTCTAAAACATATAACATGGCATATATTTACTTAAACTGACGTAAAAACAACAATAACCATGACCCTTTATATCACCACAGACGTTGAAAATGATTTTGACGGCTTGAACACAAAACAAACGACGTGGTTAATATATTACACGTCATAAAAAAACTAAACCGACGTAGATTTGGTACATAAAAGCATAAAAAGAGACCTTTCGACTATAATAGACGACGGTTGTAGTAAAACACAGACGTTTAAATAATTTTAAATGTCAAAAACAACTATAAAACCGACGTAAATAGTTTTATCAACGTCTCTAAATAAACCAAAACCGACGTGTCAAACTTAAAAACCGTCGTGGTTAATAAATACTACGTTCACTAAACAAAAAAAACGGACGTCTAAAACATATAACATGACATATATTTACTTCAACTGACGTAAAAACAATAATAACCACGGCCCTTTATATCACCACAGACGTTGAAAATGATTTTGACGGCTTGAACACAAAAAAAAACGACGTGGTTAATATATTACACGTCATAAAAAAACTAAAACCGACGTTGATTTGATAAATAAAAGCATAAAAAGAGACCTTTCGACTATAATAGGCGACGGGTTTAGTAAAAAACAGACGTTTAAATAATTTTAAATGTCAAAAACAACTATAAAACCGACGTAAATAGTTTTATCAACGTCTCTAAATGAAACAAAACCGACGTGTCAAACTTAGAAACCGCCGTGGTTAATAAATACTACGTTCACTAAATAAAAAAAACGGACGTCTAAAACATATAACATGGCATATATTTACTTGAACTGGCGTAAAAACAACAATATTAACCGTTTTGAAATGAATTATAATTAACCGACGTGTTTTCTTTTTCAAATGGCGGTTTTTATTTCATTTTTGCGTTGTCATTCCACGTCGGTTGTGAAAACCCGACGTTGGTTGTTTTTAAGACGTCTCGTTTTGCGATTTTTGTAACTTGACCGTCGTATTTTCAGCTTTAACCGATTATTTTTTAATTTTTGATTTGTTGTGCCCAAAGCTTGCAGAATGAAAATGTGATCGGAATTAAAATGATATACAGAGCTATGAATTAATGTCATACAATTAACTGCATAACTAATGTCATACATTACAACAATCAATCAATCCATATATCTTCACACCCATCTCTAATATTCTCACTCCCAAACTCACCCACTAGGTCATCAAATGTGTCAACATTTGGTATCCCTCTAGAAAATGGCTCACACTCAATTCTAATATCACCTAGCACATCATCACCAATAACATCATTATATTCTCTATTAGGCATTGATAACACTACCGACCAACCACGATGCATTGGGTCGTCAATATAAAATACTTGTTTGACTTGAGAAGCCATAACAAATTGGTCATTCCTATGTCCAATTTTACTCAGATCTACAAGGGTAAATCCAAGTTCGTCGACTAACGCAAAATTCAAAAATCCTTCCACCCCTAACTCATATGCCTTCGATCTTCTATCCGCATGCATCCATGACTTATCCATCTCACACTCTATCAAATTCATATAAATATATATATATTAAAGTGGAAAGACCAGCAATGAAACACTACCTCATTCAAATAGCAGAGAACAAAATGAAAATTAAATATAAAACATGGAAAAGACGACGGTTTATAAAAATAATCGTCGTTTAATATACATTCCGACGACGGCATCTATAGTCACCGTCGTCATTAAGATACCCAAACCCAGAAATTTGAACGGTGTTCTGGTAGCCTAAAGACGACGTTTAATGGAGAAACAGTCGTCTTTAGGCTACCAGTTGCGGCTTAAAACGCAGACAACGGGAGTAAATGAACAACCGATGTATAATAAACATTTGGACTACGGTTTGATCCTTCAACCGTCGTCGTAGTTAAAAAAAAAAACAGCTTAAATCTCCCATCCCCATTCCTTTTCCAAGAACCCATGGCCAAACAAACATAAAATAACCCAAACAGAGAGCAATTATTACAAGATTGCAAACACCAAAACCCTAATATAGCTACCAACGAAAACATTTATGGATTTAAGAAGAGATTAGGGTTGTACTTACATGGATATTGAGAGAGAGCTGCGAGAATATAACAACTGCTTCAGAGAGAGCTTGGAGAATCTACGTACCCAATGCCTATTCTTTGTAATTTGGATCCATATCCTTGTAAAATAAAGATTTACAACATTAAGGATTATGAGAACCCTAATGTTGTAAACGTGGTGCAAAAACCTGTAAATCACTACCTAAATTGTGTAACTTATAAGTTTATGGATCCTTTTTACAATGTTATGGTACCCTCGTATCCCAACCATTGTAAAATCGGCCCTTAATATTGTAAACCCTCATTTTACTACAATAAGGACCCCAATTTACATCCTTATGGTCTGGACTTGCCTATTCTTTGTAATTTGGATCCATATCCTTGTAAAATAAGGATTTACAACATTAAGGATTATGAGAACCCTAACGTTGTAATCGTGGTACAAAAACTTGTAAATCACTACCCAAATCGTGTAACTTACATGTTTTTGGATCCTCTTTACAAGGTTATGGTACTCTCGTATCCTAAAATTGTAAAATCGGCCCTTAGTGTTGTAAACCCTCATTTTACTAGAATAAGGACCTAATTTACATCCTCATGGTCTGGAGTTACCAGTTCCTTGTAATGTGGATCAATATCCTTGTAAATGGGTATTTACAACGTTATGGATTAGGTGAACCCTAATGTTGTAATCCTGGTTCAAAAACTTATAAATCGCTACCCAAATCTTGTAACTTATAAGTTTTAGGATCCTTTTACAATGTTATGGTACTCACATATTCAAACTATTGTAAATCACTATCCAATCATATGCCAATTGCCAAACAGGAAGGGCATAATTGCTACCCAAATCTTGTAACTTATAAGTTTTAAGATCCTCTTACAATGTTATGGTACTCTCATATCCAAACTACTGTAAATCACTATCCAATCATATGCCAATTGCCAAACAGGAAGGGCATAATTGCATGACCCTAATGTTGTAATCCTGGTTCAAAAACTTGTAAATCACTACCCAAATCTTGTAACTTATAAGTTTTAGAATCCTTTTACAATGTTATGGTACTCTCATATCCAAGCTACTGTAAATTACTATCCAATCATATGCCAATTGCCAAACAGGAAGGGCATAATTGCATGACCCTTATGCAATTGCATTTTCAAAAAGTGAAAACTTGATAACTTGTATAACCGGTAACCAATTTTTAAAAAAATCTGGGAGCATCATAAAGGACAAATGGTGCATGGGTGCACCTGGTGCACTATAGAAGGTTTGGTTCAATGAATGCTATAATGGAAGCACTCTTTCTGCACATGACAGAGTAAAGAATGAGAGTCAATTCCTATCGTTTGGCACAAAAAAAGAAAAAAAAGAACACAAGCCTGATTAGTATGAATATAAAATAAGAAAGGCCCCACTCTCTACAGGGAGGGGCAGTGCTTTTGCAATGACATGACCAAAAAGACCAAATGGAATAATTTTACCAATTGAGACCGACCGTGAAGCAACAGCCTCTTATTATTTCATTTTAAGCATCGTTCCATGCGTACTGTCAGATATTTTTTTAACCAAACACCTATTATTCAATTTTAGGCATCATCTTAAGGTATTTAAAAGTTGACAGATGATGCGAAACAGAATTTAGTCCGATAAAAAAAAAAGTCTTGATTTACAAATTAGTGGTATCATGTTTGAATCGAACCCCCATAATACCTTAATAGTGTGTGTAAAACCCCCCTTTTATAGTTTAGACCATCACTTATACTACAAAAACGTTGATAGAGGATGGTGAAAATCTCTCCCTCTTTTACTCGAGTGTTATCAATAAACTCTTGTTATATAACACGTTTATATGTTTATTAATAGTTTGTAGTGAGATTATGAAATATGCACTGGAAACTAAAGAAGTTTCTATGAACTAGTTATGGTTCTTTGTAATACAACCTCAGTATGTTTGATGCAGCATATTATGCCATGGATTTTCTTAACTTCACTAACGTGCAAAAGTTTTGGTTACAATCTCTCAATAAAATATCGTAGAGATAAACTTCATCAGTTTGAGGGATCAACAAAAGAGACATGTAAAAGAGCAGGGTACTGGAAGAAATACCAAGATTTATGAATTTGATTTCAATTTATTGAATTGCAAAAATCAGAGTAAGCATTGCCCAATTATTAGGTGCACGCACCAAATGCAACTGAACACAGCAGGAAAAAAACAAAATTAACAAGAGGTAACAGATGAAGTCTCCATTTGCAACCAGCACAATAGCAGAGCTGAGAGACATAAACAAATCCCTAAAGTCAAAAGCAGAGATTAGAGGGGTCCCAAAATCAACAGAGCTCCGATATACAACACACTTCTATCTCAAAGCAGTTACAGACATGGCATTGGCAACACAAGCATAACACAACAGGAATTGGAATGCCTAAATGCCAACACAAATCACACAACTATTTCCAAATTCTTCGGCCTGTGCCTTGAGGCGGCCGCTTGCAAGCTTGTATCAAACAATTTAACATTGATCAGATCGGCAATGGCATGAATAGCTGGGTGAGGGTGGAACAGAGAGAATTGTCAGAACAAGTAAAAATGAATATGACCAAAATAAATTGTTTGGGTGGAACATTAATCGCTCCATTGGTCCTACCGTCTAATTTTCTGTTAGATTTAACCAAATTTTAGGGTAAATAATGACCAATTTATAAGGTTTTTTATTTGTGTGTTTTTGATTAATTATTTTTGCAAATATGTCAAACTCTAATTAATTATTTTTTATTCAACTTTGTCATACAGTACATATCTAGTTTCCTAGGCGTAACATACATTTTCCATGCTTAAGTATATATATAATTTAATTTGTGGATCATAAAAAGAGAAAAGCAAAAATTCTCTGCTTGGGGTTCAGCCCACTGCCCCCAGCTAAGTTATTGTCTGCAAAGCAATAGATATACATGTGTAGATTTTCTTTTCTTATTGACCAAAGATTTCTAATTTTTTTCTAATTTTGTAGACATGGACTTAGCCAAAAATAAATATATAAACGTTTGCCTTTCAATTAGGATCACTATATATATAAGCTAACAGCCCACTTATGTAATCAAGTAAGAAAAGCTGAAAAACTACAGCTGTCCAATTCATGCAATCATCAAACTCAAGTCTCTAAAGCTTTGTAACTAACTTTCCCCCTCTTAAGCTTTGTAACTAACTTTCCCCCTCCATTCAAATAAACTCAAGTCTCTAAAGCTTTGTAACTAACTTTCCCCCTCCATTCAAATAAAATTACCTTGTTACTCTTTAAAAAAGTTTTCTATTCCACATCAAACTATTGTCCTAAATACTACAACCAACCATTTCCTAAACCTCTTTTCCCATAAACTAACAAATATGAATGACAACTTACAGTTTCACTCCCATCATCTTATTCTTCTTCTTCTTCCACTTCCTCTGTTATTTGTAGTCTTTCTGGTCTTGAACCGCTTTGGATCAGTGACCCATCAGGCGAAATCTTCAACTCAATCAGGCATTCCTCGACGATTAAAGAGTTTAAGGATGGGACTTTGACAGTGCTATTTCCTGATGAGCAAAAGCCTCGCAGAATTGGTAGATCAGAAAGTTTCAAATGTTGCAAGCAACTGAAAGCAATCTTGTAATAATTTCCAGAATCTTGTTCATCTCCGTTGCTTGCCACTATCTCTATCATGCTTTTACAATCCACAACTTCCAGCCTTTTGAGTTGGTGTAAGCATTTAGCCACCGAATAAGTTGTTAAGTATTTCAATTCGCCACAACGCCATACATCTAAAGTGGTTAGATTCTGAAAGGATATTGCGGATGAAGTTAGATTCTTTAATCTGCCACATTCGTACACCTTTAGAATTTCCAACTTGTCCAAGTTGGGGAATGAATTACCCTGAAATAATATCAACTTCTGGATGTTAATGTCAACCTACTTGACAAGTTGCATAACTAAATACTTCAATTGCATAACAACCTTTTTTCTCTATTTAAATTTTTGAGTCTTTATTTTGTTGTATACATTTCTTCAGTATATATATGTTAGTAAATTACTACTCCCTTTAACCTAGACTATTGTTTTTATCCGACGGATGTCCTTTAAATTTTTTGACAAGGTGGAGGCCAATAAATCATTTTAATAAAAGAAAAATCTAAAACTTAATAATAAAAAATTTGTAAAGAAAATATATGAAGAGGAATTTAGCTACAGGAGCAAATAGTGCAAGAGAATTCTGTACCTTGTCAACTACCAAAAAAGCTTGTTTGATTGTTGTACAGACAAGGCCCGAATCAAGTCTTTCTTGGAATCCTGAATATTCAGAAGCAAAAAGCTCCACTATACCACATTCAAAGAAGAACAACTGTTTGAGTAATGGCCACTTGGAAACATACAGCCCTGGATAGAAACTCCTCAGTTGAGGTAGATATTGAAATTGCGCATGTGTTACTTTAGAGAACACAAACTCAGGTGTCGTTTCTGGTTCGTCCTTGGCAACAATTTCTTCCAATATTTCACAATTCTCCACGTACAACTTTCTTAGCTGCTGAAGACCTTTGGCCACTGAGGCTGGAAAGATATTTTTCAAACTCTCACACGAATTTATTTCTACATATTCAAGATTTGGGCACTCAAAAATTTTCAACTGATTCCTCGATGTGCCGTATGCTTCTTTGACGTCAAGTACCACTCCCTCTTCAAATACTAGTTGTAGTGATTCGCATTGCTTTATCCTCAACATGTATAGAGCATTCAATCTTCCCATCATACTTGGTGTAAAGATATTAATTAGACTGTTGCATCTCAAAACTTCAACTTTCTTGAGCTTGCAAAAGGAGTTTGGGGCAAGTCTGTTGTAACATATTGTGCTCAATGCAGGTAGGTCACGGATGATCAAGCTCTCCAAGCTAGGAAATCCTACCTGTATATATATATATTCATCTCATAAACCCATTTTCACTAATGGCGGACACATTAACTGGAAATAAATGCATAAAGAAAAGGAAAGAAATTTATAATGCATAAAGAAAGGGAAAGATATTTTAGATTGCAAAACATGTTATTTGTATGCTCTTGATTGTATCCACTTGTTGATACTATCTCTTCCATGATTTGACAGCTAGCTATCTCAAGATGTGAGAGTTGGACAAGACTTCTAGCCATGAAAAATGAAAACAAGAATCTTAAGCCATCACATTGATCCAAGATCAAGCGTGTTAAGTTGGTCATCAAAATCTGTGTACAGTTCACAATTCATGTTTATTTACGGAAATAACAATTTACATGCTAATTAGTTGTATAGATTCCAAAATGAGTACACAAAAAGTAAAGGTCTAATATGACAATTAACGGACAAAAAGTAAAGGAGAAATAAACGCTGAAAGAAAAACGAGAAAGAAAGGGATAACTTACCTCTTCGTCAAAAAGAAAGTATTGTGCATCAGTCCCAATATTCTCCATGGAGTCCCTGATCTCTTCAGTTGCTTTGTTGATTGTGATATTTGTACTCATGGGATCAAAGATATTTTTCAAATTCTCACACGAATTTATTTCTACATAATCAAGATTTGGGCACTCAAAGGTTTTCAACTCAGTAGTTGATGTGTCATATGTTTGTTCAAATACCACTTGTAGTGACTTGCATTGTTCTATTTTTAAGGTGCCTAGAGCATTCAATCTTCTCATCATACTTGGCACAAAGATACTAATTAGAGCGTCGCATCTCAAAACAGTAACTTCCCTGAGATTGCGAAAAGAGTTTGGGGCAAGTCTGTTGTGCCATATTGTCATCAACTTAGGTAGGTCATGGATGATCAATCTCTCCAAGCTAGGAAATCCTACCTGTATATATATTCTCTCATTAACTAGTCAGTAAACCTTTTTTCCCTAAAGGGGGGAACACATTAATTGGACATAAATGCATAAAGAAAGAGAAATAAATTTATAATTCACCTTTTCATCAAAAAGAAAGTGTGGTATAACAGTCTCAAGATTCTCCTCCGGGTTCCTATCGTCATTTTCTTTGCCCATTGTAGTAATTTCATTCTTACCATCAAAGATGAATGTCCCTAGTCTAGGACAATCCTCAATATGCAATATCTCCAATAATGAAAATTCAATATAACTTCTGGAGCAGAATGTAGTGAGGCTCGGAAGATATTGCAGCTTTAGATATTTTAGATTGCAAAACATGTTATTTGTATGCTCTTGATTGTATCCACTTGTTGATACTAACTCTTCCATCATTTGGCATTTCGATATCTCAATATGTTCGAGTTGCTCAAGACTTCTAGCCATGGAAGATGAAAACAAAAATCTTAAACCATCACATTGATCCAAGATCAAGCGTGTTAAGTTGGGCATCAAAACCTGTGTATAGTACATAATTCACGTTCAATTAGGAAATGACAATTTACATGCTGATCAGTTGTATAGATTCCAAAATAAATTTATAATTCACCTTTTCATCAAAAAATAAATTTATAATTCACCATTTACATGAATGGTAACTTGGATATAATTTCAATCCTAGTACAACATAATCCCTGCAGCATTTACATGAATGGTAACTTGGATATAATTTCAATCCTAGTACAACATAATCCCTGCAGAAAGAATATGCATCTTTTTCTAATTTAAGTGGATTATTTTCTTCCTGCAGAAAGAATGACCAAAATGAAAAATATACAAAAGCAACTTTATTTGTTAGGAAATAAATATAGAACAAATCCGGATGATATATAGAAGTGCCGGGCAAAACGTACCTCCCCATTCATGAAAAGTTTCATGGGTCCACCAATTTCATTCTCCAAAATGATTTCTTCGGCCTCTGTACTTACAACTGACGTGCTGCCTTTGGAGGACAAACCAAAAGATCGTAACTTTTGAAAAGGCTGAGCTATGAGTTGGCCACAACATACAGTTTCCAAATTAACAAGGTTGTAAAGAGAAAGTGACTCCAAGATGGGGAAGGCATGACTCGAGTTAACGACAGCTGTAACTGCATCATTGTTTTGGACATGGAGATTCTTCAGTTGTTTACCACTGTCACTTTCTAATATATACGAAATAATATTTGCAGCCTCCATCCCATCCAAGTACAAATGTTCACATCTCTCTAGCAGCAATTGTATACCTCGGTCGAATTGACCGTTTGTAGTGAGCTTGAGTTTTAACATGTTGGAGGACGTTTCGTAAATATCAGGATATAGCCAACAATCACCAATAAGTATGGTGTATCTTTCTAACCTTGTATCCGAGAACATGTTTGCTGGAAGAAGCTTAGCATCTGGAATATGTATGTCCAATGCTATTAGTTGATGCAATTGTTTCAGTTCTGACACGCTCGCATTTCTTCTTCTATCCAGGGAACCTTCACCTTCCCATTGCTTAAAGCTGTTTATTCCCATTCTCAAGTCTTCTAGACTTGTCAAGCTTGATATAACGCCAGGTGAGATCCGTACAAGTTCATAGCAATGGCTCAAATCTAACAATTGTAGACGAGTCAATTGTCCTATTTCTTTAGGCAACTCATTCACTTGGGACTTCATGAGGCTAAGAACTTTTAAGTTTGTTAGGTGTCCAACTAGAGCTATGTCCCTCAACTTGCACTGATGTAAACACAAAGTTTGAAGATTTGTTAGGGATTGAAGAGATGGAGGTAGTAACGGAATACGCAGTTTGGTTACATCCAACACCTTGAGTTCCTTCATCCCTTCAAAATAGTTGCCTGGGATTTCCAAGGAGTCATCAATATTATCATTTACCAAGACAAAAAATCTCAATTCTGGGCATACCCAAGGTACTTCAGGAAGCCTGGGGATCTTGCAAGATATCAAGGAGATAGCAGAACATTTATCAAGGAAATCCTTATCTGGCCATTCTTTTAGCTCATCTCCGTATGTTTTTGCAATGACATGCTTATCTTTAAATGCAATCTCGATAGCAACATCTCGTACATAATGATGCATTCTAAAATCTCCATCATCATCAATGTCTTGCAACAGACAACAATCTTTAAGTTTTTTAGCTAGTGAAAACAATGTATTCCGTGCCTCTTCAACTGTATCAACATTTTTCACCAAACTCAAACCCATAGCATATTTCAACAAGTCATTGAGATAAATTGTACAGCGACTCCCTGCAATAATTCCACATAGCAAGAACAATGGCTTAAGCTCGTCCCCGTCCAATCGATTGTAACTCCATTCTATAGCCAAGTATGCTTTTTCTGTCAATCCCTTTTTGTCAAAACTTTTGAAGCGCCTCAAGGCATCTTTCCATACCTCTAAAGCAGTACATGATCTTAGAGCGCTTGCAACTGTAATAATTAAAACCGGCAAACCTCCACATTTTTTGGATACTTGAGTTGCTACTTTTTTAATAGGGTCATCTTTAACAACAGCACTTGCCACCTTCTCAAATAAACTCCAACTTTCTTTCTCGTCTAAAACATCAAGCCGAAACACTTTTTGTATACGCATCTCAGGGACTAGATCTCTAGACGTCAACAATATTTTACAAGTCGCCATTGGGCGAAGTCCCATAGCCTCCAAATTAATTGCTTCCCAGACATCATCTACAATTATAAGACTCTTGATGTCTTTTATCCTATTCCAGAGATGTTTTGCTCTTGCTTCCATATCCTGACTTTCCTGAACATCCATATCTAACTTTTCAGCAATTTTCTTCTGAATTTTTTCCTCTTTTTCAGCTTCCGGAAACCGCTTAACATCCAATACTAAAACCACATCATCAAATAATTTCTCTTTTTTAGTTTGTCTATAAACTTCCTGGACGAGTGTGGACTTCCCCACCCCACCAATTCCGTACACGCCAACCAAGTTGGTACCAGGATTTCTCAATTCCGCCATGATTTTGTTCACCATTGAAATCCTTGATTCGAAGGCCATGTAGTCTTCGACGGGTGTGTCAAATATCTCTTCTAGCCTAGCATTGTAAGAAATACTGGTGAACTCTACTTTTGCTTTGAGTTCAATCATTTTTGCCAATTTTGCTGCTTTCCTACTAAGTTGATGGTAGGAAACCAGATTAGGACATACTCCATGGAAACACTTTGTCTTTGCTTGGCATTCATCTCCCAAAATGTTTTCTGCCTCTCGAGTGATCTCATCTGCTGCTGTCCTCCAGTTCCGGACATCATTATGTAATATTTTTCCACTTCTTTCAACTTCATTAATGGCATGGTTCATCCTGTCTTTGGCAGCATCTAAGTTGTTCAAGTGGCTCCTCAGATTTTCAAGGTTGTTTTTGTAGTCAATTAGATAACTTACTTTTCGCCAAACTGATTCAACTGCGTACTCCATTATTTTAGAAATAATTCCGGTGAGAATCTCCATGGTTCTTTTTGTTTTTCCTTTGGAATGAGACTCTTGTATCTGTTGATTAAACGAACCCAAAAACAAGAAAATGAAAAAGAGTAAAAGAAAAAATATTAAACCAAATGAAATTAAAGAAGGAAACTAAAGGGCATACCTTAGCTTGTGAGACTAAGCTTAAATAGAAGAACACAGAGTGTCGGTATGCAACACTTCTTTTTCGTTTTTTCTTTAAGCTTCTTCTCGAAACAACTGTAAGGTTAAAGTGTAATGAAGATAAGTGAAACAAAATGAATGACTCTCAAATCTCGAAACAAAAAGAATAGTTGGGCCAAAGTTTTTCTTTAATTTTTTGCATTAGTAGTGTTTTAATTTTTGTAACTTTTTAAAATTTCTTTAATCGAAGGGACAAATTTCTAAAGGAAAAAAATTAGTTGGATTTAATTCTGAAATATTTATTAATTAGGTTCAAATAAAGCTACCCATAACAAAAATAAGAACATAAAATAGCAGAGGAAATGTATGAAAAAAAAGTTAAGAAAATAAAAAGACGCACCGTATACCTTTCTCTCTTTTGGTTACGAATGAGGTTAGTTCCCTTCAAATTTCTATGGTTATAGAACACGGGAGCACAATCGGTTTGGTAAATGAGACAAAGCTGCCACAACTTTATTTATTTATTTATTTATTTATTTTTATTTTTTTGGCCTTTGAAAGTAAAAGCAAAACCAAGGTGATAATAACAAAACGAAATCAAGTGTGTAAAACGAAAACCAGAAAATCTGCTTCTTTTTTTAAATAATTGAGGTCAAGATGTCCATGCTTCAATTTCTTTAATTGAAAGGAAAAATTTGTAATGTACTAATCTAAAAACATTAGTTGGAATTTTTATTTATGACCTTTACTATTGAGAGGTGCAATAATGTACTAAATTCATACACGCTACACGGATGCTAAGACTCAAACCCATGACCTTGCCTGGGAGAGCAATTACTCCAAATCACTACACTAGTGAGTCCTTCACAAAATTGGATTTTAGTTATGAAAGAATTGAAAGTTCATACAAAGCTCCCATGACAAAAATAAGAATAGAAAAGAGCAGAGGAAATGAAAACAAAGAAGGAAACAAAAAGGCGCACCTTATCCTTTTGCGCTTTTGGTAAGGAATGTGGCCAGTTGCTCTTCAAATTCCTTTGCTTATAGAACTGGGAGTACTTAGTACTAAGAACTCTGATTCTTTTTTTCCCCCCTGTAATGAATAAGGCACGTTCAGGAACAATCACAAAGTAAAAGCAAAACGAATTCGTGTAAGTGACACAATCAAATCAAGGGACAAATAAAAACCAGGAAGCCTGCAATGAAGACACTGAAAGTGCGCGGGAGAATTTTAATCAAAGAGGGTGGATGACAATAATAATCTTATAGTAAGTAGTAGAATTAAAAAGGACAAAAACATAAAAATAAATTGGATAATGTCACATGTGTTGTCATACATAAAAGAAAGAAGCCATAACGTTTGTATATTATAGACCAAGGATTCAGCTCTTATGCCCCTATCTGGAACCAATTGAAAATTCAAGTCTTTTTTAAATAATTATAAGTCCAAAAGTAAATAAATAAACAAAAAATTGTACCAAGTGACCTCTGAACAACCACCTATTATTTAAATTGAGTCACATGTTCTTTGTTTTTATTTTAATTGTTTTTCAAGCAAACCCAAACTCTTGATAATTAAATATTAGCTGACGTCAATTGAAAAATCGAACTTAATTAGTTGATAGCAAGTTGGCAACATGACGCAGGCATCATCTAAACCAGATCCCATCTGAACTTAATACTTATATAACATTAGCATAGTCCTTGATGACGACCAAGAACTAGAATTAGTTTTGTACTAAAATTTAACTAGAATTAGTTACATGGTAGTTGAAATTGGTACATCATAAAACAGGACAAGATGTATACTTATAATTGAAATTGGTCATTAGTGGTGCAGTTTTCTTGTAGACAAGTTGGTATGGATATGTGGGTCTGGGAAGCTTTCAGAAATTTTCAGATAGATGGTGCTCAGAGGATGTCTCTTTCCCGTCACTTAGCAGGTAGTTTTAGCGAATAATCCCTAAAAAGTGTGGTTATTTGAGAGACACACCACAATCTAATTTCTCTATTTTCCTACTTTCATATGTTCTCTACTTTCCATATTATTTTTTTTTGGGCAATGGTGCTGTGACTTGAAGATTTATGTCCAACTGTGAATGTGCTCATAGCGGACCTTGAGCTTATGTATTGGGGATTGTATCTTAGAATCTTGCAGACCATCATTACCTGTACGTAGGGAGGCTACAAAGGCTTTAAGATAATGTCTTTGACGTGCTTTCTTACTCGATTTATTTTACTTATCTATTATTTGTTCCTTTATTTTTTACTTTCCTATTTAAGTTTTATTTTATATATTATTTATATTTAAAGGTTTGAATTTGAGTTTTACGGAAAAGGAAAAAAACACAATTTTAATAACAAAAAGTCTTACTGAACTTTTACTAATCAAAACATCCCAAAGTTTCCAAAACACCTCAAAATAAAGAATTGTTTTGGGGGTGCTTCGGTGGCTATGACAATAAAATTTTGGATAGTTTGAAGTAAGTACCATACCATGCAAAACTTTTGGTTACAATCTCTCATCGTAGAGATAAACTTCATCAGTTTGAGGGATCAACAAAGGAGACGTGTAAAAGAGCAGAGTACTGGAAGAAATACCAAGATTTATGAATTTGATTACAATTTATTGAATTGCACAAATCACAAAGTAAGCATTTCCCAATCACTAGGTGCACGCACCAAATGCAACTGAACACAGCAGGAAAAAAACAAAATTAACAAAAGCGTTCACAGATGAAGACTCCATTTGAAACCAACACAATAGCGGAGCTGAGAGATATAACAAAAAATAGTTGGGGCCATTTCCTTTTAATTTTTTAATTTTCTTTCTTTCTTTAATCGAAGGAACAAATTTGTAATTTACAAAACCAAAAAAATTAGTTGGATTTACTTCTGAAATAAAACAAAGCTACCCATAACAAAAATAAGAACATAAAAGAGCAGAGGAAAATGAAGACATAAAAGACGCACCTTATATCTCTCTCTTAACTTTTGGTTACGAATGAGATCAGTTCCCTTCAAATGAGACTCAGCTGAACTGCCACTACTTTTTTTTTCCTTTGAAAGTAAAAGCAAACGAAGGAGATAATAATGAAGACACAGGAGCTGGTTGCTGCAATGAAGAAACTGAATCAGCGAGGGTGGTAATAATGAAGACACAGGAACTATTTATATCAAGTCAAACGCACTCAATTATTGTTTTTCCATCAACCACACCCAAACTTTATTAAAGAAGGTGTGTATATGCACAAAAGGCGCCGGATATGTAGAAAATATGTGGAAATTTCCGTATCTTTTTATATTATATCCAACATAGTGAGCCCCACCAGAGAGAAAGTAGGTGCGAGGAGAGGGAATTGGTGCTTTAATCAGAAAAACCAATAGTTGGACGCCCGATGTACGCGCCTTGGGGAGGAAAAAAATAAGTAACCAGTTCGCGGGCCCCGCTTGGTTGAGTGCGCCAGTGACATCAGCGCACTAACCACTTGGTCTCCAAAAATCCCAAAGTTTATATGATAAACGGTTGTGTTTCTCTCTCCCTTCAAAATCAACGGTTCAAATCTCGGGCAATTGAAATGCATTCGTTCGCAAAATCACAATTCCTTTATTACTATCAAGGTCTAAAATATCGATGATATCGGAAATATAGATAGTTCAAAAACACGAAAATTTCGATAGAAATATTGGCATATTATCGATATCGATAAAAATTGAATAAAAACCACGAAAATTGTAAAAAAAAACTTGGAAATTTTTATTGAAACTTTGGAGAATGTTTATTTAGTCAATTATCTATTAGTTTATCACAAAAAATTAGAAGGAAATGCATTGCATGATGGGTTAAGTGATTTAAGTTGATCATATAGCAAACTGACAAACACTGTGAGTATAGAATATATGTAGTAATTAATGAAAGAAGATTAAAAACATCATAATCATTTATATATAATGATTTACTATAATATTTTACACTTTATACATTGCATGGTAAGATACATTTGTGACTTAGTACCACATAGAGTTCTTATAAGGTTCAAATTTTTCACTATCTTCATCATCTGTATGTGTAGAGTAAGTATATTGTGAATAATAGTCATCAAATGATAAACCCCCAAAATAGTTTTGCAGTGCTTTGTGTTTTTTTTTTTTTTTTCATTTTTTCCATTATTCGATATTTTCGATATTTTCGATATTATAGAGATATTTTGACAAAATATTGCTGAAGTGTGAGCGAAATTATCGTTGATATTATTGATATTTATACGATATGTGTATAGATACGTTCCGAAATATCCGTGACCCAAAAAAATGATAATATCCTTGATATTTCATCAATATTATCGATATTTTAGACTATGATCAATACCAGTTCTGGTTGGATAAAAATCATTTCTTTTCTGAATTTAAATTTAAAAGTCCATTAGTAAGAAAAAATAAAATAAACCTAAACACACATAATTAATTTATAAGGTTAACACTAGAAAATCGAATATACATAATTGTATTTACATCTTCTCAGTTGGAGTAAAAAATACATTTACACCATCCAAATGTGTAAAAAGAATGTAAAAGTGGCCTTACACTCTAGATTTTACACTTCTCATTGTGAATGCTCTAACAAGTTGTAAGTGACCTTTGAATATATAAATAAAATCGTATCAAGTAGCTTTGAACTCCATCTATTATTTGAAAGAAATACTGCAGTTGAATTCTTCAGCAATCATACATGATGATATATTGTTAGAAACCATGATTGCACTACTACAAAAAAACGCAATAGACAACGGGAATTTACCGTCGTATAGCCGGTTTTCAAACCATCATGAAATTGACTGACATCTTTTGATGAATTAAACCACTACGGTAAATCCCCGATGTTGTTAACACATACAACATCATGCCCAACTAACAACCGACGTCTAAATATTGAAAATGAGGCAAAAAAATCGACTAGGATCAGAATAGACGACCCTTTTCATAAATCAACGTCGTTTAGACTTCAAAACATGACGTAGTTTAACAAAATACCGCCGTAAAAATGTGTTACCACGACATAAACTATTAACTTACCGCTGTCCCATGAAACCTTCACAACAATACTTTAAAATAAATCGACGTTTTTATTTAATATTGCACAAGACATGAGCAAATAAGAGACGTGAAAATAAAATAATGACGATAGTAAATATGGGAAGAACGAGGTTATAAAACACTGTTACAACCCTTTTGTTTCCAAAGGTGACATCGTTAGAGTGTTACAATGTTGGAAAAAATACAAAGGGAGCCGAGCCGTGTTTTATAATATACACGTCACCTACCACACCAAGACCGCCGTTTCTATGACCATAGACAGCTCAATTTATCAATCAATCGCCGTGTAGAATCACTGTAACGACATTGGTTAAAAAGAAACGACGTGGTTATCGATTATATAACGTCGTCTATGTAATAGGACGATGTGCAAACTAGTTTTCACATCGTCAAGTATACCAAGGACGACGTTATTAATATCTACTACGTCACCTTTATTTCAACAACCATCGTTATTTAATCTCTTTCCACTTCATTTGTGATATAAAAAGGGACATTGTAAATTATTATTAACAACAGTAAATATATGAAGAACGAGGTTATAATGCGCATTTACGACGCTTTTATTTCAAAAGATGACGTCGTTATTGAGTTACAACATTTGACAAAATACAAAGGGAGACGTGTTTTAAAATATACACGTCTCCTACAACACCAAGACTGCCTTTTCTATTACCATAGACGTCTTAATTTATCAGTCAATAGCCGTGTAGAAACACTGTAACGTCGTTGGTTAAAAAGAAACTGTCGTGGTTATGAATATTATAACGTCGTCTCTGTAACGAGACGACGTGCAAACGAGTTTTCACGTTGACAAGTATATCATGGACGACGTTATTATTCCCTACTACGACATCATTATTTCCACAACCATCATTATTTAATCTTTTTCCACTTCGTTTATGATATAAAAAGGGATGTGGTAAATAATTAATACAATGCTTATTGAGGTTATATCATCGTGTTTGTCTTCTAAGACATCGTTTTTTGTAATCTTACTGTCGTTGACAAGATCTTTCACGTTAGATATTTAAACACAAAAGCCTTTTGTGGCTCTAAAAGACGACGTAGAATATATGTTGATGGTCGTTATTTTTTATACATCGATACGCTGCGATTAGGGTCGTGTTATACTGTTTTAAATGTCGGCTCCTTGGGCATCTCCATTGTGAGATTATTTAATAACTGTTGCACATTACCGTTGTTGTTGTTCAAACCCATCTCGAATATTTTGACTCTCAAACTCACCCGCTAGTTCATCAAATGTGTCAACATCTAGCATCCCTCTAGTAAATGGCTCACACTCAATTCTCACATCACCTAAGACATCATCACCAATAACATCATTATATTCTCTATTAGGCATTGATAACACTACCAACCAACCACAATGCATTGGGTCGTCAACAAAAAATACTTGTTTGACTTGAGAAGCCATAACAAATTGGTCATTCCTATGTCCAATTTTACTCAAATCTACAAGGGTAAATCCAAGTTCGACGACTACAAGGCCAAAAGTACTATCTATCCAATCACACCTAAAGACTGGGATTGTAAACTTTTGGTAGTCAAGGTCCCAAATATCTTGAATGACACCATAAAAACCCATATTTGAGACAATCGGGTTTTTATCCTTGGCACTAGCAACTTGAATAGCATGTGCAAGTAAGATAGCTCTTATATGATGGCACTGCCCGCACATCATCTTGTGCCTTGGTGTTAAATTTAACTCCATTAATAAGATAGCTCCTATATGATGGCACTGCCATGCTTGGACCAACTACTAGCCACCTCAAATTTTCTGATACGCCATTATTGTCTTCCCCATTAAGTTCACTTTGAACCTACAAATTAATCATATCTTAATTCAATCTAACATAACAAGAAGAAAATTAAAAGTCCAATATTTTATTCAATAACATATACCTTAAAGCGTAGTCATTGAATGAAAGTGCTATTGTGCTTATCTTGCAGCTACTTTGTTCTCTTTCTAAATTTTGAATAAGTGGTCTTGATGTTGATCATATGTTCGCTATATATGACATGAAAAATTCAAGCATTACGGTCCCAAACATATAAGATAAACATAAGGAATAATTTAAAATTGCTACTTAAAGAATAAAACTCATACTCGGTATAAGGTAGGAAATCCTCTGTATTATCAAGACATATAGATGTGCCTAGTTCAACAGGTCCCGATCAACTAAGCTTACTGTGCAACCTAATAATAGCTTTGAAAGTCCTATCTTCTGGCTTGATGGCACTCCAACTATACTAAAATTAGATAAATGCTCGGTGCAAAATTCTACAGCTTCTTCAGCTATATACCGCTCAGCAATGCAACCTTCGGGATGAGTACGATTTTGAACATACCCCTTTAGCACTTTCATATATCTTTCGAACGGATACATCCATCTAAAATAAACTGACCCACATAGATGAACTTCTCTGACAAGATGTACTACTAGATGAACCATGATATCGAATAATGAAGGGGGAAAGTATTTCTCAAGCAAATACAAAGTAAATATCTACCATCTTTGCACATATAGCATTGAAGAAGAAGCACAATTGAGTTATTGCATACCTTGCAGGCTTCTCCAAAACAGAACGAATTGCCACATGGAACAATTGTTGCATCAAGGTATGACAATCATGTGATTTAAGGCTAAGAATTCTTGAATCTTGTAAAGATACAAGATTTTTTTATATTTGAAGAATAACCTTTAGGGACCTTCATAAAATAGAAAGAATTACAAACCGCTCTCTTCTCTGCTCTTGACAAATTCCAACGCCCTGGAGGCAAGCGAGTACGTCTTTATCCATACTCGGGTTGCAAATCAGTCTTGACCTCCATGTTCAATAAATCAAAACGAGCAGCAATCTCATCTTTATTTTTTCCAGGGATCTCCAACAACGTACCAATGATACTATCGCAAACATTCTTTTCAATGTGCATAACATCCAGGACATGCCTCATAGGAAGTTATTTCCAATACTCAAGATCAAAGAATTTTGACTTCTTCTTCCCACAAACTGACAGGACCCAACCCAAATTCCACTTTGGAATTCGAGTCGAACCCTGTGCGTGTCCAACACCTAGCAGTTGCTGGGCACAATTGACCAAATTGCAATTCTAACCAAAATTCAATGAAATTCAAGTGCGACTTCTGCCGAAAATTCGGTAGAGTCTCCCCTGTAAATTGAACATTTCCTAAAAAATTCCACCTGTAAAAAAAGCATACATATTTATATATAACCCAACTGCCACCATGTATCAAATTATATCCAAAAATCAAGCATTAGATCATTCTGGCCTCAGGCCACAATAAATCGAATAAATCATTATGCTAACAACATTCAATTCAATTTCTTAGAACATCCCTAGAACAATGTTAGATTTCATAATAATTTAACTGGACTACCTTTTTATTACTTGACTTCGCGACTGCACCTATTAACTCTAGGCTGCCTACGTACCCTTAACAAGGGATCAAGCCACACGTAGTTCTTCCAAATATTCGTATCAATCATATACTAAATATAAATATGCCATACACTGAACTCCCTTTATTTTAGTTTAAGAATGTCTCAGAATTGAAACTCTCTCCACCTAGGCGTACCCCCATTCTTGATCCGTCAATTCAAAAATCGGATTACCTACGCTAGAAATTGTTCAATTCCTACCCAACCATCAGCTGGAGCACGAAAAACAGGTGAGAAACCATACCTTACTTGTCCGAAACGGTGGCTGGAGGAGGGAGTACGACAATTGGAACTTTCTGTCAAAAACTTCGGCGGTTTTCTGCGTTTTCTCCGTCATTTCGCGACGGCGGCAGGTGGCGGAAAGGCTGGGCTGTGCAACGAAGGTGGCGCCGGTCCTTTCTGGATCGGTCTGACGGCTGGTGGTGGACGGTGGCGGTTGCTCAAGGTGGGGAGGGGTTGCAGTCTGAAGCTGGGTATCGGAGGAGGGGGGGGGGTATCGCGCTGAGAGAGAGACAGTAGAGAGAGAAAGAGAAAGTCCAATTTAAAAATCTGATTTTTCAAAATTACAATTTTGCCCCTCACCGTATTTTGATCGTATTTTCTTCGATACGACTTAGATTTGAGCCCACTACGTGTCTACGAACTCATCTCAATGTGCTCTACGCAACGGTACAATCAGAATTTCCAAATTCTTTCCCGAACTTAAAAAGACATTTTTTGCCCCTTTTAATATTAAATAATATCTTAAATTTCCGAAAACCTTAATTAATTCAAATTATTTTATTTTATGGTTTATTTCAATTTATTTTCTCATTTAAACTTATTTCCTCTTATTCTAATTATTTAATTTTCCCCGAATAAAACGTTAACTCTCATTTAAATATTCCCAGGGTAAAATTGTCTTTTTCTTGAATAATTTAATATTCAACTACTAATTTAGGACCGGGTTGTTACAATCTACCCCCCTTATAAAATTTCATCCTTGAAATTTCATACACGTCACTTGACGGGAAATAGATACTGGGCCCGCATCTACTACCCAGGTTCCCAAGTAAGCTCCTCTAGAACTGGATATGATGGGAACTTAATGTTCCACATTTCCTTAACCTCATCACACCCTCCAAGGGAATCATTCTAAAAAATTCTCACTCATTAATCGCATCTCAATATTCTTGATGCAAATATCCACATAATGCTTCTACCGATATCATTTAAAACATTCCAAAAGCTGGCCTTTAAACCTAAATACCACTAAAATACAAACTTAGATGTCGGTACACTAGTACCTCTCCCGACATTTGTCCCCTGTCATGAATAACACAAACTTCAACCAGAATTTCTGTTGGACCAGTTGTCCCCATCAACATGTAACTCTAGGAACTACAAAATTGTAACTTTTTAAGACTGTTATTTTCCTCTTTTGTTAGAATTGACAAACGATATTGCAAATATATTTCTTCAAAAGAAATACCAGACAAGGTCACTTTTACCAGGTTGTAATCATCATCTACTCCACCATGGTTATAGGCAACTTTAAATGTTGCACACCTACTGTAAAAACACCCTGAATATCTACCAAATCTTTCATAGGTAACTCCCTGAAGTACTTTTTCGGCACCCCTCCATGACATAGAAGTATAATTAAATGCCTCGAAAAATATGTATTCCTATGTGACTTGCTTACTTTAACTTCCTCTAACGAATTCACTATTTGATCATCTGAAATCATTGAATCAATGTTATCTTTAATTATTGATGGTCAAATATGAGTTGATTTAGGTGGCGGAACTGGAAGGGCAGAGGCTCAATGTATTTCTTATTGACTTAGTCCCCTTTGAGTACATTCTTGGGACAGAGTAAAGTCAAATCCTCATATATGAATCCAGTTCCGTCTATATGTATACGAGGCTTCCCATCTCTATAGATGAGATTACTATGTTTATCTAGACAATACTCTGCGGCAATGTACTCAACTTCTCACAATTAACCATCAATTTCTCATGTCACATTTGTGACACGTCCTCGCAGGTCACGGAAACATAAAGTCGACCCGAGTCGCAATCTCGCTAGATCCAGGAGACATTTAGTCAGCCTGGTCCGCATTCCTCGCTCCCACAATCTGGGTACCCCTAAGACTCGTGGGGCAAAAGTCAATTATATTAACTTAATAGAAGGCAACATAAATCATGTTTGGGTATCTAAGGTCGTGTTAAGAAAATATAGATTTACTGGAAGGATTAAAAAAAAATAAACGAATTCTCAATCAGCCTAAAACTGTGCTGCCATGTCACATGATAATGCTCTAAAATTCTTATTTTCTATATTTCTTAGGCATTCTCAACTCGGCAGCATATAAATAAAATACTTAAATTTAGCAAAATATGCTAGAAAGTCATAAACTATTAAATACTAGTCTAAGATCAATAATAAAATTGAATTGCATAAATTTATTTAAAATAACAAAAGTCCACTTACTGAACCCCTTCTAGTTTCATAAAACTATTTGCGTATTACCAGCTTAGATTAATATATCTATTTATATAATTACATATAATAGAAATAAAGATAAGAGAAATAAAATAAATACTGCTGGAAACATTATTAACCTTTCCTTCAAAGCTTACATAAAACTCAATTAGAAATACATATATACTATAAAAATTTATAATTATCTTATTATAAAAAGGTAGGAAAACGAGATACTTATTAAGGTATCATTGACACAGGGAAGTCTCAATACTAGAGACAACCGCTTTACTAAAATATAAGTTTTCCTCTTTAACTTATAAAACAAACTCTTAACTTAAAAAAGTTATTGCAATTTGGGGAAAAATCCTTTAATCTAGAAAGCTCGCCACCTGGACGTACCCCCATCTATATCCCGTCAATTCCATCCTCGCAGGCCTCGGAAACACAAAGTTAACCGAGCCACATTCCTCGCAGGTCTCGGACACACCCAGTCAATTCGAGCCGCAATCCTCGCACCACACGTTTCGGGTATCTCCGAAACTCGTGGGGCATATCATAAATGGCATATGGTTTCAAGACACTGGGGGGGTACTCCTCTGGTGGGTTTGAAAGTCATATTCAGAAACTTATCACAAACTTTGCCTTCTATTCCACGAATCTGTTTTCTACTACCGAGTGTATGGACTCAATATAGATATACATTTAAGTATTTAACTAGTCTGTTAGTCCCTTCGGACTCGAATTAACAACCCCCTTCCAATATTATATTTATAATCTTAACAACACAATTAACCATAAGAATAAATAAGTAAGTGCTAAATGAACAGATAAATAAACACTCATATTCTTAGAGATTTCCTCAGCTCCAATTATGCATAATTCTCAAACACTAAAATAATCTTTAGATATACCCTTGCATAGTATAATCTGCTTCCAATTATGCATGTTCATCCCGAGATCGTATATATTCATGAAATTAATGCCATAATTGACCTAATGAACACTCGCACATACATGGGCTTCCTAAAAGCTCATACACAACAGTAGAGCTCATCATCATTATTTTATCCGCAACCCTGGCCATGGGTTCCTAGAAGTACGTACACTAACTTTAAAGTCATTCATATGCCCATAGTAGCTTTTCCAAGGTTTAGAATTGTCGGGAAGTGCCTTGGGACTCAAAAAGTGATAAAGTCCCAAAAAGTCAACCTAAAACCTGTGGGGTCCACGACCTCAAAATTCTGATCCGGAAGTTCCTAGAGATTCCAATATGCCTGAAAAACTCGGGCTATTGACTACTTATCCAAAATCAAATAACATGATTTAAAAATGATTAAAATATAATCAAGAATTACTTAAACAGTATGACCACAAATTTCTGATTGCCACCATGTCTGAAACAGAGCTCACCATGGCGAGAAGTGAAAAAGGTCAATGCGGAAGTCAACAATCAAACTATTCTCTTAAGAAACCTATCGAATTGCATGAACAGCCTCTATTTCAGGAATATAATCAAGGATCATGATCAACAACAACACCAGGGAGTAAGAAAAGAGAAAATCCCCCAAACAAAACACACCACACGGTTCATTAAAACAAGGAGGCACTCAAGGTGCCGAGTCTACAGTAATATAACCTAATGCTTTGATACCAAGTTGACAGGACCCAACCCAAATTTCACTTTGGAATCCGAGTCGAACCTTGTGCGTGTTCGACACCTGGCAGTTGCCGGGCACAATTGACCAAATTGCCCTTCTAACCAAAATTCAATGAAATTCAAGTGCGACTTCTGCCGAAAATTCGGCAGAGTCTTGCATGTAAATTGAACATTTCCCAAAAATTTCCACCTGTAAAACAAGCATATATATAACCCAACTGCCAGCATGCATCAAATTATATCCAAAAATCAAGCATCAAATCATTCTGGCCTCAGGCCTCAATAAATCGAATAAATCATTCTGCTAACAACATTCAATTCAATTTCTTAGAACATCCCCAGAACAATGTTAGATTTCATAATAACTTAACTGGACTACCTTTTTATTACTTGACCGCGCGGTTGCACCTATTAACTCTAGGCTGCATACGTACCCTTTACAAGGGATCAAGCCACACGTAGTTCTTCCAAATATTCGTATCAATCATATACTGAATATAAATATGTCATACACTGAACTCCCTTTATTTTAGTTTAAGAATGTCTCAGAACTGAAACTCTCTCCACCTAGGCGTACCCCCATTCCTGATCCGTCAATTCCACCCTCGCAGGCCTCGGAGACACCAAGTCCACTCGAGCCGCAATCCTCGCAGGTCTCGAAGATACCACTTCCATCCTAGCTGCAATCCTCACACCACTCGGTTCAGGGGGTCCTCCATACACGTGGGGCATTATTTATATGATCCGTCAAATCCTATACTATCCTGGAATTACCTAGATCAACATATATGAAATTGACTATGATCCAACGTTTCATACGTATCGAACCCAGAAATCGCACAATAGGCGAGATCTGATCGGGGTTCAAACGTTAACCAGGGGATCAATCTGGAACCCTAAGCCGGTCCAAAACCTGACCCACATGCCGCCGTACGCGTCGGCAGCGCATAGGTGCCCAAAGCGAAACCACTCGCAGGAAAATCTCAAAATCAAGGGCCAAGCTTCCAATCATAGGTTCAGGACGTCGATTGGAGCCACTTTTGTTCTTGGACATACCTCGAAAATTGGCCGGAAGTGGCCGGAATTTCAATCCAAAAACTGGCCAAAATCTAATTTGAAAATCGGATTACCTACGCTAGAAATTGTTCAATTCCTACCTAACCATCAAGTAGAGCACGAAAAATAGGTGAGAAACCATACCTTACTCGTCGGAAACGGTGGCCGGAGGAGGGAGTACAACGGCTGGAACTTTTTGTCAAAAACTCCGGCAGTTTTCTGCATTTTCTCCTGCGTTTCGCGATTGCAGCAGGCGACGGAAAGGCTGGGCTGTGCAACGGAGGTGGCGCCGGTCCATTCTGGATCGGTCCGACGGATGGTGGCGGACGGTGGCGGTCGCTCAAGGTGGGGAGGGGTTGCGATCTGAAGCTGGGTATCGGGGGGTATCGCGCTGAGAGAGAGAAAGAGAGAGAGAGAGAGAGAGAGAGAGAGAGAGAGAGAGAGAGAGAGAGAGACAAGAGAGAGAGAGAGACAAGAGAGAGAAAGAGAAAGTCCAGTTTAAAAATCTGATTTTCCAAAATTACAATTTTGCCCCTCACCGTATTTTGATCGTATTTTATTCAATACGACTCGGATTTGAGCCCACTACGTGTCTACCGACTCATCTTGATGTGCTCTACGCAACGGTACAATAGGAATTTCCAAATTCTTTCTCGAACTTAAAATGACCTTTTTTGCCCCTTTTAATATTAAATAATATCTTAAATTTCCGAAAACCTTAATTAATTCAAATTATTTTATTTTATGGTTTATTTCAATTTATTTTCTCATTTAAACTTATTTCCTCTTATTCTAATTATTTAATTTTCCCCAAATAAAATGTTAACTCTTAAATCATTTTAATATTTCCGGGGTAAAATTGTCTTTTTCTTGAATAATTTAATATTTAACTACTAATTTAGGACTGGGTTGTTACACAAACTCTGTCACCATCATTTTCACCTCCACCTCTCCCTTTTTTCGAGCCCCATTTATAATTAATACCTTCAACCATTTGTCGCACTTCTTCTCCAGTTAATGGCTTTGGAGGCGTGTCATATTCAAGTTTCTTATTAAAATATGCACGCGCTACCTCCGATATGGATGATATGTTGGTAACCCTTTTCTATGGCAGATGTAACAGATTTTGTGGCCATTTTTCAACCTGTGACTAGGTGTATCATCACCGCATATTGGACAAGCGTTATATCCTTTAACGACACAACCAAATAAGTTTCCATAGGCGGGAAAATCATTAATTGTCCATAGTAATGCAGCTCTGAGTGTAAAATATTCTCATATATGTGCATCATACACTCCTCTAATCTCATCCCATAAAGATTTTAAATCATCAATCAAAGGCTCTAAGTAGATCTCTATATCATTTCCGAGTTGTTTAGGACCAAAAATCAATAAGGTCAATATCATGAACTTTCGTTTCATGCATAGCCATAGTGGGAGATTATATGTAACTAAGATAACTGGCCAGCAATTGTGTCCGGTACGTAGAGAACTGTGAGGATTGAATCCATCAGATGAGAGAGCCAACGACGGTAAATGGAAATATCCAAGACAGCGAATCCGTCGGATGAGACATCTGACCGTCAATTGATTTTCTATCAGCATACCAAGTTAAACTCTTAGATGTCTTACTTGATTGAAACATTCTTTTAAACCTTGAAATTTGTGAAAAATACCACACCACATTTACTAGGACTCCCTCTTTCAAGATTGAATCTTTGCCTTCCTTCCACATTGAGGTTCCACAAGTAGGACAATGAGTTGAATATTCATACTCCTTCCTATACAAGATGCAATCATTGGGGTATGCGTGGATTTTCTCATAACTCAACCCCAATGCACACAAAGTTTTTTTTGCCTCATACATAGAGGAAGGTATTGTATTTCCTTATGGAAGCAAATCTCCTTGACGTATCAACAATTCTGTAAAATAGACATCACTCATCCCATGTTTTGCCTTCAAATTATATAACTTCACTAATGCCGATAACTTGGTGTACTTACTACAACCAGGGTACAAGGGTTGATCTCCATCCCCAATCACATTGGCAAACTCATAAGGATCGGATCCAAAATCGCCTAAATCATTATCATCCATCTCTCTTTCTTCAGACACAAAACTGTTTGGGCCTAAATTTGGCATGCCCGAGCCATATCCAGCAAGGTTGGCGCCATGGGACCCACACGGAAATCAAATGTGTTGCTGGCAGAATTCCAGAAACACAAGGCAGCGGCTAGCAGGTTTTCATCCCGGTTAATGGACTGCTTAGACAGCAGGATTGCGTCATAAATTCCTGCCCTATTCCAGTGAGCCCCAAATTTTGGAAGAAGCTTGTCAATCTAGTCCGCTCACTTCACAGGACTATTCCTCACTTCACTGGACGGAAACGAACGGCTCAAATTCTTGCTCACCCAAGGATAAGAAGCCAGGGCAGAAGTCCCTTGGAAACACAGAAGTGCTTCAGCATCCTTCTTGATTAGCTCCGCTATCTCAGTCGGGACAGAACCAAACCAGCGAGGTCCCAGAGTCAGAGTACTCTCAAACAAATGAAGGACGTTCTCGTCTAGCTTTTTCTAAACAAGAGGATGAAGCCTGCTTCGAACCTGCATGGCATGAGCATCGATTCCAGTCCCAGTAATGTAATCTGGAGGAACTGAGGAGGAAGCACTCTGGGCACGAGTTTTTGGAGAAGACATTCTTCTGGGTTTTTCGGACTAGAGATAGAGAAAGGAATAAATCAAAGAAAAATTCTGGCGAAAAAGGTCTGAGAAAGCTGGGGTCTGAAATGAACAGAAACTGAACTCTGAGGAAGCTGGGGTTTGAGATGAACAGGAACTGAAGTTTTGAATTCCTTTTAAAAAGGGCTCGTAGTCATGGGAAAGAGAAGACAAGACGCCACCTGACGAGACAAGCTAGTAACTAGCTAGTAACTGACCAATTTCCCACGAAGTCTAGTTCGTGGTAGGTGGACGTGGCAGACGTGGGATGTTTTAATCTGGCGCGCACAAATTAATAGCCGAAAAACATTAAGTCTGAAAACCGTTTAAAAAACGGTTCAGACTTAATGGGGGCATTGTTTGAACCTAAATTTGGCACGCCCGGTCCAAAAAGCAATGGCCCGCATCATTTTTCAAGTCACCGGTTTGGACCAAAAATTGACGCCCTCAGCCCATTAACAAAAGACTAAAGCGATGTACTCGGCCCAAAAATAGGAGGCCTGGAAACAGTTGAAATCAAGAAAAAAACTTGGGCCTCGAAGGAAGCCAAAACAGGTTTGAGCCAAAGGAAAAATGGGCTTGGCAGCTTTTAATTAAAAGAAAAAAAACCCACAAGAGGAACATACCCATGTGACCCCTGACTTAGAAAAGTCAATAATTGAGACTGAAATTAAAGATTGAACAAGGGCAGGTATAAAGAAGGACGTCTCTGAAAAACTCTGTTGCCAGGAGATCAAACTCCGTTTTAAATTATTCAAAAGATATTTTCCTGTTCTAGAGAAGACACCATTTTCAAGGGATAAGCAGACTCTGCCTCTGTGAAAAGGAGATAAGCGGTAAACAGGGAGCTGTTCAAAAACTGAGAACTTACCATCTCAAACTTCAGACTCTTGCAAAAGCAGTTAAAATGGAAGAAAGGCATGGCACCCCATCAAAATACAGAGAAGTGATCACTTCAGTAACTGATCGTTGAGTGTTTGCATGCCAGAAAATAGATAGAACCCCATTCTTTTTCCTTTAAAAATTAAAGATCTTTTGAGATTATTTGCCGCCCAATATTAAAAGAATCAAATCTCCCACTCAAGAACATTTCTTATATATACGAGAGAGAGTGAACAAAGCAAAGGACAATCAATCAACACAACCAAAAACTCAGTCAAAAGACAAACACTCAAAATGATCACTTGATCACAAACATTCCAAACAAAGTCCAACAGACCCAGAGTCTGAAGCATTTCAATATTCAAAAGCTTTTTCAACAAGCTTGCAGAATCATCCTGCTTTTTCCCAACAAAGATAGTTAGAACACTGCTTTTGATTTGAATCCCAGTTCACAAGTCAACAATAACGAGATTTCTCTCGTTACAAATTTGGTTAAGCAAAAGCCAAGACAAGCAGAGTTTGAGTTTTTCTCAAATATGAAAACCTCAACAAATTTATGGAGAGCCCTGACTAAGCAGCACAAGTACCACAGTACAGCTCCAGCTCAAGTCCAGCCACTTCTGTCCCTTTCAGACTGGAGAAGTCCCAGTTCTGCCCATCCAAAAGCCTTCAAGGGCTTGAAATAGATTAAAGCTCTGCCAAATTCCAACTTGGTATCGATTTGCAACTGAAGCCTAGCAGTTGAAGCTGTTAAAAGTCCAGTCCAGCCCTGAACAGAGGCAACTACCCAGACAGAAATGGAAGCACAACCATCCTCTTGTCTTTGTAATGTCAGTTTTCCCTTTTTCAGTCTTGTAAAGGGGAGTTCTGCCTGAAATTAGTTCAATCTGTTATCATCTATTCTGGCCAGAACTACCGGTTTTATATTGAGAAAAATTATAAAGTCCTTACCTGTCTAAGGCATAGAAAAGAACTTACTTGGGAGATATTCCTCACCCAAATTCACAATTGTTTTTGTTCAGAGTCAATAGCTTGGGGCGCAAGTTATCCTTACTCTCAAAGTCTGTTAGGATTGAAAAATTGCTAACGGTGGCACGCTCAACACATAAAGAAGTTTGCCCCTGGTCTGTTCCTGTCATTGTTGGCAAAAAGGTTAATTCCTCCTCTGCCTCTCCTACCCCTTGCTAGTGGAGGAAATGGATTGGGGTCCATTCTTCTTGGTCTATAGGGTGGCACAGCTGGTGCCTCAGGCAGAAGTGGCAGGGGTTGATCTCGTGGGGCTACAGGTTGTGGAGCAGGTGGTTCTGGCTGATTCTGGGGAACCTGAACTGGCGCAGGACCTTCTCGCCTGACTGGAGCCTCATGCTCTTGGGCGAGAGGGACTCCTTCCCTCTGTCCAGCTAAAAGAACTTACTTTGGAGATATTTCTCACCCAAATTCACAATCGTTTTTGTTCAGAGTCAATAGCTTGGGGCGCAAGTTATCTTTACTCTCAAAGTCTGTTAGGATTGAAAAATTGCTAACGGTGGCACACTCAACACATAAAGAAAGTTAATTTATTAACCAAACCATGGTCTTTGAATTAATGGGGAACTTTACCCTACCCTCACAGGAAACAAATCAAAACGGGTGAACAAAAACTGTACCTGCTATGGTCATCATCTTCTTCCACGTTTCTACGAGCATTAGTAGTTGCTTGCCAAGGTTCTCCGTGAAATGTCCAATTCTTATAGCTTTGGTCAACTCCATTTAATTATAAGTGGTCCCTTATAATTTCAACGCCAAACAATCGAAAATTCCCACATTTAACACATGGACAATGGATATGTGTTGTAGTTAGAAGATTTTCTACATAAAATTTCAAAATTGCTTCCACCATATGCCTTCGATCTTCTATCCGCGTGCATCCATGACTTATCCGTCTCCGACACTATACCCTATAGTATATAATAAAGTGAAAGGACAAGCAACGACCATCACTATAGCAAATTATATTATTTTAATAGCAAGTAATATAATATATAGATGATGATTTTTATACAACAATGGACGTATTCGACACATACAGACGACGATTTATCAAAAAACCGTCGTCTTAGGCTACCAAAAGACAATAAATGATTCTAAAAAGAACAATACAAATTTCATATGACGGTAGTTAAAGAAACACCACCTTATAGTGGAAATACAGACGACGTTTTTTTAGAAAAACCGTCGTCGTATGCCTAAAAAAGGAGGCTAAATCTCCAATTCACAGTCCATTTCCAAGAACCCAACATATATTAAGAACACAACATATACATGAATTTTTATGTTGGGAATTAAGAATACATATACATAAACCCAACATATACTAAGCATGCAAACGTTAAATCCATACCCGATTCATAATAACAGAGAGTGATTAAGAACATATATATTAAGAACCTATACCTCCGAAAACATTAAAAGGTCGCAAAACATATATCTAAAACCCATAAGGATCGGATCCAACAAAATTATTCAATGATTTCATAAGCACATCAGATTATGCTTGTACTTCAAAACCCATAACTGAATATCATTCAATGAATTAACAAGCATGAGATTAGGGGTTTGTACTTACAGGTAGGCAAAGCTCACAAATTATGGCCAACTTGGATTCGACGGAGCCTGGCTCTCCCAACTTTGAAGTAGAGTTGAAGTGAGAGGGCAAAATGTTTAGGGTTCAGGGTTACAAGTATAAGACTTAGAGCGAAATTTGAAAATTTTAGGCAGCGGCCAAATTTTTAGAAAGCGTGCTTCTTAAAACATCGACGGAAAAAAAATAAAAAAACGTCGTTAAAAGTACGAAATAAAAACGACGCTTATTATATGAAATGTGTCATGGTAAACGCGTCTCACGATGCAAAAAAATACTGACGTCACAGAATTTACCATTTCATCTTGCTTTTCTCCATCCTTGGATTTCCGTTTTAAGAAATAAAGAAAGATATATGAGACAGCTTGTAAAACAAGTTAAAAAATAAAGTTAATTAAACAATATAAAACGTCGTGGCTCCTAAAAAAGCAACGTTTAATGAAACTTTACACGACGTAACTAAAAACTATCGTGTTCTAAATATTATTACGTCGGAAACCATGGTTACAGAGAAATCAAACCTGCAAGTGAAAATATCCTAAACCCTCAAATACAAAAAACGACGGTCATTTAAAAAAAAAACAACGTGGTACATAATTTTACATGAAGCTAGGATTAGAACAACTAACGTAACAAAAAATTTCATGGCGGTAGTTAATTACCGTCGTGGTTTATGATTTCAAACCACGTAAATAAGAAGCCACTGTCGTTTTATTTAGTTGAAATACAAAAAACAGAGTAGTGGTCCCAGACACTTTCATTCTTTATCTGTATATTTTATCAAACTTGGAAAAACGTAAAATGATTTTCGCCAGAAAAAACGTAAAAACATTTTCAAAACAAAAACCTATAATGATATGCACATGCAAAACAGGAACAAAGAAAGTGAGAAATGCTTACCTTTTGCGTGCAATGAAAGTTTTCTCTTAGAGTTGGGAGTTTAAGTTCAGTGACGAAGACGAAGAGGAGAGGAAAACGATGAGATTCAGACACGGTGCTTTGAGAAGGAAAAATGAGAGAAGCGTGAAATTTTTTCTCGAGTTTGGAAACAGTAAAAATGTAGGTTAGGTAAGGCAAAAAGTTCAGATATTGACAAACCACTTCATAATACGATGCTACTAATAGGAACCACCCTAGTATTTATTTTTATGCGACGATATAGATTAAGTTACCGCCCTAGTACAACACTTTATACGACCCCTACTTTTCCGAAAATGTCGTGTTTATATGACATCAGATGACCATTAGTTCTTCCAAAACGACGTAGCCCAAAGTGTTCAGTTTCAAACACAACGACCGTATATTCAATAATACCGACATGAAAACAGACATTTAGAACGACCTTTATTTATGGAAATCGACGTCTGAAATGCTGTTTTGATACGGAACTTAATAAAAAATAAGTGCCTTGAAGTTCAAGTATTTGACGACACAGTTGATAATGTGACCGACGTGGTTAGAAAAGATGATTGTTTTAAATTGGGGCTTTTCTTGCGTTCTTTCACTTAGGGTTCCAAGTTCAAATAAAATCACATTCTTCTGGCCTTTGCTCTCTCTCTCTCTCACCTCTCTTGAGGCAATAATTTGGATGTTAACGATGTATGTGTTTTGGTGTATCTCGAAGACACAAAACACACACATCGTTAAATTTCAAAAAATTGTCTTTCTCAGTTCTCTCTCTCTAAAGGTCTAGTTTGGTTTAGAGGCAAATAGTTTGGATTTTGATGCGTATGTGCCTTTGTGTATCTCAAAGACACAAAGACACATACGTCATCAATGTCTAAAATACAGTCTTTCACATATTGGTGGTTCAATTATGATGAGGAACATAGCTCCCACTAGTAAGATTTCATATCTCTTGGGATCTCATTTGCAATTCTCTGTTACGATGGTTTTCTATATAAATCGTCGTGGTTTTTTTTCATTCTTGTCATTTTGTTCATCTACCGTCATAGGCTACCAAAATCCAAAAAAATCTTAAAAATAAAATAAAATTAAGACAACGGTTTACAGATAAGGCAGACGTATAAAAGAAATAAATATGACAGTACTTTTCAAAAGATCGACGTGGTAAAGAAATGTTATAAGGCGCTACAAGTGAAGAAACCGACCGTCATGGTTTACAAATTTAAATCGTCTTGATATAGTAAAAATACAACATGGATATTTGTGCATTTAGACGTCGTTATCTACTCTTCTAGTGTCATGGTTCCCAGAACCCATACGACAATAGTTTTATAAATTCCGTCATAGTACATATATAATAAAACGTCGATCTTTTTATCTTTACCGTCGTGGTACATGGCTTGAATACGGCGCTAGTTATTAATATACTGACGTGGATTTTATTAAAGTTATACGGCGCTGATTAAGAATAGTTGGTCGTGTTTACCTAGAAGTTAACACATCGGCATTTTTGGTAAATCGTCGTTTTTACTTTCTACGTTGGTGGATTCCTACCTACTGTTGTTGATTTTGAGGTTAGAATTTTAGTCAGGAGAAAAAATCTTTAATAAGACGAAGCTTGTTAAGTTTGGTGCGTCGTGTTTTTGAAATACCCATGTGGCTCTCGATTTTTTAGGTGTTTAAGTAGATGATCCAACACTGGTATTTTTTTCTACCGTCGTTTTTCTAAACAAAACACTAGTATTTTTTTTTCTTCCGTCATTGTTTTCTAGTCATCTTTTTCCCTTTTTGTAGTAGTGTTGGAAAATATATGTTGGCAAATTTGATATAGAAAAATTTTAGGTTGGGGTTTTGGCGTTGTCTCTGTAAATTATATTGATTGCTTTGTTTTCTTTCCAGGAAAATGTGGTAAACCAACTGGCTTTATCTTTGTTTGTGATTGAGATTTTGAAGAGCTAAGCCCTGGCTCCGTTCTATACTATCCAGTAATCTATTCCCCTGGCTCATATTTTGTTATTCTGCTGACTTTGGAATTGATTTTAAACTTCATTCAGTTGGGTTTTGAAAATGATTACTTTGTTTACTCAAGAGTGGTTGGTACATTGTATTCTCGACTTTTTCATGTCTATGAAAAATTGTAATTATGTTTCATTCCTATTGTTTAGTCGGATTTGTCAAGATGGTTACGTCAAGGAACATATGCCGCTGTTTATTGTGCTTTCTATGGATCAAATTGTTGCTATGATGTTTAGATATAATTATGACTTGTTTGAAACAAAAAGACGCACCTTATACCTTTTGCGCTTTTGGTAATGAATAAGGCCAGTTGCTCTTCAAATTCCTTTTTTTATTTATTTTTTTTTTGTGGTCAAACTCTTCAAATTCCTTTGCTTATAGAACTAGTAGTACGTAGTACTAAGAACTCTGAATTTTTTTTCCCCTTGTAATGAATTAAGGCTCGTTCAGGAACAACCGCAAAGTAAAAACAAAACGAATTCGTGAAAGTGACACAATCAAATCAAGGGACAAAAAAAAACCACGAAATTTAAATGCTATTCCCTCCAAAGGCAATACCTTTTTCTTCTTTTCTTTTTTTCTTTTTTTCTTTTTTTTAGGTTACATAATTTGACAAGTAAAAGAAAGTAAACTAAGGCAAAAGAAGAATCCTGCAATGAAAACTGAAAAGTGTGCAGGAGAATTTTGTGTACTAAAATTCATCTAAACCAGGTCCCATCTTAACTTAATACTAATATAACATTAGCATAGTCTTTGATGACGACCAAGAACTAGAATCAGTTTTGTACTAAAATTTAACTAATCTTATTGGAGCTGATGTTACATGGTAGGTATAGTAAGTACTAGAATTAAAAAGGATAAAAACATAAAAATAAATTGGATAATGTGACATGTGGCGTCATACATAAAAGAAAGAAGCCATAATGTTTGTATATTAGAGCACTTCCACCCCTATGGGCAAGAGCAAGGCAAGGGTAAGGCAAGGGCCGTCACTATTCATGTGAATAGTGGCAGCCCTTGCATATTTTGTTTCCACCCTATGGGCAAGGGCAGTTACTATTCACTTTAATTAATTAATTAATTATTTTTTATACTTAAACGATTAAGTTTGATAAGATTTTCGGTTGCCACGTGTCACTATTTATTATAAAATTCTCATCTAAAATTTCAGATAAAATTTTCGTATAAGATTTTGGGATTAAATTTTAGGATTAAATTTTCGGATAAGATTTTCAATTGCCACATGTCCATATTTATTATAACATTCAAATCTCAAATTTCAGATAAGATTCTCAGTTGCCACGTGTCGATATTTATTATAAAATTCTAATCTCATATTTCAGATAAGATTTTCACCCTCTAAAATTGCACCACGTGTCATCTCTATCTTCTAAATCTCTATAAAACTACACCCTCAACTCAGACCTCTCACACCATATCCTCTCTATCCTTTTATTTCTCAGATTTTACAAAACACACTCTACTCTCAATGTCTAACTTGAGGAGGGTGTTGGAGAGGCAAGCGCAGACGTGCTGAAGAAGATCGTGAGTTGGATGAAGAGGAGGATGAAGTTGTTTTAGCGGTCGGTATGCTCAATCAATCAAGGCAACACCACCATGGTCGTGTCCCGAATGTGGACAGACATAGGCACTCTAGGGGTAAGAATCTCTTGGAAGACTATTTTATACCAAATTCATTGTATTCTATTTGTTATTTTCGAGGGATTCAAAAAAATCATGCATGATGTTTGCAATTACAACACATACTTCGCTCAGAAGTACGATGCTATTGGGGTTTTAGGTCTTCTTCCTAAGCAAAAACTTACAGCTGCTTTACGAATGCTTGCGTATGGGGCATTTGCAGACCAGGTGGATGAGATTGTTAGGATGGGGAAATCAACTATCCTAAAGTGTTTGGTCAGATTATGTGATGCAATAGAAACACTCTACACGATGGATTACCTTCGCAAACCTATGCCTAGGGGCCTCCAAAGGCTTCTACAAAAAGCCGAGGCTTGAGGTTTCTCAGGCATGATTGGAAGCATCGACTGCATGCACTGATAGTGGAAGAATTGCCTAACTGCTTAGCACGGAGATTATGGGAATAGGAAGGGCAAAAAATGTATCATTCTGGAGGCTGTTGCATCATTCGATACTTGGGTTTAGCATGCCTTTTTAAGAGTTGCGGGATCTCAAAACGACCTCAACGTGCTTGGTCAATCCCCGGTATTCAAAGATGTGTTGAGAGGTCATTCCCCCCAGATCATGTATCAAATCAACAATACCGTATACTTGGGTGGGTACCACCTAGCTGACGGAAAAAAAAGCTTTGCTACCTTTCAAGAGGGTTATAGGAAAGATGTGGAAAGATGTTTTAGTATCCTGCAAGCTCGTTGGGCAATTATTAGGGGTGTTGCTTGTATATTTAATGAAGAGGTGCTTCAAAGCATTATGATGACTTGCATCATCCTCCATAACATGATTGTGGAGGATGAGTATGATTATGATGCCCTTGAGATGTTCGAACCCGATCCCATGAACAAGGCATTGACAACAATTTATGAATGGCCCGTGGGAGCAAATGGACAACCACTGGAGTACAAACCGTTGATTAGGGACGATCGATACAACAACCGTATGATTGACCGTTATATGGAAATGCAATCTTCTTATGTTCACGAGAGACGTCAAGTTGACTTGATCAACTTGATCGAGCACTTATGGGCAATGAAAGGCAATCACGGTGGATGAAGTCAAGTTTAATGCTTTGTTTGGAATTATTCTTTGTTTTTAATAATGGTTTGTTTTAAATTATGCTTTGTTTTTAATTATACGTTGTTTTAAATTCTGCTTTGATTTTAATTATGCTTTGTTTTGTGTGTGGTTTGTAATCAATTAAGGTTTGTTTTGATGTATGAAATGTTTTTAATAAATAGCTACATTATTTAATGTTCTCTTTATTCAATAAAAGAGAAACAATACAATAAATTAATACAATTGGCAACTCTTTCAACACAACCTAATGGTTTTGATCATTTAACCAATCCATGTTGCTAAGTCTATCGTCATGGAAAATCTTTCTTCTCATAACATCCCATCGTTTTAGCCTTCAATAGGACTTTGTTTCGGGAGACATATGGCTCGTATCCATGGCCATGATTGTAACACCCGGTCCCTCTCTTGTGAAGTTACATTTTTGCCCTTAAGGAGAGGGGCTACTTTAGTCACTTTTTATTCGGAATTATTTTTGGGAGTTAGAGTTGCTCCGTTGCATAGAGCTCGCTCTCACGAATTCGTAAACACATAGTGGGCTCAAATTGGAGTTTTAACGAGGAAGTTGTGATATATGAAAGTGCAGTGGCACAATCGCAATTTTGGAGAAGTCAAAATTTAAAATACCCTAAGTCAGACCTTCCCATGCCTATACTTGATGAGTCCCAAGTCTGGTCAGTTCAAGTCCCACAAATATTCTCTTCATTGCCCTGCATAAAGTCCCACAAACTCATCATGATTCCCAAACCCGTCAGAACCTCATCAAAACCATACATACCTGTTCACAGGTCCAAAGCATCAAATTCCTCAGCTCAAAACGAAATAATTCCTTCTCCAAACTTGTTCATCTGCCTCTCTAGTAGAACATATCCGAAACTTAGCCCAATCAGAGAAATATAAATACTTCAAACCCCAGTTTGAGGACGAATAGCTCATCTCTATCTGGTACTATGTGTTATGCACGGATTTGTCTTTGCATGCGAGTTTCTATTGCGATTTTCACCTCTATTCCTTCACGAAAGTTGTTGCTGAGGTCGAGTTCTACAATATATCCAAACTTCAAGGCAATCGGAGATTTCTATTTATCTTAAATCGTGTTCAAGGTGAGACTAGTTTTCTCTTACTTCCTGTCTGTTGGTTCCACACTAGTGTGAACTTATTCACTCTTGCATGTAGCCTTCCTCTGCTCTAATGGCATAGTTCCTTCACCAATGTTGTTCATCTATGTCTTGTTTATAATCTATCAAAATTGGAGCTTCATCCAAGAAGTATAGACATCTCAAGACGTGTGTAAGTGTAACATGTTCATCCTTGGGAGGTGCATTGAGGATTTCAGACCAATTCAGAGGAGTGAGGTAAATATTTAAGATACTTGTCTGCCGCGCAAATCTCACGGCCTGGGGTTCCGGGCCGAGGGGATATGCGTTGACACGCGGTTTCCTGCTTTTGGATGCGGTGCGGTTGTGCGCGGGCGTGCCAGCACGGTCTACCGTGCGTCGAGATGTTTGAAGTGGGTGAAAGTGTTTAAGTGGTGCGCCTATTTGGACTCGTCTTCTAATCAAACGATTGTAGCCGAGAGAGGAACAAGTCTCGGCTGTTAGGTTCACGGCCTGAACTACAAGGCCGTTGAGTGGTGGTGTTGGTGGTTTTAGGGCGGTGCTCCGGCGCGCTGCTCAATGAGCGACGGTCGTATGATATATGGGGTGAGTGAGCGAACAATAGAGATGGTGCTCCAGTGCCTTGAAAATCAAGGGTCGTATGATATATTGATGGATGGATTTTCCTTACAAACTAACACTACTCCTAGGAAAGCAAGTAAAGATATTGAAAGTGCATTACAGGAAAATATAAGTTGCTCCGTGGGAGGCTTTTGTTTGGTGTTTGAACCCTTTGAAAGTGGTCCTGAGTCTTGTATTTATAAGCAGAATTCCTGGAGGAGTAATCGAGGCTGAAAATATGCATGGTGGAGCCTGATCAGCGCAAGTGGGTAGTCCAATCGACATTTGGGATCGTGAAGTATGGTGGTGTGACCCCCTGAATCCCGGTGAATCTCGGCCGCCGCCCTGATCGTGGGTTCTGCGCTTCTGGCCGTGGAGACGCATTTATTGCTCTAGTGGCTGGTCACCTAATCTCTCAAGCTACAAAGAGCTTTGTGAGAATGTTGGCGTCTAATCACTCTGATTCCTGCCACCAAATCCTAACTCCAATCACTTCCCACCTTCCCTCGTGCATTAAATGCTCATTCTTGGCCAGTGGGTTTGCTGCAATAAACAGAGGCCTTGCTTCATTAAATGGAGCGTGGGACCCTGCTGTCACGTGATGATCTGACTTTAATGCTTTTGGCCGTGACCTTGTTCGATCTCGGTCTCGGCCTGGAATCGAGGCCGAGATAACCATGCCTTAGCAATTTTCCTTGTTTCTCTGGAATGCCAAGCATCCTGTCAAAACGCTGCGTTCTAACTCTGCGAGAGATACAAGGCCGAGAAGAGGGGTTCCCTCGGCCAATTCGTGGTCGTGATTTATTAGGCACAAACATTGCCCCCACATCCCTGGATTCTTCGGCCTCGGCATGAGTAAGGGCCGAATGGATTCCAAGGGATGGACCCTTAGCATTCCTCCTGAAGTGATTGACAACTGGGGCATTAAATGCGCAAGTCAATCGGTGCATTTAATGCTTCAAGCACGTCATGCAGATCATCATTGCCCAGGCTTGCGCGAGGCGTCACCTCGTCTTGTCAAGTGAAACAACGGTCCCTGGATGTTTGACATATCATTGTGCCCTTAACTCGCACGAGCCATTATTCTGCTTTGCTAATTGAAACGCCGGCCGCCAGGTTTCTGTCATAATTTCGCGTGCTCTGAATATGCTGTCAGGCCGTTTCGTTTCACGAGAAACATAAACACACCGCTTCATCTTGAATCCCAGTCGCGAGCATGAAAACCCAATTCCTTCGCATTTTCTCTACATTCCCAAAAATTCCTGAGCTCACGCTCTTCGAAGGTTCACACTAGCCTTCCCCAGTTTCCTCAGTCTTCATAAGTTTGAAACCTTTCCAAAACCTTTCCAACACCCAGTAATTCTACCTTTCATTCTGAACACTCTGGATCCTTCCTTTGGTTTCTGGGCCTCGCCCTTCCTTACTTCAACCTGCTCCGATGGCCCTCACCGCGGCTTCTCCAAAACCAGGGAGCCATATCTGCTGAGTCCCCTGACTCGGCAGTTTGGCCTGGTCCAGATGGCTTGGCAGTTTGAAGAGGATGGGAACACCTGGCACGATGACTCCAAAATGGCCAAGTTCATTTGGCTGAGTACCTCGGTCGCATCCATGGCCGAAGTGATGGCCTTAACCATGGCTGGAGCGATGGCTCCTATCATAGCCAGAATGACGACCGCTTACCATGTCCAGAGTGACAATTGCTGCCACGGCCTGAATGATGGCCGCCGCCATTGCCGGAATGGCGACTGCTTACCATGTCCGGGTTGGCGGCCCCTGCCGTGGTTGAAGCGACGGCCCTTCCTCTTAGCCTCCTTCATGCGGCGTATACCCCTTTGCTATCCATGGCCGGAGTAACGGCCCCTGTTTTAGGCTGTCCGAAGTTCCTGGCCGAGGCTGGCGTCGGCCAGAGTGGCGAGGATACGGCTACGGGGATAAATGTGTCCGACTGTCTAGCAAGAAGACCATGAAGCCGTTGCGCGTAGATTTAGGGTGTGATTTTCCTTGTGTTTGTACCCCGGCCATGATCTGGCCGTTTCCTTGTAAACGTGTCCCCCTTTGTGGAACAATGAATAAAATGAAGTATAAATTTTGGTCCACCTTTGTTGTGTTGCATGTTTTTTTTTTTTTTTTTTCATAACTCTTTCACAGCCGTCTCCCATAACGATGGGATGTATCTTTTTAAATATTGGCCGTTGATCGGTAAATTGTGCCACTCCCCATCCCTGTCTTTTAACTGAAATGCACCTCGGCCGAGGATTCGTTCAATAATGAACGGCCCTTCCCAATTGGGCGAGAATTTGCCAAACCGAGGGTCCTTCGTCCCAATAGGAAGCACGGCTCGCCATACTAAGTCACCTTCGGCGAAAGTCTTTTGCTTAACCTTCTTGTTATAGGCTCTCGCTGCGATCTGCTTTTGTGCCTGCATTAAGTTATAAGCATCGAGCCTGGATTGCTCCAAGTCTTCCAATTCTTGAACCATGGCCTGCGTGTAATCCTTCCCTTCTTGTCCAAGCTGCTCGGTCACTCGAAGAGACCGAACCCTTAATTCCATAGGAACAATGGCGTCGTGACAGAAGGTTAAGGCGTAAGGAGAGGTGCCCGTGGCCGATCGCTTTGAAACTCGGTAAGCCCAAAGGGCTTCGGGAAGTAAATCGTGCCACGCCCTAGGTTTTTCTTCGATCATTTTCTCAAGGATGCCCTTGATTACCTTGTTGCTTGCCTCGGCCTATCCGTTAGACTGGGGATAATAAGGTGTTGAGTGAATCAATTTGATCCCCATCTTCTCGGTATACTCCCGCATTTCGGCCGACGCGAATACCGGGCCGTTATCGGCCGTGATCGTCTCTGGAATACCGAAACGATGGACAATGTGACTCTCAAAGAATTTGATCACTTGTGTGCTAGATATTGACCGATAGGATTCGGCCTCAACCCACTTAGTGAAATAGTCGGTCGCCACCAAAATCCATGCATGTTGGTTGGATGCGGCCGGATGGATTTTACCGATAATATCCACGGCCCACCCTCTGAACGGCCAAGGTTTGGTAACTGGGTGGAAAGCGTCTGCCGGTACCTTTTGTATGGGGCCGTAGATTTGACATTTGACACATCCCTTCGCATATTCTATGCAATCCTTCAAAATGGTCGGCCAATAATAGCCGTGCCTTCGGACCAACCACCTCATCTTGACACCAGACTGATGAGCGCCGCAAATTCCTTCGTGAGACTCGGCCATGATGACCTTGATGTCTTCGGCGTTGGGACATAGGAGCAATAAGCCGTCCGATCCCTTTCGATACAGCTCATTCTGATAAATCAGATAACACCGAGCTCGGAAACGTGTAGTCCTTTCATGGCTGCCGGAAGGGTCGCGTAGATATTTCACTATGGGGTAGCGCCAATCGGCTTCGATTGCGTCGACCTCGTCAGTAATATCAGCCGATGATACTTGCGCTGCCGTCCCACGTTCGGCCAAAGCCGGCAAGGTACGCCTTTTGATCCTTATCACACGATCGTGGTCGTCGTTCGGCGCTACCTGGGCCATCTCGTTGGCCTCATGATTCTCGGCGCGAGGGACATGAACAAAGGAAATTCTGGAGAACTCATCGGCTGTGTTGAGGGCCGTTACGTAATACATGGCCAAATTCTCGCTCGTACATTGGTATTCCCCAGTTAGTTGGTTAATTACCAACTGAGAATCACCATAGACCAAAACGCGAGTCGCCTTCATTTCTTTCAAAATCTCGAGACCGATGATGAGTGCTTCGTATTCGGCCTGATTATTGGTGCATTTGAAGTCGAGTTGGAATGCAAACTGCCATCTTTGCCCCTGAGGGAATTCAATCACGACCCCGGCCCCTGATCTGGCCTCGGTACTGGACCCGTCGAAGTACATGGTCCAGTAATTCTTCTCCATGTGGACCATACCGATTTCGACTTCCAACTCTTCCTCCTGCCTCTGGGCCGGATGGTGGGCCAAGAAGTCGGCCAACGCCTGACCTTTGACTGACTTCTGAGCCACATACTGGAAGGTAAATTCGGACAAAGCCATTGTCCATTTCCCAATTCGGCCGCGTATAATTGGCCGGGTGAGCATGTATTTGATAAGGTCGGTCTTGGAGATAATCTGGACGACCGAAGGAAGCATGTAATGCCGCAACTTAGTAGCCGCGAAATAAAGCGCTAAGCATAATTTCTCGATCGGCGAATAGTTTAGTTCGGCCGTGTTGAGAGTGCGGCTCAAATAATGCACCGCCTGCTCTCGTCCAGACTCGTTGTTTTGAGCCAGCAGACAGCCGATAGATCCCTCTGAAGCCGAAATGTAAAGCCTCAACGATTTCCCTCTTTTTGGCGGCATAAGGACCGGCGGCTGGGATAAATATTTCTTGATGTCGTCAAGGGCCGTCTGATGCTCTATCCCCCATATGAACCGTTCGGTGTCTTTTAGCTTAAGCAGAGGGGACAACGGCCGGATTTTTCCTGCCAGATTTGATATGAACCGTCTTAAAAAGTTGACCTTGCCGAGGAAAGACTGGAGTTCTTTCTTGGTTCTCGGCGGAGGGGCCGCCATAATGGCCGTGGCTTTATTTTTATCTATCTCGATTCCCCGTTGGTGAACCAAGAAAGCGAGGAAATTCCCAGCGGTGACGCCGAATGCACATTTCTTGGGGTTCATCTTTAAACCATGCGCCCGCATTCGGCCAAAGGCCTGCCGGAGATGCCCCACGTGGTCGGCCTTAGATGGAGATTTTACAACCACGTCGTCGATGTAGACCTCGACGGTCCGGCCTATAAGGTCGTGGAAAATCAGGTTCATAGCTCGCTGGTATGTCGCGCCGGCATTTTTCAGGCCGAACGGCATGACTACCCATTCATAGGTTTCGATAGCTCCCGGACACCTAAACGCCGTTTTGTGGACGTCTTCCTCGGCTACGAAAATCTGATTGTAACCTGCATGGCCGTCCATGAAAGACAAGAGTTCGTGTTTTGCAGCCCCGTCTATCAGGAGGTCTGACATCGGCATGGGGTATTCGTCCTTGGGGGTCGCGTGATTTAGATTCCTGTAATCGGTGCAAACCCTCAAAGCCCCAGTCCTTTTTAAAATTGGTACAATATTAGCCAACCACTCAATGTACCGGGCCGTTCGGATGAAGCCGGCTTTGAGGAGCCGTTCAATTTCTTCTTTGACCTTAAGTTGGACTTCGGTCGAGAATCGCCTTGGCGGCTGCTGGAAAGGTTTGAACCCTTCCTTGATTCTTAATTCGTGCTCGACCAAATTTCTCGGCAATCCAGGCATCTCATGATAATCCCAAGCAAAACAATCCTTATATTCATGGAGTAAGCCGATAATTTTGGCCGCCAACTCAGGATCCTAAAGATGGCTTACAAAAAGAGGCCGTGGTTGGGCCTCTGACCCTACATTTATTTCTAACAAAGGGTCCTGAACTTCAGGGTAATCGTCCTCCATCTCGGCGGGTGCCGTTTCCAGGCCGTCCAACGTTAGAACGTCCGTCTCGTCTGATTCGTGGAGGAATTCGATCAAGTTGATTGGCGAATTCGGCCGTAAGGATTCCTCCGCCCAATGTTCCAACAATCTTTCCACCAGATCATTCACGGCCGCTGCCCCTTCTTCTTTAGTGGCTTTGTCCGTCATTTAAAGGATGGTGAGGTCGATCAATACTTCGCGCACCGAATCCTGTTGGATATTCTCGGCGCCTAATTCCAGTACCTTCTGGGCCGTTGTTCTGGTTGGTCGGCCATCCGCATCATGGCCGGTAAGGACAACCCATCCAATGTCGTCGTCGTAAATCCGAGCTTGCACGGCGTTGGTCTCGAAAGGTTTTTCATCGGCCGGGTGTATAGACACCCTCTGGCCGTCCCAAAAGAATAATAGTTGGAAGAGAGAGGACGGTATACACCCAGATTGGTGGATCCAGTCGCGGCCGAGCAATATGTTGTAGTCGACGCTGGACTCAACCACGTAGAAAGCCGCGACTCTCGTCTGGTCGGCTACGGTAATCTTTAACGGCAACACTCCAATGGTCTTAGACTTGTCGCCGGCGAAGCTACTCATGACGACATCGCTGGGGATGAGGTCCTCTCTTGACTTGTCCAACTTTCTCATCAAAGAATACGGAAGGATGTTCACCATTGCCCCACAGTCGACGAAAACCTTGGACACGGGCACCCCTTCAACATGAGCCGAAATGTATAACGGCTTGAGATGTTGATATTTGTTCGGCTCGTCTCTAGGTATGACTTCGTTAAAAGCCACGGCCAACAATTCTTCTTTTGTTTTTGGCCTCTGACCAAGCTGCTCCTCGGCCATGTCGTCATCCAGGCCGTTTGTTTGCCCTCCTGGCACTGAAAATTCGGACGGCAGCACCAAGACCATGTTGATACTGAACTCCTCTTGCTCCAGCGGGTTTCCCTTGCCAGCTCCCTCTTCGGCCTCACGGCCGTCTTCGGCGAAAACCTCTTCCTCGGCCATCCTGAGGATCCCCTCATACTCTCCATCTGAGATCCCTAAAGTGGGGTCGTCCTTGGCCTCATGCCCGAAGAAAGGATCGCCGAAGCCCTCGATCATGGGCCCGGCAGTCCCCGGGATATCGGCCGTGGGGTTTTTGGTCTCAAAGGGTTCCGCGGCTTCGATCTCTTCTTTGAGGGCCCGTCTAGCCTTTGCCAAGGTGTCCCTGGATGTTAAGTAATCGTCCAGGCGGCTCACCCGGGCCTTCTCTTCGGTTGTCAGGCCAAAAACAGTATCCGCCGGAGTAACCGAAAAATACCGGCGGAGATATTCTAAATCGCCCTTGCTAAAGGGGGCTTCGGCTTCTAATTCGCTGAGGTCGGGCTGGTAGCTTGGCAGACTTTTCGCTCTAGCTTCCCTGTTTGCCTGGTATACGGCCTTAATGGCCGAATCAGAACTGCGGGTGATGAGGAGTGCCTCTGCCTTTGTATTTTTCAGGGCTAACTCCACAATTTCACGGCTCTCAGGGGTCATGCCGTACAGATCTATGGCCGAACGGTCCTTATGAAATTTTTTGAGAAAGGACAAACGGTCGACCGAAAAAGGGGGGTCCTGTTCGCGGTAGATACTGATGATACCTTCGTCGGTTTTCTCCATGACCGAGGTCTTTGGCTGATCTAAAATGGGCAAGGATCCGAGGGGACCTTTGTCCCCCCTGGCGCGCCACGTCTTCAAGGGCTTGGTGTTGGCCGCTATCGTCGTGGGGAAAACAACCGATTCGGATGATGGCCCGTCTGTAACCGCGATTTTCCTTTGGAGCTTGGAACCTTCGGTCTCGGTTGTCTGTACCCTGGCCTGCTGAACTTGTCTCTACATTCTTCTCAGCTGGGTCTTTGTTAGCGGTTCGGCCCTGCCCCCAGGCCGTGAGTGGTACCAGCGGTCGTCCTGCATGACCGGTGGTTTGAAAGTTTTTAATAGCCTTGGAGCGGCCTCGGCCTCAGGGCCGGTCGAAGCGCCGTGGGCTTGTGCCCCCAATCGTTCGAAAACCGTCCTGCTGGTCGGCCGACGGTTATACTGACCGCTGAACTTCTTTGTGACTGGCGGTGGCGGCTCGACGGCCTTCCTTTTGTTCTCCTGCGGCCTAGACTGGCCGATCTCTTGTTTGCAATGCTCGCATAGCAACGGTAGCAAATCGGCCGATGGCCCTTTCTCCTTCGCCATCCAACGAGTTCCCCTATACCCAGCCGGAAGTTGGGCGTCGACCATGTTGACGACAGGTGGGGGGAACGGCTTGGAGTCAACCTGCATGGCCGCCTTTTCCGGGAACTGAAGCTTCTTCTCATCAATCAATTTTTGAATGACATCTCATAGGACAACACAGTTGTTGGTGTTGTGAGACCAAGAACTATGGTACTTGCAAAACGTCTTTCCCTTAAGTTCCTCGGGTTTCGGAATTTTGTGGCCGAAAGATAATTTGACCATTTTTTCGGCCAACAGCAGGTCGAAGATAGCCTCGGCCCTTGTCAGATCAAAAGTGTAGGCCTTCGTTTCCCGCGTTGCAAACTTAGCGTCGGGAATTTTCGTGCGGCTGTTGTCAGTTTTAATAAGCCCTTTGCAGACGAAGGGTTTGTCTATGCTAACTTCGGCCGAACTCACCTCGACCTCGTCGCCTCCGGCCCCTGCGGAATCGTCTGTGTCGGCGTAGCTGACGACAGGGTTCCTATAGTAGGTCCCCTTCGAGGCCGTCTTCTTCTGCATCTCCTTCTTTAACAAGGACGCATACCTGTCCACTTTGTTGGTCAAGTCATGCATGTCCCGGAACTCGATCCCTTGAAATTTCTTCCGGTACTCGAATTCCAATCCCTCCTCGGCCATTTTGACGAATTCTCTCTCTGGTAGGTTCGTGCGACACCAATTCCTACATGTCTTGAATCGTTGTAGGTAATCGCGAGGCGATTCATCCGACGCCTGGCTCATCCTTGCCAGCTCGGCGACCATTATTTCTCGGTTGGTCTGATAGAAATGTTCATGAAATACTCTTTCCATATCAGACCAATCCCTTATTGAGTTTGGCGGGAGGTTTATAAACCAAGAGAATGCCGCGCCGGTCAAAGAATGGACAAATAAACGGAGCTTCTGGGCGTCCGAATCGGCCTCTCCACATTGGGGCGTGAAACAGCCAATGTGTTCAATGGAAGAGGTCTGCCCATCCCCGGAAAATAGCATGAATTCTGGCAACCGATAATTCCGGGGAAGAAGGACTCGGTCGATCTCCGGTGGGTACGGACGGGTATATCTCGGCGTGTCCGACCGCCTCTGGGCTAGGCCGTCCTCGATCATCCGCCTGACGTCCTCGAGTCGGAGCCCCTGATGTGGCGCCTCCTGCTGGGCCGCATTCGGTCGTGGGACCTGCTGTGCGTCGTTGTGCGGCCTAGCCTGCGTGGCCGTTTGAACAGGGGGCTCGGTCGGAGCGACCAAGCTGGTTGACGCCAGATGGGCACCGTGGGTTTGGGCCAACTGTGTATGCGTTGATGCTGGGACAGCCGACCCGTAGTGGAGGTGAGAACCTGGCGGAAACAACGACGCCTGCGATGAGGGTGAAACGGTCGTATTGCTTTGACCGTACTGTTGTGATAACGCAGTGGTCGCGTTGCTTTGACCAGGATGGGTGTGGACGGCCGCAGTATGGAGTGGGCCGAGTGGATGGATCGTAGGATGTGCAGGGCTGCTGTGCCCTAATGATACGGCCAAAGCATGGAGCGGTCCACGCACAACCTCTGCTGGATAGGTTGGCCCGGGGCTCACCCACGAGGTCTGGGACTGCCCCCAGCTGTTTGTTGGTGGCAACGGATGCTGGCCGTAACCTGATGCTTGGGGGTGAGCCGAGACGCCGAGGCTGCTGCTTTCGCCGTAAGTCTCGATTCTCTCGCGCTCTCGGCTTCCCTGTCCTGCTCTGGAAGGTGTCGCCGGTGAGGTTATCGGCATCCTTTCTTGAAAAAGCGTTCGTAGCTCCGAGGAGAACCTGTCCATTGCGGCCATGAAAGATGTCTCTATCCTGTAGGTCTGCCTAGACATCATTTCCTCCACTGCTGCTTGCTCCTGCATGGATTCGGCCGAGCGATCCGTCGTTACCGGGACGCTGGCCGAGATCCCAACCGAATGTACGGTCTCGGTGATTGGTGAGGTGGACTCAGGGGTTTCAGAAGTCATTTCGACCGTTTTGTTCTTTAGCTTCGCCTGTGCCCTAGTTTCTACCATAAGTTTTTGAAAAATGTCCCACTGGGCGTGCCAAAAGTGTCTGCCCCGCAAATCTCACGGCCTGGGGTTCCGGGCCGAGGGGATATGCGTTGACACGCGGTTGTGCGCGGGCGTGCCAGCACGGTCTACCGTGCTTCGAGATGTTTGAAGTGGGTGAAAGTGTTTAAGTGGTGCGCCTGTTTGGACTCGTCTTCTAATCAAACGATTGTAGCCGAGAGAGGAACAAGTCTCGGCTGTTAGGTTCACGGCCTGAACTACAAGGCCGTTGAGTGGTGGGGTTGGTGGTTTTAGGGCGGTGCTCCGGCGCGCTACTCAATGAGCGACGGTCGTATGATATATGGGGTGAGTGAGCGAACAACAGAGATGGTGCTCCGGCGCCTTGAAAATCAAGGGTCGTATGATACATTGATGGATGGATTTTCCTTACAAACTAACACTACTCCTAGGAAAGCAAGTAAAGATATTGAAAGTGCATTACAGGAAAATATAAGTTGCTCCGTGGGAGGCTTTTGTTTGGTGTTTGAACCCTTTGAAAGTGGTCCTGAGTCTTGTATTTATAAGCAGAATTCCTGGAGGAGTAATCGAGGCTGAAAATCTGCATGGTGGAGCCTGATCAGCGCAAGTGGGTAGTCCAATCGACATTTGGGATCGTGAAGTATGGTGGTGTGACCCCCTGAATCCCGGTGAATCTCGGCCGCCGCCCTGATCGTGGGTTCTGCGCTTCTGGCCGTGGAGACGCATTTATTGCTCTAGTGGCTGGTCACCTAATCTCTCAAGCTGCAAAGAGCTTTGTGAGAATGTTGGCGTCTAATCACTCTGATTCCTGCCACCAAATCCTAACTCCAATCACTTCCCACCTTCCCTCGTGCATTAAATGCTCATTCTTGGCCAGTGGGTTTGCTGCAATAAACAGAGGCCTTGCTTCATTAAATGGAGCGTGGGACCCTGCTGTCACGTGATGATCTGACTTTAATGCTTTTGGCCGTGACGTTGTTTGATCTCGGTCTCGGCCTGTAATCGAGGCCGAGATAACCATGCATTAGCAATTTTCCTTGTTTCTCTGGAATGCCAAGCATCCTGGCAAAACGCTGCGTTCTAACTCTGCGAGAGATACAAGGCCGAGAAGAGGGGTTCCCTCGGCCAATTCGTGGTCTGATTTATTAGGCACAAACAATACTTGATTTCTAGAAATCTGCTTTAGAGGTTAAATTCTTGAGGTTTTGTGGATTGTTGAATTGTTCCAAAGTTAAGTAGAATTGTGAACCTATAGGAATGTCCGGATCAAACCCGTGGGCCACTTTGTGGCAGCCCATTGAGTTCTAAGATACTCCCCACGTCGTCCCGAGCACAACGGCATGCTCGGATTAGCATTTGGTTACCGTTTGACTATAGAACAGATATTGCGCCTCTTAAGCGATATCCGTATTTGATAGGTTCAGACCGTTCGATCGGTTCTATTTTCAATTATGTAATTCCCCATACCTCTAAGATCCTGTAGGAACTCTTTGATCGAGAATTGAAGTCCCAGATACTCCGAGTCAATTATTTAGGGTTAGGCGGACCGATTGCTGTCCAATCGTAAGATTGGCTTATATCTGAACGCTTGATCGAGACCAAACCTTTGGGACTTGTTTGATAGACGTTGTTCGATCTATAGGAACTTTGGAGTAGGAAATTAGAGGTCATGGGCCCTGCGGGCCCGACTGACCAATATGGAGGGTTTGATTACCTGGTTGACCGCAAGTCTTCTGAGGTCGTCTCATCCTTCAAAAGGTACTAGATTGGCCCTAGGAACTCCCTGAAAGTTATGCACACACTTTGAGTCCCGTGAATTAGGATTTTGGGTTAAAGCTCTTGGTTGGATACTTTTATTGATAAAGTCCTCATGTCCTTCTAAATAGGTACCTAGGCTCTACTCACTCAACAGGTGGGACCCTCGCAGGGTCAAGCAGCTTTGGATTATCTGTGAGTGAACGTTGTTTTAAATGATCATCATTTTCAAGAGTGGGTTGTCATGCATATATATAAATTTGATTATTTTGACTATTGAGATTATGAAGTTATATTGTTGTTTTAATTATGGGTTACAATATCTTATTGTTATCGGATGTTGTATTGATATTTGATGTTTATGAATATTGGGGGTTATGGAATATATATACTTCTGAGAGTTTGATATTTATACTATGAATAAATATTTGGGTATTGAGTTATGGACGCTATTATTATCCGAATGTCTATGTATATGGATTTTGGTGCATTTGAATATTTGGAATTCGAATATGTTTAATGGAGTTGAGAAATTGAATATGGTATATTGGAGTATGGATTGCACCATGATATGTACCTCCGCTTGGATACTGATACTTGAATACGGTGGATGTTTGGATATGTCGGAACCTGGGCACCCTTGGCGAGGTGTGTTGTAGGCCCTTGATGGTAGTTTGCGCGGGTAGGACTTGTTTCAACCCCATGTGCGATGTGTTGCCGGCGTGTGTGATGCAGAGCAATAGTCCCCCGGTTAGACGGCTCAACCCTAGTCACGGGGTAATGTGATGTGCCTCGTGGTCTAGTCAAACAATCCCCCAGTTTGGATTGTTTCCCTTGTACTTAATAATGGTGTAGTGACTATGTATGCATATATATATAAGGATCTTTCCTTGCATATTGTGTTTTTACAAGCATATGTCTCGGAAATGGGTTGGTTAAAGGGAAAAATGTATAGTTTGATTATTGTATTACATGCTATATCTGGTTTATGGGATTACACTGATTTCAAATTCAGGTATACTATAATAATCGATTTCATTGCATGATTTTACATCGTTTTCATAAAACGGTGGGGTTATTATGTTTGATTATAATTACGTTCAAACTTTCTTTTTGTCCACTCACAATTTCTATTTTGTGCCCCTAGGCCATAGCTTGACGTGACTTGTGCAACCAAGCCAAGTATGTATCTTCCCGTGCATCAACTACCTTATAGGATATCTTGTTGTCAATTTCTTTTCGAAAGCTACTTGGGTTGTGTAAACTAAAGAATATCTGTTCTTTGAATTGTGCGTGCTACCGTTTGCAGGTGTTTGTAGTTTGGGGAAAAGTCCATTTTTCAAGGGAGACTCTGTCGAAATTTCGTTAAAAGTCTCGACTCATCTTCTTTGTTTTGAGGGAGAGGGTTCTTTTAGTAAGTGGGCCCGACATTGGCTAGATGTCAGAAGGGAAGCAGGGCCCGCCAGGGATTCTAAGGGGGAAATCCAGGGCGGGTCCTGTCAATTATTTTCATCTTTTTGTCCTCCATCTCTTATTTCTGTGCCTGCTGCCTTTTTGTTGCATGTGCTTCATATCGTGCCTTGTTAGCTTCATCTCTTTTCAAGTCTCTCTCAATTCTCAGTGCACCTTTGATAGCAATTTGCTCCAAAAATTTTGCATATTCAGTGTTCGAAGTGCTCCCTCTCTTGTCCTTTGTCGCCTTTCTCCCAATAGGCCTCAACTCACGTTGGATTGGTGAGTCTTGATCCATTGGGGAGTTCAATGACGAATCTAATGCTGGTGAATCGTGGAGCGACGTCTCATTCAACACAACCGTCGAACCCGTGGAAATAATTTTGAATCTCAAACAATTCTTCACAACGTCCCAACATTGGTGATTGATGAAACTTTTTTTGCCTTGGCCAATGGCACCGAACCACATTTGTGCTTGAATAATCTATTAAAAAAATAAAATTGGAAATGTAAGAAAATATATTAAAAAAATGTGACAGTAAATTGAATAAAACAACATTTAGAAATTTTTTACCTCGTCGCCAAGATTTTCACCGCTTCAAATGTTCTCCCTCGCTTTTGCCAAGCATCTTTCTATTTCCCTAACTCTTTATTCAAAATTTTCCACCTACTAGCTAAGGTCATTTCCGTACGAGCTGAACCCGATCTTTCACAAAATTCTCAATGAATGTTTCTCCACATATGAGAGGACTTCATCTCATTGCCCGTGATCGGGCAATGACCAACTTTGACCCAACACTCACACAACAAAATATCTTCCACAGTTATCCACAAGCTTCCGGCTTTGATGGAAGAGGCCATTTGTATTTTACACAAACGGAATTTAGTAGTAGAAAATTTGGTTTGGAAAGTGAAAAATATTGGAAGGAGAAGAATTTGTATGAAGATTTGGTGTGCAAAATGAATAATATTGGTAGGTATTATAGAAAAAATTTCCATATTTGTTTGATATTTTTTACAAAAGTTTTCGATTTTTTTTAGCCAAAAAATGGCAGCCGTTGGATTGGAGGAGATTTTCAAATCGGACCCTCAAGGAGAAGCCACGTGGCTTGTAGCCATTGGTTTCTAGTAGCATTGTGTCAGCACTGACGTCAGCTGCTCGAAGGCAAGAGGACGGGCCAGTTCTCCTCGTGGGCTTGCCGGGCTCATGGGTCCCATGCCTTGCCAAGGCTGGGTCTTCCGCACTGGAGCTTCCTTCCGAGCCTAAGGCCCCCTCCTGCCTGGACTAACCCCGTGCGGTAGAAGTGCTCTTATAAACCAAGGATTCAGCTCTTATGCCTATCTAGAATCAATTGCAAATTCAAGTCTTTTTAAAATAATTTGAAGTCCAAAAGTAAATAAACACAAATTGTACCAAGTAACCTCTGAACCACCACCTGTTATTTAAATTGAACCATCGTCACACAGTCTTTGTTTTTTTTTTTTTTTTTTTGTGTGGTTCTTTTTGGGTAATTGACGGTGCAAGTCTCTCCCTATTAATCTTTTAATAGTTTTTTAACATTGTAGGGTTCCGAATGAAGAAAAGTAATATGCAATACATTAGGGTAGAAGCAAAAGTAAGATGCAATACACCGATGCTGAAACGCAGGTGGAAATCTGATGCTGAGATGCAGTCGCCTGTGATGGTTGGAAGAAAATCATAATAAAATGAAGACAAATAGGGAAAATCTATTGTCTCTGAAAATGAGGGAAGAAAGAGAGGGAGGAAGAGAAGAGGGGAGAGAGGAGAGGGGATGAAGAACAGTGGCTTCCTTCCCCCTCAAAGTGAAAATGGCTCTAAGAGGGTTTTTTGGGAGAGAGGGGACTAGGGTTTAAAACTCTTGTTATATAACATGTTTATCTGTTTATTAATATTTTGCAGTAGGATTATGAAATATGAACTTGTAGCTCACCTATATTATAATACATGAAATCATAACTCCTGTATGTGTATGCGACACAACTTAAGCCCAATTTCATGCCTTCTAAGGAATTTTAATTGTGCAAAAGGTTATTGTTAGAAAATTAAATGTTTAATATTAATACAAATATATTTATATTTTTTCAATTTAAATTGAATTCAGATGTGAATCTAGTTGAAAATGAGACCCATTTGCTTTTAATCGAAGAGGTGCAAACCTAAAAGACAATACACATGTTCATACACAGTTCGGTTATTGTTTTAATGCTACAATTTTTATATGGATGAGTATGTAAGGCCAGCAGTGGCAAATCCAAGATTATTTATTGAATTGGATGTGAATCTGGTTGAAAATGAGACCCATTTGCTTTTAATGGAAGAGGTGAAAACCTAAAAGACAATACACATGTTCATACACAGTTCGGTTATTGTTTTAATGCTACAATTTTTATATGGATGAGTATGTAAGGCCAGCAGTGGCAAATCCAAGATTATTTATTGAATTGGGTATTTGATCAAGTAATTGAAGCTGTTCTCCGAGTATAGCTTGGAAGGAGATGGATGAGTCTTGAGTCCACTTGTGGTGTCAACTTGATCAAATTGTTACTGATGTGAAGTGCGAAATGAGAACCACATCTTTCTTTCTTTATAGCCACTAGCACTCGTATGTGGCCATTGACACATTGTTTTTCTGTTTTTTCGTTTTTGCATTAGCTGAGTTGTTATACCATCTCCAAAAGAAGCCAAACCTAAATGTGTCCTCAGGAGGTCCACAACAATACTTTATGTCATCTTTAATTTATTTTACAAACAACATAGTTAACAAAAAATGAGAACATTGAATGATGACTTACAAAATGCAAAAGAAAAGTATCCCACCCTAGCCTATACCCTTCCATCATCTCTTACTTTGATTGGGAGGCCCTTCATTATAAGGCTTTCTGATTCATCAAATCCCACTTAATAGACATTGATGATCCAATGATGCTTTATGAGCAGGGATGGACCCACAGTAGGGTTAATGGGGTCAAATGACTTTATGAACTCCATGAAAATAAGCTTGAAGGACCTCTTGAGCTGACTGTATGACTCCATGAAATGCCCTCCACCTGTTTGATATTTGACCCGAAGGAAAGGCTTGCTGTGCGAGGAAGAAGAAGAAGCCCAATGCCCTTTTTAAAAATAAAAAAATAAAACACACTGGCTAAAATCACGTTGAATTTTAGGATAATCATTTTGAACAATGTTTTCTTGGAGCATTAGGTCTGAGTATGTTTTGTAAGATGTAACATAGTCACACCTGAGCTAATATGATTATCCTAAAGCACTTGATCATAAGAATTTGTGAAAATCTCATTTTTATTTAGAGATAATGTATTGCTACTGGCTGGTTTATCTTTAGTATCTTTGTTTCGATGATCCATAAATAGCGATCTGTTTGGCATACATATGGTCAGTCAATGGTCCATACCACGAGATAGAAAGTCGCATGTTGATTGGTCAGTCAATTGAAAGGTTGCAATATTTTTTATGCTTTATGAAAATACAGAAATTCTATATGGAAATTTAAAATGCGTTACAAAAGTCCACTTGTGCTGTCAACTTGATCAAATTACTGGCAAAAATTGAAGCTGGGTTGGAGGTTTCTCTATTAATTAAATTGGGTATTTGATCAGGTAATTAAAGCTGTTGTCTAAGTACAGCTAGGTTGGAAGGAGACGGCTGAGTCTTAAGACCACTTGTGGTGTACAGCTTGGATGGAAGGAGATGGTTGAGTCTTTGAGCCACTTGTGCTGTAAAGTCGATGAAATTACAGTCAGCTGATGTGAAGTGAGAACCACGCCTTGTCAGTAACTGTCGGTTGTTACTGCTACACAAGCACTGGTTGGATGCAGGATGCGGCACCCGTGACACTTTAATGATCACGTTCACACATTGCTTCTTTTGCTTTTCTTTTTTGGTAGCTGAGCCTTGATCTTAGCAGCAGGCCATGCGATGCTTTTGCACGAAACAATACATGGACTGGACTCTTGCCCCGCTGCCATCTGAACACAAACCCATTGGTTGTAAATGGTTTTCATACTCAAATATACTCTCATTTGCAACAATACTTTGTCATTTTTAATTTATTTTACGAACAACATAGTAAACAAGAATGAGTAAACATTGAATGATGACTTACAAAATGAATGGTTTTTTTCCTTCTTTCTTTGTTCTAAAAATAAACGGTTTTGTTCATGTGATGACATGGTGAAATATTGAGTACTTATAACTGTATTAATTTATTAACTGAATAGTGCTTGAGCATTCTCATGCTTCTTATTAAATGGTCAATTTGATTCATTTGATTTTTTTTCAAGGTACTTTAATTGATTGAATTGAATGCACAGTTAATTTGTTTTGAGTGGTGATTTCCCTACTCCAATTTTGTCCACCTACACTCTATTTTATAACTGAAAAAGGAGTGTAAGTGGTCAAAATGGGAGTGGGGAAATCTTTACCCTTTGTTTTAGTCTCGAAGTTTTGTTTTTCTTTTAATTTGGGTCGTGGAAGTTTGGTTTTAAAAATCAATAGATGAAAACTAGGATTCCGACTTCACCATAACAATGCCTATTCTATGTATTGAGTTAATTTTGAGAATAAAGTTCCAATTCAATTCCAAGGGTTCGTTCTTTCTTTATTATGATGATTCATTCGATCGCGGTGTCACCAAATGTCCTCAATTAAGCCCAACTAATGAACCGCGTAGCCAAATTTAATCGAAAACCCATTAAATTTTCGAAGAACAATCAAGAACCAATAAGTGTCTTAGCTTGAACCCTGGCTTTAAAACAACTCATTCATTCATAGTGCATATAAGATTAGGGATGAACCCCTCGCCCATCCTTATCTTAGACAATCCAAAATACCTATAATGGCCAATTACAAGTATCAAGATCACAATTATAATAATGAATGAAACAAGGAAAATAAATTGATTAAAAATAAAGTATTAACTCAATAACATAGAATCATCATGTTAGGTTACATCGGATCCCTAGGAAATAATTTAGCTACCCATAGCCATCTTGAAAACAAACAATACACTTATGAACATAGAATACATAGTATGAATTAAGATAGAAAAACCCTTAGATGAATCCACTGTAGTTGAACTCCTTCTCTGGCAAATCTTGGAGGCTATGAATGGCTAAGAAAGTGAGTATGTGAATTGGGTGATTTGAGATATTGAACAATACGCTAGGGTTCTCCCCCTTCAAAGCTAGTCCAAAAGATGTATTTATAGCTAGCTTCTAGGTTTTGGAGAAAAGATAGGACTTAAATCCATCTAGAATAGGGAATTTGTTCTTCTAATGTGATTAGGATTTGACTTTTGATACACTTCCTTTAACCAGACCAAATGCCAACCCTCCCAGCAGAAATAGCTAACTTATAATTGAATTAACGCAATATATTTGGTGCCTCCTAACTGCCCAAGGACGTCCAAAAGCTTGCTTCCCATGAATGGTAACTTGTGATGCTAAGTTGTCAAAACTCGCGCATAATTCCAGCACTGACGCACTAGTACTAAAACTGATGTAACTTCCTCTAGAAAACTCGAATATTATCCAGAAACTAGACTTCCAGAGCTTTCCAAACATATAAAGCATGTTATCTAGTTCTTCCTGAGCATGTACCGTTAAATCCGTAAATTCGACCCATCTGCGCAGACAGTTTCTTGAGCTCCAAGTTGCTAATTCCAAATTTCTACATTCTTTGCTCTTTTTCGCCATATTTTTCTCTTTTTAGCACCAACTCCCCTCTAGGACCGATTTCCTACAAAACTCACTCTAAACACATCAAAACAACCAATTTCACATAAGAAACTAATGCAAATCATAGGCTAGTGTAGACTTATATCATTTAAATGGCTAAATAAGAGCTAGTGTAGACTTATATAACCCTCATTATGTGAATTTTTGAGCTTATGCCTTCCTTTCTTGAGTGTTATATGATATTCTTTAGTTTTCTTGTTTACAATTCGTTGTGATATCATTATTCTTTGTTTTGGTCGAGTACTTGAGGGTGTTTATATTGTTTGCTAGAACTACTTTAATTATCTATTTGAGGCATACTTTGTGAGCCACATGGATTCTAGGAAGTGATATAGGCCTTTTTCTTTCGTTTGAGCCTTTCTAGTATCACTTTTATCCCTAGTTAACCCCTTGTGCCTTTTATGTAATCCTTTTTCGTTCTTTACCCAATTCTCCTCACCTTAATCTATCATGTGTTTATCCTACACCCTTCTAAGGAATTTTGTAGAGTATTTTCGTTGTTAAGGGAGAATTGCACAATTGTTCAATCATGTGGAAAGTAAAGGATATTATTTCAAAAAAAATAAAAAAATAAAAAAATAAAAAAATAAAAAGAAGCTAATTTCGAAGCCTTTTCAACTCGAGTTATTAAGCTTGTGGGAGCAAATTTCCTCCCACGGGAATATTCGCCTAAAGATTCCTTCGTCTTCTTCACACCTCTCTCTCCCTGCAAAACAGATCGGAGTAAAAGGACCACACTCAGGGGGTGTTGGCCAAAGGCCCTCCGATGCCTAAATTAGGATGGGTGTTTCAAGGAAAACCGGGTGGCTGGAGCCGTGTGTGGAGGCCGAAGCCTTGTGTGAGAGAGAGAGAAAGAAGATGGTGGCTAGGGTTTGTGAAAGATAATTTCTGCAGAGTTTCAGTAGGAATTTAGACGTACCTTAACCCTTGTGTGTAGCTAGGTATTTATAGGAGCCTTGGAGGCTAGGGTTTCAGAGGAATAATTCCGTAGATGGAAAGGAATTATTCCTCCCTGATTAGGCGAGATTTGATTAATTAGGGATTTGATTTATTTGATTTAAATCAAATCCCTATTTGGGGTAGGAATCAAATCAATCCCCATTTTAATTAGGTAATTGCCAATTTAATTGGGTAACTCCCAATTAAATTGAGTAACTCCCAATTAGGGAAAATAATCCCCAAATGGAAGGAATTATTTGACCTAGGGTGATTTAATTCGGTTCCCACAAAGCTCAAGGAGTGTTTTACATTTAATGCCCTATAAAAAGAAAAGAAAAAGAAAATTCAAGACAATATCAAGATGAAGTTGTGTGCTCAAAGTGCAAGTTGTTATAATTTCCATAGAAAGCTCTATAAATTCCTTAGACTTTGTTTGTTCATCCATCTCTTTCTTATTTAACCCATCATCCTAAGCCCCATTACAACGTTAGTGAAAGTCCTACTTGATCAAGGGAGAAGTGTGGTTCCTCATGTGGAAAATAGGTGTGGAAGGACTATGGTTGGATAGTTTAAATGTTTTCAAGTATACGATATCTTTCCATGAGATCTTTTATCTACGTCATGTGCCTTTATTTCAAATATGTGAGTACATCCTATCGCTTTGAGTCTTCTCACATGTATATGAGTGACAATACCTAGTCAAATTTCGTGTGTTTTCATTGGAGTGAACATCCTTGGTGAGATTTGAAGTTAAATCTTGTTTTTCTTTGGTTAGTTAATTTTTGTGAAGCTAAATCATGAGTTGTATTAATGTTGGCTATTCCACACACGACACTCCAAGTTGCTCAATTAAAATTTGGTTAACCCGTTGATAATGTCTTGACTTATTGTTGCTTATTTCTTGGACGTTAGCTAATGGTTGGTGATTATATCTCGGAGATCAATATTGGGAAGTTAGTCACGTGTTTGTGTTGAGTCTTTGTTCTTTTGTTTTTATTTTTCGTCTTGTTTTGCTCGAGGACTAGCAACACCCATAATTTGGATAAATAGTGGAAGATGACAAGATCAACGGTAAGTCAATTAATTAGATTAATTGATTAGATAGAGAATTAATTAAAGAGTTAATTAATTACGTTGAGATAAAATGGGCCTTAAAATGGTTTGAGAAACTAAAGGCCCATGAGATTTTAGCAAAAGGGTCTTAAGAAAATATAAGTGGGATAAGTTGGACCAAGATGCCCAAGAGAAAGCCCACCCCCCTTGTGCTGAAAATTTGGAGAGAGATTCTCGCATATGTTCTATATATTCACCATTTAGCTCATCTTTCTCTTTAGGGTTTTAAGTCTTGCAAAGGTGAGGAGGAAGTGAGAAAGCATCAAATCTCTTTTCCTTAGGCAAGCTAAAATCGGTCCCAAGAGAAGTGTTGCTAGCATCAAATACTTCTCTTGTGTATTATCTTTAATCTAAAGATAAGGCTTGATGTGGAGACTTTGGAGGTTACTACTTTATGGCTTGGAGAAGAAGTAGAAAGTGGATCCCACCACCATCACTTGGTCTTAGGTTGGACTTAAGTTGCACTCCAAGGGTGAGTGTCTATCCACCTTCCTCTCTTTAATTTCAATCAAAGGAAGCAAACACATAACATATGATTAATTTAGTGAAAAGGAATTCATCAACATCAAGAAATCCATAAACTCAAAGCATCAAAACAAAAGTGTAATCATGTTTAGGGCTTCAACCTAAGCCCTAAAAAAAAAGAAGTTGCATTGAAACTAAGAAAATACAAGAAAGAAATCAAATGAAAGAAACTAAAAACAGAGGAGAAAGAGAATTGCATCTTCAACCCCTTGGCTCCAAAAATCAGAAATTTCAAAGTGTAGAGAATGAGTCTTCCTAGCTACCTTCTCTTCTTTCTCTCTTCCAACTCATTTCTCTCTTCCACTTGTCTTCACTTTCATCATTTCATTTTGGTTTTAATAAACAAAGAGAGATTCTACTTTATTACCAATTAGAAAATCAAATCTCTACAATGTAACGAATTGTTACCAAGAGGTGTGGTAACAATTAGAAATGGAGATGAAACCAACGGGGGGTAAAAGTGACTCAAAACATACTTCCAGAGTTAGGTCCAATGTTGGATCAATTGGGGAGGTTATACTTATCCAATAAAGAAATTTTTTTGATATGTTGTAGTTGACACCCTTTGGAACAAGTTTCATGTAGAACATCACTGCATCCGAGCACTGGAGCATGGTGATCCACATCCAGGAAGTTGACCTACGAAAATGAGCAAAAACATATTTTATATTGAATAAGGCACTTTTTAGCTCACATTCATACCAACCAAGGTAAAATCCATAAAAAGGAAGAAAAAAAGCTATAAAATGTCAAGAACTAACTCAAAACATAGGGTGAATGACATGATAAATCATGTATAAAAATGAACCCAACCATAACTATATTTCAGATTTTTTATTCTTCTCCCCCCTGAGAACCTTCCACAGACAAAACTTGAGTCAGTGTACTGGAGCTTTCTAACGTCGAGTCCAAGTAGTAGAGCTTTCTTTGCATAATACCACAACCAATCGTCCTGGGAGTCCGCATGTCCTTGAACACACAAAAAACGGGCAAAAAAAATCACAATACAATTCAAGGCCTCAATTAGTTGAGCAACAAACAAAAGGTTATAGTACATGGAAGGAATAACAAGTACGGTGCCTAAACAAAGGTTATCAATAAGGGATATGGTGCCTTCCCTAATAACAGGGGCGGCATTACCATCGGCAGTGGATACCATTAGTTGTGTGGATGGTTTTAACGTTTGTACATGTATAAAATCAAAGTCATATACTTAGTAGTGTCAGAGCCAATTATCCATGTATTATTCGGAACAAATACATAAACCTTTAAAGCCATACCTTTTTTACCAATAACAATGACCAAAGCAGATGCTTGTTCCGCTACATATTCAGAATCATCCTTCATTTCAACAATAGATGCACGAGACTTGTTGTACCTAGGATCACGGGTCTTGTCCCACCATTCATGATAGCCAATGGGCCCCACCATCATTGGTCGGAGAAACTTGGTCTTGGCCATTTTGGATGGCATGGCTAGTCCGGTTTTAAGAGGGACGACGTGCCACCACGGCCGTTGTTCTCACTGGTCAACCTCGTTTTTCATGACTTCCTTCTTGTCAACTTCACGGCGAACATAAGCACAGAATTCTTCGAGCCCAAGTAGAAGGTCATTCCTCAAAATTTATCCTTGAACTTGATCAAAGTCGGCATCCAATCCAGCCAAAAAGATATCAACTCTCAAGCTTTCAATTGACTTCGCATATGCCTTGATATCACGATCACAAGGCATAACCATCATATCGCAGTGATCCAATTCTTAAAAAATAGCAATCAGTTCCCCAAAATAATTCGTCATGCATTTTCCATTCTGTTTGGTAGCAAACGCCTTTTGATTCAAGGCAAACATGTGAACTTCATCGGTTCCATCATAGAATAATTTTGAAAGGGCATCCCAAATCTCATTCGTCTTCTTCAGGCGAATGTAACGCTTCATAATTTTCGGTTTCATGGAGGTCAACAACCAACTCTTGACTTTCTTGTTTTCAGCATAACACTTGTTGTACTTGGGATTTATCTCGGCGGGAGCCTTCTCTTTCCCATGAATATACCCCATTTTTTCTCTTGCGGGGTTATGCATCTCCATGAGTTGAGACCACATATCCAAGTTCTTCTTGGTAAGGGCAATTCCGACATGGAACGTTGCGTTGTCAAATTGAACAATGATGGAAGCAGTATTACAAGTGGCAGCAAATTCGTCGTCCTTGGCCATCACAAGAAACTGTAAGTTTCAAGAAGGAGGAAGATGATTGGCTGCGGCATTGATGCGAAGCGAGGGCGCGGCTAGGTTCTGCTTAAGGGTGTGGGGTGTGGCTGTGCGACATGTATCGGTGCGTTAGCTGCTAAATTCTTACAACAACGGCGCGGGCTTCTTCAGTTCAACATTGAGGATACTGTAGCAGGGTGTGAGACAGTGGCACGTTGGTTTCATGCAGTGGCAGCACGATGGATTCACTTAAGGGTTTTCCCTCTTCTTTTCTTAAACCTGACTCTGGTGCCAAGAAGAAGAATACTATTTGGCTAATATTGTTGTGTGTTATTCATCTCACAATGAGGAATATATATACACATAAGGTTACAATCCTAATCCCACTATTACAGGTAGTAATTGCATGACTATACTAGGAAACCTAATATTACAAGGAATTACCTAATATATAATACAAAAGTCAACATGTTGATGCAATAATGAAGCTTTCGTCTTGGTCTTGGATTAAAGAATTCGAATGAGCCTACTATATCTTTTATATTTTTTCTATCCTTTTTCTTTTTCGTTCAGAATTTTTTTTTCTTTTTTATAGAGAAATTTTGGCCTTTATTGAAACGTGATATGAGATGTAAATTATGCTAGTAAATTAGCTTATTTTCCCCTTTTGCTATGTATTTATTCCTTTATTTTCTGTTGGGTAATTTAAATTAAATTTTTTTTCTCCTAGCTGGAACTTGGTGGGTGGGAGATATAACTTACAAGTGGTATTTGTTAAACTCTGGAAAATATAGAGAGAATAACTAAGTGATTTTTTGGTTTCTTCAACTTGTTTTCTTTGTATTACTAACAGCTAATTTATACAAGTAGTGATGGCTACAAATTACAAACTAATTCCCTGAAACCATATTTTGTGTTTCCATAAACCAGGTTTTGTGTTTCTAGGTGGCAGACAACCTTTCCAGGAAAGCTAACAGCTAACACTCCCCCTCATGTTGATGCATAGATGTCGCAAATGCCCAACTTGACTAGTGAGTAATTGCCTTTGTTAATATGTCGGCCAGCTGGTCTTCTGACTTGACAAAGGGGAGCTGAATTTCTTTGGCCTCAAGTTTATGCTTAATGAAATGTCGATCTACTTCAACATGTTTAATTCGATCGTGTTGAACTAGATTGTGTGCAAAGGATATGGCGGCCTTCTTCTCACACTGCTGGTGTATTTGTGACGTAGGTGCATATCCAATTTTTGTAAGCAATTTCTTTAACCAGAAGAGTTCGCAAATTTCTTTGGTCATACTTCCGAATTCAGCTTCTGCAGTGGATAAGGCAACTACATTCTGTTTCTTGCTTTTCCAAGTAACCAACTTACCTCCCACAAATGTGAAGTAACATGATGTTGATCGTCTGTCAGTGATATTTCTTGCCCAATCTGCATCTGTATAACCACTGATATTTAGATGATCATTTCTGGAAAACATAAGCCCTTTTCCAAGTGCCGACTTTAAATATTTAAGAATTCGCAGAATCGAATTCATATGGTCTCCACTTGGACAATGCATAAACTGACTAACAACACTTACAGCTTACGCAACGTCAGGTCGGGTATGTGACAAGTAGATCAATCGTCCCACTAATCTTTGATATCTTTCTTTGTTAGTGGGTACTTGATCAGGATATTCTCCAAGGTGATGATTCTTGACGATTGGAGTGTTCACGGGTTTGCAATCTAGCATTCTGATTTCTGCCAATAAGTCGAGAACATACTTTCTTTGAGAGAGAAATATGCCTTGCTTCGATCGAGCAACTTCAATGCCCAAGAAGAATTTGAGTCCACCGAGGTCTTTTATCTCGATCTCTTTTGTCAAATAGTTTTGTAGCTGAGAGATTTCCTGCTTATCATTCTCGGTGATAATCATATCATCAACATGGATTATTAGAGTCGTTACCTTTCCTACTTGGTGTTTTAAGAACAGAGTATGGTGGAGTTACTCTGCTTAAAACCATAGTTCTTCATTGCCAAGGTGAATCACCCAAACCATGCCCGGGGAAACTGCTTCAATCCATACAACACCTTTCGTAATCTGCAGACCACACTAGCCTGGGTAGATGTAGCATATTTAGGTTGAATGTCCATGTCTACTTCTTCTGTGAGTTCTTCATGCAAAAAAGCATTATTCACATCGAACTGGTGGAGAGGTCAGTCAAGATTGGTTTCAATGGACAATAGCACTCTAACGATGTTAAGCTTTGCAATAAGGGCAAAGGTTTCTTTATAGTCAATACCATAAGCATGTGTGTATCCCTTTACCACAAGTCTTGCTTTGTAGCGTTTAATAGACCTATCGGCATTGTGTTTCACAATGAACACCCATCTGCATCCGACGATCCTCATCCCTTGAGGTAATTTTTCCAGTGTCCATGTCTAATTTTTCTCCAAAGCCTTCATCTCCTCTTTCATTGCTTGAACCCATTTCGGATCCTTCAATGCTTCAGTCACTGTGGTTGGAATGTGAACAGCAGATAACTAATGTACGAAGCCCTTGAGAGGTTTAGACAATCCTTCAGTGGACACATAGTTTGCAATTGGATACTTTGATGCTTTGCCACTATCCGGAGAATACCGAGTTGGTGGTTTTGCACGATTCTGCCTGACAGGTAATTGGTATCTAACATAGTCATCAATGAAATTAGTAGGAGATTGATCAGTGGGTATTGTGAAGTGTGGGGCATCTTCGTCACAATCGCCGATGCAACCGGTAAAAATGTTAGGCTCATTGCTTCGAAGCGATCAGTAGCTGGGCTTTGTGTGACCGGTCATTTTTGGGCAGGTTACTTCTCCTTGGTAACAAGTTTGAAGCAACCGGTTGTTGGGCTCTACGCGATCGGTCGTTTATGGGCAGGTTACTTATCCTGGCTCACTGCTTTGAAGCGACCGGTCACGCAAAGCCTAGCAACCGGTCGTATTTAGGAAAGTTACTTCTCCTTGGTCATTGCTTCGAAACGACCGGTCGGTGAGCTCCACACGATCGATTGTTTTGCTCCAGTCTTTAATTTCTTGATCTCCGAGAGTGCTCCTAGTTTGTGCTTCAGCTTGTATCTCCCTATGAAGCAGAGAGTTGGACATCGGGTCTTGGAAGAACATCTTAGACTCCATAAAAATAACATCCAAAGTAACATAGGTATGATGAGTAAAGGGGTGACAACACCGATATCCCTTCTAATGAGTGGCATATCCCACAAAAACACATCGGAGCTCACACAGATCAAGTTTGCCACGTTGATTTTTATGGAGATGGACAAACGCCACGCAACCAAAGACTCGTGGCGGAAGCATCTAAATGGAGGGCAAGGGCCCATGGTGGACAAGTGCTTGCAACGGAGTCCGGAAGTCCAAAACTGTTAGTATGAAAATTGTATTGGCATTTCCTAGACTCTAGCATAGGTCGGGAATTAGTGTGTGAATATCTTTTACTGGAAGTTTTGGCTCAACACATTCAATCCCGGATTTTGGAAGTATGACTTGATTGATATGTGGAACTTGATTTTAGGTAAATCATGACATAATCATGCATTCGTTATAGGATTCTTAGTTGGAGTTATTTTCACTCAAGTGCTTTTATATTAGTCCTATTTTTAATAGGATTAGATTTTATCTCTTGAGATTATTTTCCTAGTTGGACCTTATTTTGGTTTAAGTAAAAATACCCTTTTTCATATTTGATTTGGAGAGCATGTTTCTTTTAATACCCAAATTGGTTTCATTGATTAATATGGTTTCCTTGTATAAACTAATGGGATTGGAAGTTTGCATGGGCTGACGAAATTGAATAGGATTTTTCAGAGAATCAAATCTGATATGGGTCTCTTGGCTTAATGTAGTTTCTGGTGCAAAAAGAACAACATGTCTGTATAAAGACATGGCGTGACTCTTCTTGGTTTTTTTACACAGCTTTTAGACATTTTGGTTGAGCATCTAAATTTCCTAACAAAAGCTGCTAGGCATATCTTTGAGATAAGTCATCAAGTGTTCCATGTTTACTTGGTGATTTATCAATACTTTCATCATTCATATTGCATTCATTTGCATGTTTGATGACTCATGTTTTCCTCCTGTGAGCTTGAAGCAATCGTGATCAGTATTGCGTTCAACATAAAGAGTGTCGAAAGATCATTCTGTGATAGAAGTTGAGTTACGAAGAAGTTAGTAAACATTATCTAGAATGTGTCTAAGATAAGTGTGTGAGTACTTCTTGCCCTGTTCTATAGTGGATTTGTGTTGGACTTAGGAGCCCCGTGAATTTTCCCCAGAGGTGGGGTTTTACCACGTAAAATAATTCTCTGCGTGTTCCTTTATTTTATGCTCAGCACATTTCAGGATTGATAAGCCATATAAGTTTATTTTTATTTATTTATTATGATTTTAAATTGGCCTATTCACCCCCTCTAGGCATTCTTAGTCATCCTACAGGTAATTTCAAAAACCCTAGAAGGCATACGGTTGATGAGGTAGTTCGCTGTGACTATGGCATCATCCCAATGATGGTGAGGGACATGAGATCCAATCAGAAGGGCATGTACAGTTTCAAGAAGCTGTCATTTTTTTGTTCTGCAACACCATTTTGCTATGGAGTCTGAGGACAAGTTGTCTCATGGATAATGTCATGCATTTGGAAGTAAGTCTGAAAGTCATGGTTGATATATTCACCCCCATTGTTGGAGTGAAGGATCTGAATTTGGGTAGAGAATTGAGTTTCAATCTACTTGTGAAAAGACTAGAATATAGGAAACACAACGGTTTTATTCTTCATCATGAAGAGCCAGGTCTTGTTGGTACAATCATCTACAAACGTGACAAACCATCGGAAGCCAAAAGTAGTAGAGATGGGTGAAGGACCCTAAACATCAGGATGGATCAAGGCAAATGGAGTAACACTTGTATTCTTACTTAAAGGATATAAGAGGCTCTGTGGCTCTTGGCTAGGATACAAGTATCACATTGGAAATCAGTAGTATAAGGATCAGAAAATAAATCCAGAAATAAATGTCGCATATAGCCAAAAGATGGGAAACCCAAAACGTTGGTGCCATAGACAAAGTTGTCAGTGCTTCTCAGCAAATGAATGCTTCACATTGTGTGCCCTTCCCATATTGAAGTCATCTACATAGTACAACCCCCCTCTCTTAGTACCACGACCAATAATCTCCTTGGTGAGAATATCGTGGAAAAAACAAAAGTTGGAATAAATGAGTATACAACAATTTAGTTGCTCAGTAGCTTGGCCAACAAACATCAATTTACTAGACAATGATGGAACAAGCAAAGTATTTGGAAGAGAAAGAGATGGAGAAAGGGCAACGGTTCCAGCGCCAATCACGGGGGAAGTGATACCATTTATGTTGGCAATACTTGTTCGTTGTGGTGTGGTTGTGCTCAGAAAGTCAATTGGATCAAACGTCATATGGTCAATGGCTCTTGAATCAATAATCCAACCAGTGGAGTCACTTGTGTAAGATGTATGAAACACATATCAGTAGTTACCCGAGTCACTGAAAGTCTGGGAGCTATCTTCAGAAGCTGGGGTAGATCCTACATGAGGAACTAAAGTCAGCAGAGGATCCGTAGTGACAAGGGCAGCATGGCATGTTCCTCCAACAAGTTTACGAGCCTTGAATCCCTCCCACCAGTCTGGATAGCCATGCAATTTAAAATAGGTTTCTTGGGTATGCCTCAGGTTCCCACAGTGAGTACAACCACTTCCGTCTGTAGGAGCCTTGGGTCGAGGAGGTGGAGTAGTCTTGTGGGCACATGATTGCATCTAAAAGGGTGTAGCAGCTGGGGAATTAGATGTTGGACCTGGGTGAGCTGGTCGGTGTGTTCCTTTTGTTGCCAATCCTACTCCAATTGGTTCTGGGGTTCCTAACATCACAGCTTGTTGGATATCCTCTCGTTGAACATGTGCATAAGCTTGCTCCACTATAGGAAACAGTCTGGAGCACGTCACTTCGGGCTTTGTCCATTCGATCATCCAAGCCATCCAAAAAGATGTAAACTCGATCTTCCTGGATGATATCATTGTATTTCTTGATATCAGATTCGTATTCCATCATGTTTGGACGACGAAAATCGATTTCTCTCCATAAGCCTTGGAGATCATTGCAGTAAGTTTCAATCAAACCCCCCGCTTGTCGCATACGGAAGACTCACTTTTTAAGATCATACACCTGAGAGGTGTCAATGCCATCAAAGTAGGTTGTGGCAATCGCATCCCACACTACTTTTGCTATTGGAAATCGAATAAAGTTGCCCATTAATCTTGGCTCTAGATAATTGATTAGCCATCCTTTCACAATCGCATTCTCTGTTCGTCAACAGTTGAATGTCGAGTCTGTCTCAGAAGGTTCTGGAGCTTGCTAGTGAGATATCCCAGCTTGTCTTTGCCAGCAACATACATCTCAACAACTTGAGACCATAAGGCATAGTTGGAGCCATCCAACTTAATGCCAATTTGTGCAGCAAAGGTTTCATAAGTAATAGTCGGGGTCGAAGTTGAAGTTGAAGTCGGTATTTGTGTCTTCAGGAACTCAACCATTTGAGCATCAAATTCGGTGTAGGTAGGTTGAGAAGGAGTAGCAGGATCGATGGTGCTACTTCCAGGATGGAAGAAATCGTCTTTTCCCATGACAACAACAAGGATTCAAGGCTAGAGTCAGCAAGATCGTTGCTCTAATACCATGTTAAACTCTGGAAAATATAGAGAGAACAAGTAAGTGATTTTTTGGGTTCTTCAACTTGTTTTCTTTGTATTACTAACAGCTAATTTATACAAGTAGTGATGGCTACAAATTACAATCTAATTCCCTAAAACCAGATTTTGTGTTTCTATAAAACCAAGTTTTGTGTTTCTAGGTGGCAGACAACCTTTACAGGAAAGCTAACAGCTAACAGTATTTTGGTAGGGAACTACTAATGGAATTTTTTATGGAACATAGCAAAAATGGAATTTTTGATGGAACATAGCAAAAATGGAATCTTTGATGGAACATAGCAAAAATGGAATTGATATGGGGTGGATTTAAGTTGAGAAAGGAAAAACAAATATGAGAAGGAAATTGTTGTAGTTGTGGAGGGAGAGCAGAAAGGGCCTATTGGAGAAAAAAGCAATTGAGATTTGAGAGAGTTTGGTATTTTCTGGTTCTCTCCATTGTATTTGATTAATCGATTGTGAATTGTATGGGTGGGATAATGGTGGTTGGAAATGTTCTAATTTGGAGAATTTGCTTGAATTAATAATTAAAGGGTAATTTAAGAATAATGGTGGGTGGAAAGATAAGTTTGTGTTTTTTCAAATTTATATGGTGGCTGGGAAAATATTAGACAAAAAAAAGGTGGGTGAGAAAATAGGACTAGGAATGCAAATAGCCGGAAATGCTGTAGTAAGGGGGTATAATGTGGGGGTCCATCTCACCATCCAACAAGAAAGAGAAAGTGGTTGAGTTAAATTTTTTAAATGAATGAATGGTGGAAGGGAACCCCACATTAAACTCCCACACCAAAATCTTCCTCGTTATAGAAGCTCCCACAAATAACAGCACTCTTTATGTATATATATATGTATAATACATTGACAGCTTGACTAGTCCACAAATAACAGCACTCTTTATGCATATTGGAAAATTAATGTATCTAATTTTATAGTCTTATCTTTATTTAGTTATTTGGTAGAATGTCACTTATTATTATACAAAGACTTGTGTACTCTTCAAGCCTCTACCAATGAAAATTAATTTTTTAAGTCTTTCAATATGGGATTTTGTATTCAATTTCCTTTTCATAATTTATGATACATTGACAGCTCGATTGGGCCACCATGCATATTTATTATTCAGATATTTTATTTATTTAGTGGAAACCATATTAAAAGGAGAAAGGATAAGCTAACGGGTTTGGCCAGTGAAAAAATACATAGACTTGTAATTAGGAGTCTTGGGTTCGAACTCCTATAGCATCTTGATAGTGTATGTGAGAAATTCATTCATCCTGTAGTTTAGACTAGTATTATAATAAATAAGAGTTATTTACACTAACTCCCCTTGAGATTTTCTGCATTTTCACAAAACCGCTGAGATTTTTGAAATTACACGAACACCCCTTCAGGTTTCAGTTTGTTTTCACAAAACCCATTTTCATTGATTTTTCGTCTAAAGATTGATGATTTTATACAAAAAAATTCTTCAAAATACAAAGTTGGTCTTTCAGATTAGATTGCATATACATTAATTGGAGTTCATTTTGTATTTGTATACATTTTTTTCAATGAAATTATCAATTTTTGGACAAACAACCAACGAAAAGGAGTTTTGTGAAAACAAACTGAAACCTCATGGGGTGTTCGTGTAATTTGTCAGACATGAGGGGTTTTGTGAAAACACCAAAAATCTGAAGGGGTGTTAGTGTAAATAATAAATAAATAAAATGAGATTTCGGTCGGGCGTCATAGCTGGAGAGTAGAAAATTCAACACTAGATTTGAATCTCAAATATCGTAGAAAATTCAAAAATGTATCAGACATTTAATCATAGCTAGAGGGTAGTTTGACAACTTTCCTTCTACTCCTTCAATTCACAGAATTGGAGTGTTACTTGTTGAAGGCCAAGGAATGGCATTGGATGTTGCTGAATATCTCTGGAACAAGTTCTTGCGATCTCTTGACGAGGCAGATTCTGAAATATCAAACTCTACTTTCATATCTGACTTCAGAGCAATCAGAAACGTCGTGAAAGAGATTGAAAGGCCGGGATCAAATTCCTACTCTAAAACCATCCGTGTGCTCTACGAGCTCAACGACATATTGGACGAGTGCCGAATCGGCCCACATGAGGGCGAGAAGCTTAATATGAGGCTATTTCTCTTCAGTCCTTCCACATATATTTTCATCCAAAAGATGAAGACTCGGCTGAACCATATAAAACGTGAAATTGAGGGTTTGCAAGAAGAACTTGGAAAAGATTATCTGCCAAAGAAGATCGAGGGAGAAGAAATCAGCAACAGTTTTTGTTTCCTGGCTAAGCCATCGCAAGTTTTTGGATTTGATGATCTGGCAAAGAAGATCGAGGGCATGCTCTTTGAAGGGGGACCTAGCCGCGCTGGGTTTACGGCAGTTGGGGTTGTCGGGATTGCTGGTGTGGGTAAGACCACCCTGGTGCAGAAGGTTTTAGATAGCCAGATAGTGAAGGGAGAATTTAGTCCCATAGTTTGGTTACCCTTTTCGGGTTTGACGGAACAACAACAACTTAGTAGGTTTAGCTTTGAGACACTTATTCTGGACAATTTGGGCCAAACTATAGATGGTGGGAGGACCAAACTTGGCCTTGGTAAGCTCTTGGAAAGGCTCAACCAACTTTTGTCGGGTAAGAGGTATTTGATTGTGTTTGATGATGTGTGCCCTCTACACATTAACGTTGAGGAACGGTTATGGCACGGATTGCCTAAGAGTAGAGGCGGCGCGGTCATTGTTACTAGTAGATCAAAGGAAGTGGTGCCAAAGCTGGTGGAACCAAAGAACTTGGTTCTTGTTAAGCCTTTGGACCGAGAAATTTGCTGGCTTATATTTGAGGAGACTATTAAGAATGACAGGGAATTTTCAAGCAGCTCACAACATGAAACTATCGAAACGATTAAGGAGGAAATTAAGGATCAATGTCATGGCTTACCATTGGCTGCGAAGACATTTGCAGAAATCATTACCAAACAGATTCGTTAGAATGTACTGCAGTCGACTTCTTGTCCTCTGTTTCTGAATTGCTTTTTTTTTTTTTTGGTACAAACTTTATTTGCTTCTTTTTTTCTGGAGCACATTGTATTTGCTTCAATCAATCAATATATTTTCTTCTGTTTTTTTTTTTTTTTGTTTCCTGTTTGTTCTGTAATTATCGGCATAGGATAGTATTTGTTTTTGAATATATATATATATTTCATTTAGAGCCCGCTTAGTAACCCTCATGATCTTCACCTTTTTAGCTAGAGATACAGAAAATCCAAAATTCTACAATACATCGACATTCGATTTTGGAAGGAGCAAAATGACAAAGGAAGGATGACATTTAATATGATGGAAATAAATTTCTAGAATTTGTAAAGTTTAAAAATATTAAGGCATTTTTTAATATCTATTCAGTTCTGTCGGACCGTTAGTTTGGAAATGCAGGAATTGTAAACTGGACCAAACTGGCCGCTTTGGTTTGTTTCCTTATTAAAATTTAATAAATGAATAAAATCAAACAAATTGATCTGGTTCGGTCGGTTGGCCAGTTTGGTGGTTTGGAATTCCACCCGTAGAATAGGTAAGTTTTTCTCACCACTTCATAGTATGTAGTGGGGCTGTACAGTTAGACCGCAAACACTGAAAACCACCGATTTTGGACTGGCTTTTGCGGTCGGCAAATTGTGGTTGAACAGAAAGTCAATACGGTTGGGGTTAGACAACTGGACCGACAAATGACGGTATAGGGCTGTTCTTCGGTCGAAACGGAATGGATCGGAAATAGGAGTTCCGAATTCCGATCCGAAAATTTTCGAAAGTCATATTCAGTTTCGATGCCGACTCCGAATCCAAATGCAGAATTTTTGGCACAGTTGAAACTTTAGGAAATTAAATCTTTTCAGAGTTCTTAGAAGAATTTCAGAGGTCATAGCCAAAAGCAATTTTGACAGGAAGACTCATAGAAAGTTTGGTGCAGACTTGCAGTGGTATTCCATCAGTATTGTTGTTTAGTTTTCCAATAAATGGTGTCTATCTATATTATTGCCGCAAAGAAGAGGAAATATGGTCACGAAAAGAGAGAGAGAGAGAGAGAGAGAGAGAGAGAGAGAGAGAGAGAGAGGAGGAGGAGGAAAAGAATAATGAAGGAGAATGGTCGGGAAGGTGAGAGAAAGAGAGATGAGAAGAAATGGCTGGATGGAGGAAGAGGAAAAAGAGTGGCGTGGCTGGAGAAAAGAAAGAAAAGAAAACAAATATAAATTAGGGTTTCACCCTAAGATTTTTATAATATTTTTCAGACTCCCCAGATCAGTTATTAAATATGTTCAGTTGACATATATTTCACAAGGAATCCTCTCGCTATGGTGAGTGAGAGGTCTTAGGTTCGAAAATACCGCTTGTAGATGATTTTTTATTTTTTGGTTTTGTTTGCAGGATATTATAATATTAAACACTACTGTTATAAATTTATTGTATATTTAAATTGATTTTATCATAATTGATGTTAACATTTTAACATAACTTGCACCCCTAATCATGACATTGGCATTTAATTTTAACCTTAGTGTGTGACCATGGAATTTAATTTTACCCTTTGAACCATGATCAATTTTATTGGATCAACTATTAATTTAGTGTGTGATCATGGCATTTACCCTGTGTGTGACCATGGAATTGTTACCCTTTGAACCATTATCGATTTTATTGGATCAACTATTAATCTAGTGTATGATTTAATGTTACCCTTTGAACCATGATCAATTTTATTGGATCAACTATTAATCTAGTTTGTGACCATGACATTTACCCATAGTGTGTGACCATGGAATTGTTATCCTTTGAACCATTATCAATTTTATTGGATCAACAATTAATCTAGTGTATGATTTAATGTTACCCTTTGAACCATGATCAAATTTATTGAATCAACTATTAATCTAGTGTGTGACCATGGCATTTACCCTTAGTATGTGACCATGGAATTATTACCCTTTGAACCATGCCATTTAATTTTACACCTTTGACCCAATCAAGACTATATATTTTTTGCCAATAGTCTTAAATTAATATACTCCTATGTTAAAATTTATCTATTGGAAAAAATTATATATATATTTTTAGAGAAAAACAAGACTATATTGTTTTTTCCAATAGTCTTAAATTAATATACTCTTGTGTTTAGCATATATGAATATATGAGTGTTTGGGCCCAAATTTGACACGCCAAAACCAAAAGCAAGAAGCCCATATCATTTCACAGACCACCTGTTTTGACGCTCTCAGCCCATCAGCATGCCCAGCCCAAAAAGCATTAGGAAACCTGGGCCGCAAAGGAAGCCAAAACAGTTTCGAGCCGAAAGAAGAAATGGGCTTGACAGTTTTGATTAAAAAGAAAAATATATATATATAAGAAACATACCCATGTGATTATTGACTTGGAAAAGTCAATAATCTCGGCTGAAATTGAAAATGGAACAGGGGCAGGTATGAAAGAAGAACGTCTCTGAGAAAAAACTCAGTGGCCAGGAGATCAAACCCCGTTTTAAATATTCAAAAGATATTTTCTGTTCCAAAGAAAACGCCATTCTCAAGGGATAAGCAGACTCTGCTTTTATAAAAAGGAGATAAGCAGGAAACAGGGAGCTGTTCAAAAGCTGAGAACTTACCATCTCAAACTTGCAGACTCTTGCAAAAGCAGTTGAAATGGAAGAACAGGCATGGCACCAGAGCCGGCCGTGGCCCAGGGCTACCAGGGCTACAGCCCGGGGCCCAAAGCTGAGGTGGGGCCCATTTTTTTTGGTTTAAGCCTATGTATATGTGTATATAAAAAAAACAAAATAATAATAAAAGAAATAAAAAGGAGAAGCCAAACCGTACCTGTACCAAAGAGGAAGCCAAATCAATCTTCAATCACTTTTAGTATTCTCAATCTCAAGAAACGTATTGAAGAGGAAGTAAAGTCAATTATTATTTATTAATTATATAATATAATATAAAACAAGGATGAAAAAACATGGGGAAATCAAGTAATCAACAGAGCTTCTTAATTAGACATAAAAAGAAGAAGAAAACCAGCCAACAAGTTCATAACGCAAGCAATTAATTTTTTTTTTCTTCTGGTGATTCTCGTCTTCTCTAACACAAAGTTAGAAAACAAATCATCCACAAGCTAGACCAAGTGCCTTTCTTTGAAGGTAATATTTTTTTAAATATAATATATAGATTCTAGATGTAAAATTTTTGTAAATTGTAATACATATCTTTATTAACTTTTTTTTAAAATTATTTGATTCAACAGAAAACTTGGTTGGGATTCTTGTTCTTTATAATTGGAAGTTTCAAGTTGAAGAAAATATGCTCAAAATCCAGGTTTTATTGTTCTTCGTTAATTAGTTTTATTATTTTTTATTGTGTTGTGTTTATTATAAAAATTAAAAAATATTTCCTAAGAAACAATTTTCTGGAAATCTCAAGAGACAAAGAAAGAAAAAAGAAGAAGAATTGCTCAAAATTTAAGAGGATCTTTCAATAAATATTTTGTTAAACAATCCAATGCTTCACTTGAAATCTTTGAGTAAATTCTTATAATTTTAATAAAAATAATTAGTTGATAAATATATATATATATATATATATATATATATTTTAATTTTAGGGTTTAATTTGTATAAAAGGGCACACTTTAGAAAATTTGCCCTGGGCCTTAGAAAACCAAGGACCGGCTCTGCATGACACCCCATAAAAAATACAGAAGCAGTCACCTCAGAAACTGATCGTTGAGTGTTTACTTGCCAGAAAATGGATGGAACCCCTGTTTGTTTCAATTAAAAATTAAAAAGATCTTTTGATTACTTGCCGCCCACTCTTAAAAACATTTCTTATATATACAAGAGAGGGTGAACAGAGGAAGGACAATCAATCAACACAACCAAAAACTCAGTCAAAAGACAAACACTCAAATGATCACTTGATCACAAAAATCCCAAACAAGTTCCAACAGACTCAGAGTCTGAAGTACTTCAAATTCAAAAGCTTTTCAACAAGCTTGCAGAATCATCCTGTTTTTCTCTCAGCAAAGGCAGTTAGATCACTACTTCTGATTTGAATCCCAGTTCACAAGTCAACAATAACGAGATTTCTCTCGTTACAAATTTGGTTCAGCAAAAGCCAAGACAAGCAGAGGTTGAGTTTTCTCAAATACGAAAACCTCAACAAATTTATGGAAAACCCTGATTGAGCAGCACTGGTACTACAGTAGACCTCCAGCTCAAGTCCAGCCACTTCTGCCCCTTTCAGACTGGAGAAGTCCCAGTTATGCCCATCCAAAAGCCGTCCAGGGCTTGAAATAGATTAAAGCTCTACCAAACTCAAGCTTTGGTATCGATTTGCAGCCAAAGCCTAACAGTTGAAGCTGTTCAGAGTCCAGTCCAGCATAGACACACCCAGTCCAGTCCAGAACAGAGGCAACTACCCGGACAGAAATGGAAGCGCAGCCCTCTTCTTTTCTTTTTATAGTCAGTTTTCCCTTTTTGAGTCTTGTAAAGGGGAGTTCTGCCTGAAATTAGTTCAATCTGTTATCAGTCATTCTGGCCAGAATTACCGGTTTTATATTGAGGAAAATTATAAAGTCCTTACCAGTTTAAGGCATAGAAAAGAACTCACTTGGGAGATATTCCTCACCCAAATTCACAATCGTTTGTTCAAAGTCAATAGCTTGGGGCGCAAGTTATTTTTACTCTCGAGTCTGTTAGAATTGAAAAATTGCTAACGGTGGCACGCTCAACACATAAAGAAAGTTAATTTATTGACCAAGCAATGGTCTTTGAATTAATGGGGAACTTTACCCTACCATTACCGGAAACAAATCAAAACGGGTGAACAGGGTGGAAGTGCTCTAATATACAAACATTATGGCTTCTTCCCTTTATGTATGACGCCACATGTGACTTTATCCAATTTATTTTTATGTTTTTATCCTTTTAAATTCTAGTACTTACTATACCTACCATGTAACATCAGCTCCAATAAGATTAGTTAAATTTTAGTAAAAAACTGATTCTAGTTCTTGGTCGTCATCAAAGACTATGCTAATGTTATATTAATATTAAGTTCAGATGGGATCCGGTTTAGATGAATTTTAGTACACAAAATTCTCCTGCACACTTTCAGTTTTCATTGCAGCATTCTTCTTTTGCCTTAGTTTACTTTCTCTTACTTGTCAAATTATGAAACCGGAAAAAAAAAAGAAAAAAAAAGGTATTGCCTTTGGAGGGAATAGCATTTAAATTTCCTGGTTTTTGTTTGTCCCTTGATTTGATTGTGTCACTTCACGAATTCGTTTTGCTTTTCCTTTGCTATTGTTCCTGAACGAGCCTTAATTCATTAAAGGGGGAAAACAAATTCAGAGTTCTTAGTACTATGTACCAGTGTTTTCAAAGGCATGCCTTCACGCGCGTCGGAGCGAGGCGGCAGCAAATCGCCTCAAGGCGTCGTTTGTTTCACGAGTTGCACGTTTAGCGCGGGGAAGGCGTGAGGAGGCGTTTCAAGGCGCAGCGAGGCAGAGCAAGGCGCAACGAGGCGGAGCAAGGTGCGCCAGATCTGGACACTCAGAACTGGAAGAAATTTTGGGAGTCTGCAAATTGTCTGCGGCTCTGTGAGGAAGACGACTCGCGTGGTTTTGTTTTTAGGTTACTTGTAATGAAACGACGTCGTTTCCATTGAAGTGTTTAAAAAAAAAAACGTAAAGTGAAACGACGTCGTTTCACTTGGAGTGTGTTGAAAAAAAGAAAACACGTAAGTTTCTGTTTTTTTTTTCCTTCCCCGAATTTGTAATAAACTTAAAGCAAGAAGAATTAATATCTTCTTGCCTTTTCTATCTCCAGCCGACTGTAGCTTTTCTACTTACCTTTTTTTTTTTTCTTTCTAAATTAATATATTAACATATATATATATATATATATATATATATATATATATTGTATAGTACAAATATTAGTGAATGATATTAGTGTTGAGGAGTGGGATGAGTGAATTATGTTTCTGTTTTGATGTTGAACAAATATTTTATGTTTTGGGATTGATTATTATGCTTTGAATGACAATTAGTACTTGTATTTAATTGTTGGCACTAAAACTTGAACAGATAAAGATGAGTGCAACTTACAAGAGACGTGGACGATCTAGGAGATCGATTGAGTGATAGATGGAGATTCTTCCTGTCTTCGGATGCTGATCCTGAATAGAAGGAAGCTAAGACTCGTAAGGTCTATGGAACCGGTGTGGAACCAGCCTAAGACCCTCCGATGCCAAAGTAAGATTGTTTTCTAAGAGCTTTTGCTGTTGACAATACAATAGTACAAAAGTCAAGCTAAAAAGTCTTACCCCTGTATTGTAGTGAAGGGGCCTATTTATAAAGGGAGTTTTGGATGCTCTTAGTACTCACTTTCGATGTGGGACTCGTGGGAGGGCCCTATGAGGTTGACACGAGTCCTTAGATATTTCGGGCGGGTGCTTCGAGGTTGATTCTGCAGAATCGACAGGGGGTGCCGATTGTACACTGTGTTGGGCCTGAAGCGGCTGTTTGCTGCTTTGAGACAGTTCCATCGGTATATGATGCCGATTGTTCGAGGCCTTGGGTGAGTTTCTAAGATCCACGTGTCGTTGGGAGAGTAGAGGGTCAGATATGGTACAAACAGTAGTCCCCCAAGTTGCCGATTGAGAAGCTTTCTCGGTTGGGGACTTGAATCTGTTCTCGGCATTCTGATCCGAACACGATGGTCTCATTGTTGTCGATGATGGCATGTAGTCCCCCAAGTGCCCGAGCGAGTGAGCTTGGAAAAGCGACGGCATCAGGTACCGAATGGTTGCAGAGGCCAGTGGAAAGCCGTGGATGTGCGCCTACCGTTCGGCACGAGAGGTGATTGGGAAATCATCCAATGTGCGCCTACCGTTCGGCACGAAAGGTGATTGAGAAATCAGCCAATGTGCGCCTACCGTTCGGCACGAAAGGTGATTGAGAAATCATCCAATGTGCGCCTACCGTTCGGCACGAAAGGTGATTGAGAAATCATCCAATGTGCGCCTACCGTTCGGCACGAAAGGTGATTGAGAAATCATCCAATGTGCGCCTACCGTTCGGCACGAAAGGTGATTGAGAAATCATCCAATGTGCGCCTACCGTTCGGCACGAAAGGTGATTGAGAAATCATCCAATGTGCGCCTACCGTTCGGCACGAAAGGTGATTGAGAAATCAGCCAATGTGCGCCTACCGTTCGGCACGAAAGGTGATTGAGAAATAATCCAATGTGCGCCTACCGTTCTTCAGTGGAGTTGTGCGCGAAGGTAGCTAGATCTGCCACGTTCAGGAAGTTGAAGCGTCTCTGAGGAGTTGAAGCGTTTCAACTGACAATGTCTGCTCGTCTCCATGCATGCGTGACACGTGTCGGCATGGCTGTGAAGGGTCGCGTCGTTTCATATCCCGATGTGACGCTTCATTTCCCGATGCTAGATCGGCTTTATAAACATGAGGAGTGGACGAGGGTTGGAATACTTGGAGTTTTTTGAGAGCAAAGAGAGCTTGTGAGAGGCGATTTCCGGCGAGCGTGCGAAGGCTGAGTAGGCGATTTCCGGCGAGCGTGAACAAGGCGGAGGCGATTTCCGGCGAATTTGAACCACCGTGCAAACAAGGTATGTTGTTTTGCCTTTGATTGTGTATGAATCCAAGTGTTGAATTCAATGAATTTCGTTTGAATAAAGCATGAACAAGTATGAACGAGTATGAACATGGGTGTTTAGGTGGTAGAATAGGAATTTGATTCTAGCATAGCACTTAGTTGTCCTTCGTTTGTGTTTGTAGATGTCAGATACCAAATCCGAGGGTAGGCGTAGTCCGAGGGCATTTGAGGACGACTCGTCCTCGGGGAGGTCGGCCGAGGGGAGTGAGAGAGCCGATTCTGGGAGCTCTTCAGGCTGTGAGGTAGTGGAGGGGGCTGGAGTGCGTACCGAAGCTGGGGGCACTTCAAGGAGAGTGGTTGAAGGTGGTGAGGCTTCGACTTCGGGTCGTGAGGCCGAGGAGGGTATTGTGTCTGTTGCTGCCCCTGGCCAGGGGGTGCTGAGGGTTGTGAAGGGTAAGCAACGGATTCCGATGGCGAAGCCCAAGGAACCCTTGTTCGGAGTAGATGAGTTAGAGCCGAACACACTGACCGAGGCTGAGCTAGCGAGGATTCGGGCGGAGTTTAATATTCCGGAATCGGTAGGGATGCGAATTCCGGGGCCCTTAGAGTCGTTCAGTGATAATGACAAGGGCGTAGTCTTCTTTACTGACGTGTTTAAGCATGGGCTTCGGCTGCCGTTGAGACATTCGGTGCAGAAGATTTTGGCTGCGATCGGGTACGCACCGGGGCAGTACAATCCAAACTTTTGGATTACGTTGCTTGGGACGATCGCAGCGTTCAGCCTGGCTGGCGAGGGGGAGCCGAGCTACGAACAGTTTGCCCAACTGTACAGTGTGACGAGGGCAAAGAGTGCTGATAATGGGGGGTGGGTGCAGTCCAACTGTCTATCGGCAGGGCAGCGTGGACACTTTGTGATTGGGGTGCCGAGCTTCTAGAAGACGTGGCGTAAGCGTCGAGTAATTGTGTCTGGTGACTGGGAATCGGCACTAGGAGTAATCGTCGAGAGGCGAATCCCAACGACCTTCCAAACAGTCGGTAGGATAGGGCCTGCCATTCGGCAGGGGTGTTTGTGGGTTTTTTTTTTTTTTTTTTTTTTTTTTTTTTTTTTTTTTGACCGTTTGCATTCTTGTTTCAGTGTCCTTGAAACGGCCGGCCGCACCGATCCGAGAGGTAGAGGCGATAGAGCGGGTGCGAGTAAAGATTGCCGAAGAAGATCGCTTTTTTAAGGAGCTGCTCTACTTCCGGAATCTGTACAAGGCAGGCCTGATCGGTAGGGCTGAACACGATCGGAGGGTGAGGGAGGAAGAGGAAGAAGAAGCAAGGCAGAGTAAGAGATGCCGTTCGGCATGTACAATTTGTCCTTTGCTTAACTACCGTTTCCATACTGACTTTGGTGTGTTGCAGTGGCAGGTGGGCGCCCAATGAGTGAGGCGACGAGGAGGCGGCTTGAGGGGCAAGGGGTGCCGAAGCAGAAGAAAGGTCAGTCCCCCAGGCCGAAGAAGAAGAAGACGGCAGCGACAGCGGATGACCAGACGGTGGCCGATCGCCGTCGGGAGAAGAGGGCGGCCGAAGCCGAAGCCGTTCGGGAGATCCATCAACAAGTGACGGGCAAGAGAATGATCGAGGGTGCTCTCGATGCGACGCCGTTGCCGAAACGGCCTAGGGGTCCTACCGAGGGGATGTCGGTGTTGATCCCCGATGATGATGAAGAGGGAGAGGAGGGGCCGGTAAACATAGCTTGCCCTCGGAAGGCGGTGCCGTTTATCAACTGTATGATCGATGGCGCTCAGATGGAGCTTTCTGAGTTGGAGCAACTGTCGACGAAGACGTTGCGTGAGCAAACCGGTCGGGCCTTCCAACTGCAAGCAGCGGTACGTGTAGATTAGCCCCATTTGTTTCCGAGTTTGTGCGGGTTCGGTATGTACTGAATTTACAATGTGTGCAGGCTGATATGGAGATGTGGCTCTGCGCCAAGCGGGCTGTGAACGCTGCCGAACGGTACCAGAAGAAGTTTGACGAGGGCCGTTCGAAGATCGCTGATGCCGGAAAGCTCATCCAGGAGGCCGATCGGCGTGCCGAAGAGAATGCTGCGAAGATTGCAGAGCTATCTTCGAAAGTGGCAGCAACGGAGTTGGAGCTGGTTGCGGCGCAGGAGGCAAAGGCTGCAGTGGAGGCGGTGTTGGTAGCGGCCGAACGGTCGCAGGCCTGGGAGCTGGAGGAGGCGAAGGCGAAAGCCGTTGCCGAATACCGTTCCATGGAGGAGTTCACGCTGATGCTGGACAAAGAGGTCATGGAGCAGTGTGATGACCTGCTGTACCGATTCAAGCGGTACAACGTTGATAAGAGGCTGAACATGAACTTCCTCCGAGATCCGCCGCCGTTGCCGGAAGGGGTGACCGAAGAGATGGTGGAGGCCTACAAGGGTGAGGATGCCGAGCCCGAGGAAGCCGATGAGACCGACTCCAGTAGTGAGGAGGAAGAGGGCCACCCTGCGCCGAACGTGAGCAGGGCACCAAATGCCGAAGCGTTGGTCACTGCCGAGCCCGTACCTGCCAACGAAGAAGCTGCCGATCCTCCGGCCCCTTAGACCAGATTGTTCTTTGTATTTTAGGGAAATGTATAAACAATATTTTTGAAATATGCCGAACGGCATTTTGTTGATACAGTTTGCCCTTCAGTGGCTTTTATATATGTTCTTTTTGCTTTGGTTTAATCTGTTTATCTCCGTTATTCTGTATGTGTGCATGCCGTATGTAGAATATTCTTGATAAAATATTGCTGTATGGTGAAGTCGTATGTATAGAATAGGGAGTGTATTGAAATAAACCGGTTACAAATATAACGACTGGAGGTCAAGACCGAAGGTGTGATCACTTATAGTAGTATTTGAGATGCTCGATGTTCCAAGGGTGGCCGAGGGTTTGACCATCGGTACCACGTAATCGGTAGGTTCCTGGTCGGCAGACGGTAACGACCTCGTAAGGGCCTTCCCAAGAAGGGCCAAGAGTGCCTTCGTTGGGGTCCTTGGTGGCGAGAGAGACTTTGCGTAAGACCCAGTCCCCCACGTTCAGCGATCGGCGTTTGACGCGCAAGTCGTAGTAGCGAGAGGTCCTCTGTTTGTAAGCAGCGTTCCGAAGCTGAGCCTGGAAACGGTGTTCATCGATGAGGTCCAGGTTGAGCGTGAGCAAGGTTTCATTTCGCTGTGGCTTGTAAGATGCCGTTCGGCACGAGGGTGCGTTGATCTCGACCGGGACAACAGCTTCGGTACCGAAGGCAAGGGAAAAGGGGGTTTCGCCAGTCGACCGTCGGTAGGAGGTGTTGATGGCCCATAATGCTTCTGGTAGTAAATCGGGCCAGGCGCCCTTTGCTGCCCCGAGTTTCTTCTTCAGTGTTTTCTTGATGATCTTGTTGATGGCTTCAACTTGGCCGTTCGATTGTGGATGCGCTGGAGATGCGAAGAACAAGTTGATGCCGAATCGGTGGCAGAGGTGCCGGAACTGAGAGGAGTCGAACTGTTTTCCGTTGTCGGTGATGATTGCGTTCGGGAGACCGAATCGACAAATGATGTTCTTCCAAACGAAATGTTCAACTCTCGCAGCAGTGATGGTTGCCAAGGCTTCGGCTTCGGTCCATTTTGTAAAGTAGTCGACGGCGACAATGGCGTACTTGAGCTGTCCCGTTGCTTGGGGCATGGGACCGATGAGATCTAAACCCCATTGAGCGAAGGGCCATGGGCTGACAATCGGAGTAAGTGATTCGGCGGGTAGTTTTGGAACAGAGCCGAAACGTTGGCATTGATCACACCTCTGGACGAGTGTGGTGGCATCTGTATGGAGGGTCGGCCAATAGTACCCCTGCCGAATGGTCTTGAAGGCCAGGGACCGAGCGCCAGAATGGTCTCCGCAAGCCCCTTCGTGAATCTCCCGTAAGACGTAGTTTCCCTGCTGCGGGGTCATGCACCGAAGCAATGGCAAGGAATGGCCACGTCGATAGAGGATTTGATTCATGATCAAGTAGCGTGCCGATCGGCGGCGGAGAGTCTTGGCCTCAGTTTTGTCGGTCGGTAGCGTGCCACTGGTGAGGTAGGCGAGGATTGGATCCATCCAACTCGGATCCTGCCGAACGGCATGTATCTCAGCTTCGGAGGTGCTGCGCCGAGCGAGGATTTCGATTGGGACGTGGCGACCGACGTTGTCGTCAATTGCCGAGGCCAATCGTGATAGGGCATCGGCATGGCTGTTCTCGGATCTGGGGATCTGCTGAACCTGATACGCGTCAAAGTGATGTAGCAATCGGCGGGCATGCGTCAAGTAGGCAGCCATCGAAGTATCCTTGGCTTCGAATTCAGTCAGTATCTGATTGACGACAAGTTGTGAGTCGCTGCATATTTTCAGCTGCTGAGCGCCCATTCCCTTGGCAAGCCGAAGGCCCGCCAAGAGAGCTTCATATTCGGCTTCATTGTTGGAAGCTTGGAATTGGAATCGGATGGCATATTCGATGGTTGTCTGATCAGGGGCTTTTAGTACTAGTACAGCTCCGCTGCCCTGTCGGTTAGACGAGCCATCCACATAGAGAGTCCAGATGGGAATCGACGGGCTAAAAGGCCCTTCGGTCGGATGAGCAACGGTGGACGCCGAAGCCGATGTTTGGGCGATGTCGTCCGGACGGTCCTCGTCGGACGTAGTCATTTCAGAGATGAAGTCCGCTACGGCTTGGCCCTTCTCGGCAGGCCGAGGGTGATAGCGGATGTCGAATTCGCCGAGTTCAATGGCCCACTTCACCAGCCGACCGGATGTTTCTGGTTTTTGTAGGATTTGGCGCAGAGGCTGGTTGGTGAGGACAACTATACTGTGAGCTTGGAAATACGGCCGAAGCTTGCGAGCTGAGAGGACGAGAGCGTAAGCAAGCTTTTCCAACTCAGGGTACCGAATCTCGGCGTCCTGCAAGGCGTGGCTAGTATAGAAAATTGGGAGCTCGATGCCGTTCGGCTTGCGAATGAGTACGGAGCTCAATGCCGTTGCGGAAACTGATAAGTAGATAATTAATTCTTCGCCGGGAAGAGGAGTGGATAGTAAGGGCGCTCTGCTCATGTAGGCCTTGAGGTCTTGAAAGGCTCGATCGCATTCAGCAGTCCAGACAATCTGCCGTTTGCTTCCCTTGAGGGCTTTGAAGAAAGGGGCACATCGATCGGTAGCCTTGGATATGAATCGGGCCAGGGCGGCGACACGGCCTGTAAGGCTTTGAATATCCTTCTGCGTCTTCGGTGTCTGCATGTCGAGTAATGCCTTGATTTTTTCAGGGTTGGCCTCAATTCCCCGTTGGCTGATCATGAAGCCAAGAAATTTACCCGAGGAGACGCCGAAGGCACACTTGCTTGGGTTCAGACGCATGCGGTACTTCTTGAAGACATCGAACATGAGGGAGAGGTTATGGAGATGAGAATCGGCTGTTTTGCTTTTGACCAGCATGTCATCTACATAAACTTCCATCGAGGTGCCGATGAGTTCAGAGAAGATTTTGTTGACCAAGCGTTGGTAGGTTGCCCCAGCATTTTTCAGGCCGAACGGCATGACGTTGTAACAGTAGAGTCCTTTGTCGGTGATGAATGCCGTGTGTTCGCGATCGGCAGGGCTCATAAATATCTGGTTGTACCCTGAGTATGCGTCCATGAAGCTGAGAAGTTCATGGCCTGCCGTTGCGTCTACCATCTGATCGATCCTTGGCAGAGGAAAGCTGTCCTTGGGGCAAGCCTTGTTGAGATCGGTATAGTCCTGACACATTCGCCAGGCGCCGCTCGATTTTTTGACCAGGACCGAATTTGCCAGCCAAATTGGGTAGGTGACCTCCCGGATGAAGCCGATTGTCCGTAGTTTCTCCACTTCAATTCTCATAGCCTCGTACCGTTCGGCATCATAGGCTCGGCGTTTCTGCCTGATGGGCTTGAAAGTGGGACAGATGCTGAGTTTGTGGCTGATGACGCTTGGGTCGATGCCAGGCATGTCATCGTATGACCAGGCGAAGACTTCTGTGTTGGCGCGCAAGAAGGCTATGAAATCGGTACGCAGAGCCGAAGTCAAAGTAGTGCCGATTCGGACCTGTCGGTCGGGCTGTGCTTCGGAGAGAGCGACCGATTCCAAATCTTCGATGGGTTGTGCCTGTGGGGTGACGGCCTCATCCCTGGGATCATCCGGTTTGTCTGTCCCCTTGCCGTTCGGTACTGTCATTCTGGTAGAAACAGTGTACGCTTCGCGAAGCGTAGCTCTGGCCGATTCCTTGGTTGCCGAAACGTAACAAGTCCGTGCACTCAATTGGTCCCCCCGCACCTGGTCGACACCAGCGTGTGTGGGGAACTTGAGGAGGAGCATGTGTGGCGACAGCATGGCCTTCATCCCTGTGAGCGCCGTTCGGCCGATTATGGCGTTATATGCCGTTGGGCAGTCGACTACCAGGAAATGGGTGTAGATGATCATTCGTCGGGGGATGGTGCCGATGGCGAGTGGGAGCTGAACACTGCCGATCGGCTGAATAACGTCGCCCGAGAAGCTGAGGAGAGGAGTGATCTCTTTGTTCAGGTGCCGACGGTCTATACCGAGGGCGTGAAATGCATCGGCAAAGAGCACATTGACCGAACTGCCAGTGTCGATGAGGATTCGGCCCACGTCAAAGTCCGAAATATCGGCCCTTATGATCATTGGATCGGAGTGGGGGAAGATGATGCCTCGTTCTTCCTCCTCAGAGAAGGTGATTGGTTCCCAGCCGTTTCGCTGAAACTTGTCGTTACGTCCTCCCGCTACACTGAGGATCTGGGGATGCTGAACGGCGCGAACGTAGTTCTTGACGGATCGGTGGCTGGCTTCGGCAATGGGTGCCCCTCCACTGATCATATTGATCTTCCGAATCTTCGATTTGTCCGATACCGGTTTGGGGCTTAAATACTGATCCAGCTTGCCCTCGTTGATGAGGCGTTCGACAATTTTTCAAAGGGCGATACAGGATTCGGTGTCGTGGCCGTTGTATTGGTGGTATCGGCAGAAGACGCCTGTGTCCTTCTCGTTCTGTCGAGGAAGCTTCCGGTTGCTCGGCTTCGGTATCATTTCACCTTCTGTCATGAGGACATGTTCGTAAGTAGTGTTGAGCAAGGTGAAAATTTCCTCTGGCCGATTCTTCTTCGGATCCCCGAAGGCGTTTCGCCTGTCGGAGTCCTTTCCCTTTTTATTGTTGTCCTGCCGATCCCGGAAGTGGTCCTTTCGTTTGTTTCGGGGCTCGTAAGGAGCAGATTCAGGGAGTGCCGTTCGGTAGGGGGCCGGATCCGTAGTCCGATTTGCTGGGAACCGGTCATAGCCTTGTGCCGAAGGTCTATCGGCTGTTGCCGCTTTGTTTGTTATGGCCGAAGCTGATCCCTTGGAGTTGAAATGTTCGGCTTTGGCGTGGATGGCTGCCTGCTTCATTAATTCAGAGTAGGTTGTCCAGTTGCTGCTGTGGACCAGATACCGAAATTGGGACGACCGAAGGCCGCTTTTGAAGGCACCGAAGGCTGCCCTATCATCAGTTTCGGGACATCGGGAATATTCATGGCTGAACCTGGCCACGAACTCCCGTAGTGGCTCATCGTCTTGCTGCCGAACGGTATAGAGATCATCGGCAGAATATAGACGGTCGGTCTGAATCATAAAATGGTTGAGGAATGTCTGATTCAACTGGTCGAATGAGTCAACCGTACCTGGCTCCATTCGGTAGAACCAATTCAGTGCAGCTCCGGTCAGGGTGGAGGGGAACAGTAAGCATTGGCCTTCATCTGTCAGTCCTTTGCAACCCAGAGCTGATTGGAAGGTGTGAATGTGAGTGACGGGATCTTCCACGCCGGAGTAGAACGATATTCGGAGGGCCTGAACCTCCTTTTCGTGTCTGAAAGTTCGGATGCGATTGGTGAACGGCCCTGGCTGTACCGTCCCCCAAGTTGGTGTCAGAGCCTGCTTCTGTTCTTCCTCGATGCGGTTCATCTTCTGGAGGAGGAGACGAATGGTAGGATCGGTAGAGGGGAGATCGTTACCGAAAGGCTCCCTTGTTTCTTTCTCTGCACGCCGACCAGAGTGGTGGCCCTGAGTTTCCTGACCTGCCGTTCGGCTTGGGCTCCTCCTATAACCTCCGGCATGCTGATCGTTTTCTCTGTTCGATCTATGGCTGTGGTGCTCCTTCGAGGGTCTTGTTGATCGGGAGGAGCTAGTGGTTCCTGGTGAGGGTGGGACGTAGTCTGATTCATCCGTTTCCTCCAAGCCGACTGCTCTGTATCGTTGGCGCAAGGGGGATTTAGGTCCGAGCGCCTCCAACTGCCGATCGCGGAGTTTTGCTCGGATCTGGATGGGTGAGGGCTGCCGTTCCCTGCGTTCGTTGATCCTATCGCGACAATCGGAGTAGACTCGATAGTCTGGGTGGCGCTCCTTGGGGGCGGGTACGAACAGTCTTCGGGAGGCAGTTGGTTTGTCTGCAGCTTGCTGTTTCCCTTTATCCTGAGCGCTAGGCTTCCGTACGCTCTTAACTGACTTTTCCTGCCGAAGCTGTATGGTTCGCTCCAGACTGTTGTGCAGTTGGGTTGACTGGGTTTGCTGATCGTGCAGTTGCTTCTGGGTGTCATCGAGTTTGGAGGCGAGGATATTGTTGTGTTCCTGCATTCTCGCCATTTCCCGCTGAAGGGTCTCCATGCGAGCTTCCAGAGTGGTTGGCCGAGCAGGCGCCTCTGGCCGCGGTGTCTGAAGTAAGGGGGCCAGACTTGGCTCACCGCCGAGGCCGATGATGGGCCCATCGGCAGGGAGGGCCGAAGATGGATTCATTTTTTGGTCTCAGAGTTTCTTTTGAGATATGGGTTAATCGATAAGCGATTCCCACAGACGGCGCCAATCTGTTGGCACTAAAACTTGAACAGATAAAGATGAGTGCAACTTACAAGAGATGTGGACGATCTAGGAGATCGATTGAGTGATAGATGGAGATTCTTCCTGTCTTCGGATGCTGATCCTGAATAGAAGGAAGCTAAGACTCGTAAGGTCTATGGAACCGGTGTGGAACCAGCCTAAGACCCTCCGATGCCAAAGTAAGATTGTTTTCTAAGAGCTTTTGCTGTTGACAATACAATAGTACAAAAGTCAAGCTGAAAAGTCTTACCCCTGTATTGTAGTGAAGGGGCCTATTTATAAAGGGAGTTTTGGATGCTCTTAGTACTCACTTTCGATGTGGGACTCGTGGGAGGGCCCTATGAGGTTGACACGAGTCTTTAGATATTTCGGGCGGGTGCTTCGAGGTTGATTCTGCAGAATCGGCAGGGGGTGCCGATTGTACACTGTGTTGGGCCTGAAGCGGCTGTTTGCTGCTTTGAGACAGTTCCATCGGTATATGATGCCGATTGTTCGAGGCCTTGGGTGAGTTTCTAAGATCCACGTGTCGTTGGGGGAGTAGAGGGTCAGATATGGTACAAACATTAATTATATTTAAAAGATTGTTATGGTTCAATAAGAATTAGTTGTACAATTTAATTGTATTGTATTATTCATAAATTTTTCTTACTAAAATAAATTAATGTTCAAAAGGCTTACGCTTCAATGCTTCAAGACTTACGCCTTGCGTAGCGCTACTAAAAACGCCTCGCCTTTGAAAACATTGCTATGTACTACTAGTTTTATAAGCAAAAGAATTTGAAGAGTTTTACCCAAAAAAAAAAGAAAAGGAATTTGAATAGCAACTGGCCTCATTCATTACCAAAAGCGCAAAAGGTATAAGGTGCGTCTTTTTTATTTTTTTTTTATAAACAAAGGGGACAAAGCCCCAGGAACAAACACCTAAGAGACCTTAGAACAAATCAAACGGGATCTGGGAATCCCAATCAAGTCCTCATCCAACAGGTCACTTGCCCAAGGAGGAGCAATATCAAAAACACAAACACCAAGGTCCAGGTTGTGACTCCAGTTAGCAAGCCTATCTGCGACGCAGTTTATCTCTCTGTAAATGTGTAGGACCACACAATCCCCAACTTGCTTCATTAGATCACAGCAGCTATTAATTAAGGGAGCAAGAGGATGGCATTCCAAGTGATCAACTTTGTGGATAAGCTGAACAGCCACAGCCGAGTCCAACTCCAGCCCCTTTGCCACTGCCAGCTTCAGACTAAAATATAAACCCCAACACTCAACGTCCAACACCTGGCCTATTCCCAGGTTCACAGAGAAGCCGCTTATCCACTTACCATGCTCATCTCTGATAACACCTCCAGCCCCAATACAACCTGAGGCCATACGCTTGGACCCATCGACATTGAGTTTACAATAGCCAGTGCTAGGAGGTACCCAGACAAAGAAAGCATGAACTTTCTCACTGTGCCCAGTGCTATTATGGATGACTTGGATCCATTCATTAGCAGCAGAGACAATTACACGTCTAGGAGTATAAGGGAGATCCTCTTTATCCTTAAAGATGTAATTGTTTCGCCACTTCCAAATGTACCAACAGGTGAAGGCAAAGACAACACTCCAAGGTAGCTGACCAGACCAATTACCTTTAGCAAAAATATTGCTCAGGAGCCAAGATTGAGTGTCAGCAAGGAAGAAGTGGGGGTTGTGGTTGGGCTGGAGGATGGAATTCCAAACAGAACGGGCTCGAGGGCAATCCCTAAGGATGTGAGAAAGAGACTCAGAGAACCAACCACACACATCGCAGGCAGGGTCCACAGCAATCTGTCTAATAACTCTCTGCTCATTGGACAAGATTTTACCATGAAGCAACAGCCAGAGAAAGAAGTGGAGTTTAGGGGGCAACTTCATTTTCCAAAGGACTTTCCAGGGCAAAGAATCATCACCATGGTTTCTGAAAAGCAAATTATAGGCTGACTTAACTGTAAAGATACCGTTGGAAGTAGGAGACCAAATTTGAGTATCCTGCATACCATTAAGGCAACAAATAGGATGGCAAGTAATCTGTTGTACAAGGTCCTCAGAAACCACAGTTCTAAGCTTAATAATATCCCACCAACCATCTTTAAAGAAATTAGAGACAGAGCAGTCCTGCTCAATGGGGTTCAAGGTCCCAGTATGCTCTAGGAGAGTTTTGTCAGAGAGCCATTTGTCTTTCCAGAACAAAGTCCGATCCCCCATACCAATACGCCAAGATAAACCTTTGGATAAAAGGTCAGACCCGTAAAGAATGCTTTTCCAGGTAGAAGAGCAGGTAGCCTGGGTCTTAAGAGAAGGATAAAAAATAGAGCGATTTTTCAGATATTTGGCCTCAAAGATTTTAGTCCATAGGCTATCTTCCTTCTTGTGGATTCTCCAACTAAGTTTAGCAAGCAGGGCTTGATTCATAATAGAAGACCGCTTAAAGCCCAAGCCTCCCTTGCCCTTAGGCATACACGCAAGGTTCCATTGGCACAGAGGGATCTTGCTTTTCTTTTCAGTGCCTCCCCAGAAGAAGTTTCTATTCAACCGATCCAAGTCATGACAGATGCTTGCAGGTAACTTGATGGTTTGCATTGCATAGATTGGAATGGCTGAGGTGACCGATTGGATGAGAGTGGCCCTTCCTGCGTAATTAAGGTGCGTCTTTTTGTTTCAAACCACTGATGATTATATCAAAACATCATAGCAACAATTTGATCCATAGAAAGCGCAATAAACAGCGGCATATCTTCCTTGACGTAAACATCTTGACAAATCTGACTAAACAATAGGAATGAAACATAATTACAATTTTTCAAAGACATAAAAAAGTCGAGAATACAATGTAGGTTAACCGACCACTCTTGAGTAAACAAAGTAATCATTTTCAAAACCCAACTGAATCAAGTTTAAAATCAATTCCAAAGTCAGCAGAATAACAAAATATGAGCCAGGGGAACAGAATACTGTATAGTATAGAACGGAGCCAAGGCTTAGCTCTTCAAAATCTCAATCACAAACAAAGATAAAGCCAGTTGGTTTATCACATTTTCCCGGAAAAGAAAACAAAGCAATCAATATAATTTACAGAGACAACGCCAAAACCCCAACCTAAAATTTTTCTATATCAAATTTACCAACATATATTTTCCAACACTACTACAAAAAGGGAAAAAGACGACCAGAAAACAACGACGGAAGAAAAAAAATACCGTCGTTGTATTTAGAAAGACGACAGTAACAGAAAAATGACGTGGATCATCTACTTAAACACCCAAAAAATCGAGATCTGCTTGGGTATTTCTAAAACACGACGCATCAAACTTAAGAAGTGTCATCTTATTAAAGATGTTTTCTCTTGACTTAAATTCTAACCTCAAAATCAACGACAACATGTAGGAATCCATCGACGTAGAAATTAAAAACGATGATTTACCAAAATTGCCGCCGTGTTAACTTCTAGGTAAACAAGACCAACTATTCTTAATCAACATCGTATAACTTTAATAAAATCCACGTTGGTATATTAGTAACTAGAGCCGTATTCAAGCCATGTACCATGACGGTAAAGATAAACGTTTTATTATATATGTACTACGACAGAATTTATAAAACTAATGTAGTATAGGGTTCTGGGAACCACGACACTAGAAGAGTAGATAACGACCTCTAAATGCAAAAATATCCACGTCGTATTTTTACTATATCAAAACGATTTAAATTTGTAAACCACGACGGTCGGTTTCTTCACTTATAGCGTTGTATAACATTTCTTTACCACGTCGATCTTTTGAAAAGTACTGTCGTATTTATTTCTTTTATACGTCTACCTTATCTATAAACCGTCGTCTTAATTTTATTTTATTTTAAAGATTTTTTTGGATTTTGGTAGCCTACAACGGTAGATGAACAAAATGACAAGAGATATAGAAAACCGTCGTAACTGAGAATTGCAAATGAGATCCCAAGAGATATGAAATCATACCAGTGGGAGCTATGTTCCTCATCATAATCGAACCACCAATATGTGAAAGACGATATTTTAGACATTGATGATGTATGTGTCTTTGTGTCTTTGAGATACACAAAGGCACATATGCATCAAAATCCAAACTATTTGCCTCTAAACCAAACCAGACCTTTAGAGAGAGAGAGAACTGAGAAAGACAATTTTTTGAAAGTTAACGATGTGTGTGTTTTTGTGTCTTTGAGATACACCAAAACACATACATCGTTAACATTCAAATTATTGCCTCCAGAGAGGTGAGAGAGAGCAAAGGCCAGAAGAATGCGATTTTATTTGAACTTGGAACCTTAAGTGACAAGAAAAGCCCCAATTTAAAACAATCATCTTTTCTAACCACGTCGGTCACATTATCGACTGTGTCGTCAAATACTCAAACTACAAGGCGCTTATTTTTTATTAAGCGCTGTATTAAAAAAGCATTTCAGACGTCAATTTTCATAAATTAAAGGTCGTTCTAAATGTCTGTTTTCATGTCGGTATTGTTGAATATACGGTCGTTGTGTTTAAAACTGAACACGACGGGCTACGTCGTTTTGGAAGAACTAATGGTCGTGTGATTTCATATAAACATGGCGTTTTCGAAAAAGTAGGGGTCGTATAAAGTGTTGTACCAGGACTGTAACTTAATTTATATCACTGTATAAAAATAAATACTAGGGCGGTTCCTATTAATAGCGTCGTGTTATGAAGCGGTTCGTCAATATTTAAACTTTTTGCCTTACTTGACCTACACTTTTACTATTTCCAAACCCGAGAAAAAATTTCACGCTTCTCTCATTTCTCCTTCCCAAAGCGCCGTGTCTGAATCTCATCGTCTTCCTCTCCTCTTCGTCTTCGTCTTTGAACTGAAACTCCCAACTCTAAGAGAAAACTTTCATTGGACACAAAAGGTAAGCATTTCTCACTTTCTTTGTTCCTGTTTTGCATGTGCATATCATTATAGGTTTTTGTTTTGAAAATCTTTTTATGTTTTTTCTGGCAAAAATCATTTTACGTTTTTCCAAGTTTGATAAAATATACAGACAAAGAACGAAAGTGTTTAGGACCACTACTCTATTTTTTGTATTTCAACTAAATAAGACGACAGTGGCTTCTTATTTACGTGGTTTGAATCACAAACCACGACGGTAATTAACTACCGTCATGAAAAATTTTATTACGTAAGTTGTTTTGATCCTAGCGTCATGTGAAATTATGTACTAAATTGTTTTTTTTTAATTTAAATGACCGTCCTTTTTTCTATAACCACAGTCTCTCAAGCGCAATTTGTGAAAATCATTATAGGTTTTTGTTTTGAAAATCTTTTTACTTTTTTTCTGGTGAAAATCATTTTACATTTTTCCAAATTTGATAAAATATAAGGACAAGAACGAAAGGGTCTGGAACCACTTCTCTGTTTTTGTATTTCATCTTATCAAGACGACGGTATCTTATTACTAACGTCGTTTGAATGGTCAAACCACGACGGTAGTTAACTACCGTCGTGATAAATACCTATTATGTCTGTAATTCTGATATAGTGTCGTGTGAAATTTAATACATTGATTTTTTTTTTTTAAAACGTCATTTTTAGTAATTGAAAATCTAAAATATTTTCACCTAAAGGTTTGAGTCTGGAACCACTACTCTGTTTTTTGTATTTATCTTACTAAGATGACAGTGGCTTATTATTCATGTCGTTGAATTTTTAAACCACGTCAGTAATTAACTACCGTTGTGATAAATTTTTTATTACATCGATTGTTATTATCTAGCATCGTGTGAAATTGAATACTACGTCAATTTTTAAAAATAACCTTCATTTTTATTATTTGAAAATCTAAAATATTTTCACTTGCAGGTTTACTAGAGGCACTGGCGGACCCAAGAATTTTTCAGGGAAGGGGCAATTTTTAAAACGCTAAAAGCTCAACAACAAAAAACACCAAAAAGATAGACAACCAAATACCTTAGAATTTCCTATCAAAAAATATATATACCTTAGAATTTAAACAATACTAATGTCATTTGTAATTCATAGAAAAAAAAATATATAACATTACAATTAAGTTACAATTGTTCACCGCGAGCTTTCATATCACAAAAACAATGACAATATTTTATACAAACTTGGTTTCTTTTTTTTCTTTTTCTTTTTTTAATTTTTAAATAATGCAATTTTATACGTACTTGATCGATATTAACATTGCAGACTTGATAGATAATTAATATTGCAGCCCTACAAATTTATGCAAGGACAATCCTTATTTAAGGCCCAATTTGTTTTTCATCCAATGACCCAATTGATTTATCATATACTAAATAGCATGTAGGAATTGCAGTCGCACTCACATGTTTATTCATCTTTTCTTTTGGGGGCCTTGTACAACATGACGTCGTTTTGCTCAGAACTTAAAAAACAAAAGGCCAGCGGCTGTGATGCGCACGCAGCAAAAGAAAGGAACCCAGCAAGTTTGCTTAAGCTTTTTTTCAAACACTTGGAGTGCAGTGTTGGAAATCAAATCTTATAATTGAAGGATTGTAAATATTGTAATTGTCTTTCCTATATTATTAGGCCCCAAGATTTATGGGTCAAACCTAGATTGTAGCCTTAATTAGGAATTATGCTAGAATAGGAGATTGTAAACCTAGTATATAAAGGATAGTATTATGTACAGAAGAATATCAATAACAGAACCTATTATTCCATCTCTTTTATTTTTTACATGCAGCAGCAGCCAGAGCAGAGGTGCAACTCCAGCAGCTTTATTGGAGATTTCCGACGATTGGAGGTGCAGGTGCACCTCCTTGCGCCTGCACAGGTCCGCCACTGACTAGAGGTATCAAAAAGATTGCCAAACAAAGTTTCTGATTCAGGTCGTTTAGCAAATCTTCCATGATCTCTATATCGCATGTGAATTCAAACAAGAATAAATAAATAAATAAAGAAAAAAAAGAAAAAAACGAAGAAAAAAAAAGAGCAAAAGGAAAAGCAAGAATGAAACGAATGTAAAGAAAAGTCAATGACAATAAGAGTAGATGATTCAAAATGAAGTCAACGACAATAAAAAAAAATTAAAACGGAAAGAGTGTACCGAATGTAAAGAAAATCTTGCGCTCTTTGTAAAGACGCTCCCCGGTAATGGCTCCAAAAATTGCTTGCTAAACCCAATTGCAGGTTGTTGCGCAATAGTAAATCTCGGAAGTCGAGTATCGTATCCACAGAGAGCGGTGTTAAAGTGCACAAAATTCGTAAGATAATTGTAACAAGAAGAACAAGATTAAATTATTAGAAGAAAATTCAATAATAATAAAGCACTAAGACGTCGAGGTTCCACCTTCAAAGTACATATGTAATCCCATTAGTTTAATTCTCACTATGATTGTTCACAATTAAAACCCAATTTAATTTCGTTTAGAAAGAATTTCAATGAAATCAAAACAATGTACTAATTTTTCTTAAATCTCAAAAGCATGGATGTTTTTATTAAATTATAGGAAAAGCATGATTGAACCTATGAATAAGATTATCAAGCACCCATAAATCGATCAAAGAGAAAAAATAGAATTAAATTGAACAAATCCATAAATAAGAATTTAACATTAAAGCGTCGTTCGAATCAAACTAACGAAACCACATAGTATCTTTAAGGTTTTCCCCCTAGCCTTAGCTAGATAGTTAGTTCTCCATAACAAAGAAAAATAACTCTAGAAAAATAAAGTGTTTTGAGCTAAAAGCAGAATATTTGAGACAGAGCGAGTAGCACTCCTTTTATATCAATCAAACCCTAACCACTTAGGATTTATTATCTTCCTGGAATTGCCCTTTGTATTCTCCTATGCATGCACGTCATCTTTCTCTTCTTCTTTTTTTTATTTTATTTTCTTTTGCATGTTAGCTTCCTCTTTTGATAATTCATTGATTTCTTACTTAGCACGTGATGAGTCTCCAACCAATTGGCTTAGTTTTCTCTTTTACTTCATCTCGTTTGCACTCCAATAAACTGCCCACATGATTCCAATATTATTTGCCTACATAAAATTTGCCCAAAGTCAATGCAAAATAATTTTAAACTTTATTTATCAATTAAAAATGTAGTAGACCAAAATGAATAAATTAGTAAACAAATATGCTCTAAGGTATATTTTAGGGACATAAACGATGCACTTTTCAGCTATTATTAGTTTATATTCCTTACAACTTAAACAATCAAACATGATTTTAAGTATACATTGACTTATTGAGGTATCAATATTGGTATAAATTGTATCTTGTACTAAAATTGGATTTTCATATTTTGATTTGTTGGGAATTTGGTTTTCTAGTATTTTTTATTGAATCCAAATGTGGGGTACTTCCTAATATAAGGAAAAAATAAAAAAGGCAATGGGCAGCCCGTGGGTGGGCTGGCTTGGCCCGAAAGCCCACTTAGACCTGGCCCTATGGGCGAGCTCGGGCCGATCCCTTTCAAACCTCGACCCGGCTTGAAAAAAGTAAAAGTCCGACAAGGCAAGGCCCGGCCCAACCCCAAAAAATTAGGTCGGTTGGGGTAGCCGACGGAATTAGTATCCTAGTACCACAACTGGTACCTTGGGGGTGTAAATTGGATTGGAAAATTCAGTTCCGACCAATTCCGGTCCAAAATTTTCCAAAAAATTCCGACTCCGACACATCCGATATCCGAAAGTGCCGAAATCCGATTTTTCCGATAAAATTCGAATCGGAATCGGAATGTATCTGTAAATTCCGATCCGAAAAATTATAAACTACTCCGAACTCATTCCGATCCAATTTTTCCGATTTTTTTTTCTGAAAATTCCGAAATTTTAATTATAATTACATTGTTTTTTGTTTATAGGTCTTATATATGTTTTATTTCAGTACTCATTGTTCACCCGTTTTGATTTGTTTCCGGTAATGGTAGGGTAAAGTTCCCCATTAATTCAAAGACCATTGCTCGGTCAATAAATTAACTTTCTTTATGTGTTGAGCGTACCACCGTTAGCAATTTTTCAATTCTAACAGACTCGAGAGTAAAAATAACTTGCGCCCCAAGCTATTGACTTTGAACAAACGATTGTGAATTTGGGTGAGGAATATCTCCCAAGTAAGTTCTTTTCTATGCCTTGGACTGGTAAGGACTTTACAATTTTCCTCAATATAAAACCGGTAATTCTGGCCAGAATGACTGATAACAGATTGAACTAATTTCAGGCAGAACTCCCCTTTACAAGACTCAAAAACGGAAAACTGACAATAAAAAGAAAAGAAGAGGGCTGCGCTTCCATTTCTGTCCGGGTAGTTGCCTCTGTTCTGGACTGGACTGGGTGTGTCTATGCTGGACTGGACTCTGAACAGCTTCAACTGTTAGGCTTCGGCTGCAAATCGATACCAAAGCTTGAGTTTGGCAGAGCTTTAATCTATTTCAAGCCCTGGACGGCTTTTGGATGGGCAGAACTGGGACTTCTCCAGTCTGAAAGGGGCAGAAGTGGCTGGACTTGAGCTGGAGGTGTACTGTAGTACCAGTGCTGCTCAATCAGGGTTTTCCATAAATTTGTTGAGGTTTTCGTATTTGAGAAAACTCAACCTCTGCTTGTCTTGGCTTTTGCTGAACCAAATTTGTAACGAGAGAAATCTCGTTATTGTTGACTTGTGAACTGGGATTCAAATCAGAAGTAGTGATCTAACTGCCTTTGCTGAGAGAAAAACAGGATGATTCTGCAAGCTTGTTGAAAAGCTTTTGAATTTGAAGTACTTCAAACTCTGAGTCTGTTGGAACTTGTTTGGGATTTTTGTGATCAAGTGATCATTTGAGTGTTTGTCTTTTGACTGAGTTTTTGGTTGTGTTGATTGATTGTCCTTCCTCTGTTCACCCTCTCTTGTATATATAAGAAATGTTTTTAAGAGTGGGCGGCAAGTAATCAAAAGATCTTTTTAATTTTTAATTGAAACAAACAGGGGTTCCATCCATTTTCTGGCAAGTAAACACTCAACGATCAGTTTCTGAGGTGACTGCTTCTGTATTTTTTATGGGGCGCCATGCCTGTTCTTCCATTTCAACTGCTTTTGCAAGAGTCTGCAAGTTTGAGATGGTAAGTTCTCAGCTTTTGAACAGCTCCCTGTTTCCTGTTTATCTCCTTTTTATAAAAGCAGAGTCTGCTTATCCCTTGAGAATGGCGTTTTCTTTGGAACAGAAAATATCTTTTGAATATTTAAAACGGGGTTTGATCTCCTGGCCACTGAGTTTTTTCTCAGAGACGTTCTTCTTTCATACCTGCCCCTGTTCCATTTTCAATTTCAGCCGAGATTATTGACTTTTCCAAGTCAGTAATCACATGGGTATGTTTCTTATATATATATTTTTCTTTTTAATCAAAACTGTCAAGCCCATTTCTTCTTTCGGCTCGAAACTGTTTTGGCTTCCTTTGCGGCCCAGGTTTCCTAACGCTTTTTGGGTTGGGTGTGCTGATGGGCTGAGAGCGTCAAAACAGGTGGTCTGTGAAATGATATGGGCTTCTTGCTTTTGGTTTTGGCGTGTCAAATTTGGGCACAAACACTCATATATTCATATATGCTAAACACAAGAGTATATTAATTTAAGACTATTGGAAAAAACAATATAGTCTTGTTTTTCTCTAAAAAAATATATATAATTTTTTCCAATAGATAAATTTTAACATAGGAGTATATTAATTTAAGACTATTGGCAAAAAATATATAGTCTTGTTTGGGTCAAAGGTGTAAAATTAAATGGCATGGTTCAAAGGGTAATAATTCCATGGTCACATACTAAGGGTAAATGCCATGGTCACACACTAGATTAATAGTTGATTCAATAAATTTGATCATGGTTCAAAGGGTAACATTAAATCATACACTAGATTAATTGTTGATCCAATAAAATTGATAATGGTTCAATTTGACGAGAACGCCCTTCATTTATTTGAGAGCACCCTGACTTTGGGACCTCGCTAGTTTGGTTCTGTCCCGGCTGAGATAACGGAGCTGATCAAGAAGGATGCTGAAGCACCTTTGTGTTTCCAAGGGACTTCTGCCCTGGCTTCTTATTCTTGGGTCAGCAAGAATTTGAGCCGTTCGTTTCCGTCTAGCGAGGTGAGGAATAGTCCTGTGAGGTGGGCAGACTGGATTGACAAGCTCCTTCCCAAATTTGGAGCTCACTGGAAGCGGGCAGGGATCTATGATGCAATCCTTCTGTCTAAGCAGTCCATTAACCGGGATGAGAACCTGCTTGCTGCTGCCCTATGTTTCTGGAATTCTGCCAGCAACACGTTTGATTTTCGTGTGGGTCCGATGGCGCCAACCCTGCTGGATATGGCTCAAATCTTTGGGTTCAGGCCTCATGGGAGACCTGTTGATGCCGTTGGTGATTATCATCGAATGAGGAACTAGGAGAAGCTAGCCAAACCCTTTACCGTCTCTTCTGCGACTATCAACCAGAACGGTTCCTTTTCTAATTATTTGAGAAAATTTAGTGTGGAGAAGGACAAGGATCAGCAGCATATGCTATTCCTTCTGTATTGGCTGAACAGATTTGTGTTCCCCAACCGTTCTTCTGCTGTTCTGCTTGAGTATAGGCATTTGGCAGAAGCCTTGCATAACCATACTGACGTTGGACTTGGGCCGACAGTTCTGACTCATCTTTTCAAGAATCTGCACACTGCCACAATGGAGAATCCCCTTAATCTATCTGCTCCTGGTTCATTCTGGATGATCCAGGTCTGGTTGCAGGTATATTTTCCAGAATTCCGGTTTCCTGATCTAGTTTTGCCTGAAAATCAGGTTCTGGCTCTTCCTCTGATGTCGGCAGAAGTGCCCAAACGCTCCATTGACGAATACCTGATGTGGTTTAGGCATTGTTCTAAGCGCTCCGTAGCTCAATGGCAGGTGGTAGTCAGAAGAACATATCCTTGGTTCCAGCCTGGATATCGGCTCTTTGAAAAGGAGCCAGAAAACGAAGCCGCCAGGATAGAATTCAGGAAGATATTCCTGAGCGTATCCTTGCTGAGAGATCTGCCCTATGGAGGTGGGAAGCCACCAAACTATCACCTGGGGGCAGAAGTCTACCATCCTAATTTCTGCGCAAGACAGCTTGGCTGCCCACAGGTCATCTCGTTCAAGTTCTATAGGAGTTGCAATCGAGCCTCTTCCTGGAGAGATTCAGATAATCTGGAGGTGCACAAGGATGCTTGTTGTGCAGTCAATAAAATCAACAACAATCTGGATGGTCTGTATCCATCCTGGGAACTTAATTCATCCAGTTCCGCCGACTTTGATGCTTGGTGGAAGGCCAGATTTCGAGGGATGCCTGCTTCGGCTGCTGCAGTTAAGGTGCTCTATGCAGTTAGTTCTGTCATTGCCGCTGGAGATTTAGAGCCTCCCTCTGGTGAGGAGGATGATGATCTGGCAGAACAGCCTGCTGTGGCCACCCCCATAGCTGGGAGGAAAAGGAAAGAGAGCACCTCTGCTCAAGGCAGTGTTGCCCAACCTGAGACTTATGGTATGGTCTTCGTATTCAGATTTCATTTCCTTTGACCTGTTCTGCCCTGTTTGCTGATCCGCAATTTTGATTTTGCAGATGCCTATCCAATCCCGTGCTGTCTCGCCTATCACAGCCTCCTTTGCTGACCCAGAATTGGCTGAGTTCGAGGCTATGGATTTGGATGCCCAACTGGACAGGCTGGAGAAACTCAGTTCTACCCCCAGCAAGACCAAATTCAAAGCAGTGGATGAGGCCATGGAGAGAGTAAAGATCTGGCAATCTACTGAGCTGGAGCTGGATGAAAATCGAGGAGCTGTTGAGCAACTGATGAAGGATCTGGACTTATTGCATAGGCAGAACATGGCTCCCAAACCCATTCTTGAAATAAGTCTGAACCTGGCCAGAGATGTGCTCAATCTTCATGATCGCTATGAGGATCTCAAGCCCACCTTCGAGACTTCTGAGCTCTGCAAGGCTACTCATGATGCCAACTTGGCTGATTATGCAAAACAGAAGGCAGAACTGTATCAGATGGTTGCGGGGTACAAAGAGGCCAAGGCTACTGCAGATAAGCTGGAGAAGCAGATTGAGGAACTTCAGAGACAGCTGGCAGAACGCAGGGAGGTGCAGCGCAAACTGGGTGCTGGACTGAGCTCTAAGACCAAGGCCACCTTCCTTGTGCAGAGCATGGTTTCAGCTTCCAGGCCAGCTTTGGAAGTTACGGAGGCTTCAATTCATCAAGGGGTACTGCTTCAGAAGGAGCTCTCCATTAAGAAGACTAGCCTGCAGGAAACTCTCAAAAAACTAGGATTTTAAGATTGAAATTTTGGATTTGTAATGAACTACTTTAGTCACCGAGGTGACTATTTAAATAAAAGTTTATTTATTTTTTGGAATTTTGGTTTCTCTTGCTAAACTAAAAGAAAATTTAGAAGATTACAATAATACAGAATTAAAACTGAAACAAAATCAAACAACAGTTTCAAGCTGTTCCCTTTCTATCCCAGGATCCGTCTGTACAGCCTGTGAATCCCACACGGTTGGATAGAATTTCTTTAACCATTTGCCATTGATTGGCGCAGCATGAACTTCTCCATCTCGATCCTGTAGTCTGTATGCCCCTAATCCCAAGACTTGGTTAATTATGAAAGGTCCTTCCCAAGTTGGTGACCATTTTCCATAACCAGCTATATGTGTTCCGAGGGGCAGAACTGCTTTCCAGACTATCTCTCCTTCTTCAAAACTCTTGTTTTTAACTCTCTTGTTGTATGCTCTTGACACAGCCTGTTTTCCTGCTAAGAGTTTGTTGAGGGTATCAATCCTACTTGCATCCAACCCTTCCAGTTCTAGCAACATGGCTTGGTTGTAGTCTTCTCCCACCAGTTCGTGTTGATGAGCAATTCTGAGGGATTGAACTGCAATTTCCATAGGCAGAATTGCATCGTGTCCATAAGTTAAAGCATATGGAGTCATGCCAGTTGCTTCCCTTTTTGAAGTTCTGTATGCCCATAAAGTTTCTGACAGCTTCTCATGCCATTGCTTTGGATTTTTCTCAAGCATTTTTCTGATAATATTGATTATCACTTTATTACTTGATTCTGCTTGTCCATTGGCCTGAGCATAATAAGGAGTGGATTGGAGCAGCTTAAATTTGAATGCTTCTGCCATATTTAGCATATCTCCAGATATGAAAGAAGATCCCCTGTCGGTAGTGATTGATTCTGGAATGCCAAATCTCTGTATGATCTGTTCTTCTATGAATGTGATGATTTCTTGAGACGTGGTAGACTTAAAAGGCTTGGCTTCCACCCATTTGGTAAAATAATCCGTGGCTACAATGATGAAACAATGCTGTTGGCTGCTGGCTGGATAAATTTTGCCAATGAGGTCCATTGCCCATCCTCTGAATGGCCATGGCTTGACTACTGGATTCATGGGAACCGAAGGAACCTGCTGGATTGGTCCATGTCTTTGACAAGCTTCACATCCCTTGGAATAATCAATGCAATCTTTCATCATGATTGGCCAAAAATAACCATACCTTCTGATTAGCCAACACATTTTTCTTCCACCTTGATGTGCCCCACATATCCCTTCGTGGGTTTCTCCCATGACCTTCATGTACCCTTTCTTTCCCAAGCATCTTAGCAATATTGCATCCTTGCTTTTTCGGACCAAATCTTCATTCCACATAAGATAATTTAAAGCCATGATTCTGACTTTCTTTTCAGAAGGCAAGGTTAGGTATTGTAAATAGCTTATGATGGGAGCTCTCCAATCATCTTCAGCGATTATGGCAGAATTGACATCTATTTCCATTCCTCTGGTCAGAACAGATGGTAGACTCTTCTTTCCTACCTTAATAATCCTCTGCACACAGTCTTCCGGGATTTGTATTCCTGTAGCTATTTGAGCCAGTTCATTGGCTGCAAAGTTCTCTTCTCTTGGGATGTGTTCCCAAGTAGCTTCCCTGAATTCTGTCAGCAAATTCCTAGCTGCTACTAAATAGACAGCTAAAGCAGGGTTCAAACATTTGTATTCTCCAGCAATCTGTTTTAAAACAAGCATAGAGTCTCCCAAGATTTCCACAGACTGAACTCCGAGTTCTACCAACATTTCAAGGCCAATGATTAGAGCTTCATATTCAGCTCTGTTGTTGGTGCATTGGAAATCTAGCTGAAAAGAATAACAATGTCTGACTCCCAAAGGTTCCTCTAGAACAATTCCTGCTCCGGAAGCTAAGTCAATTTTTGATCCATCAAAGTATAGCTTCCAAGGTGTGAGATGAATCGAATAAATGGGATTGTTAAGGCAAACATGAGCCCTTTTCAGTAGATCTGCATTTGCTATATCCAAAGAATCCATATTTTCAATTTCTTCTCCTGGATGATCGGCTAGGAAATCTGCTACAGCTTGTCCCTTGACAGCTTTCTGAGGGACATACCTGAAAGCAAATTCTGTCAAAGCCAGAGTCCATTTTCCAATTCTGCCTCTCAACATTGGTCTTGTTAGCATATATTTGATTAGGTCTGTCTTGGCAATGATATAAGTGGTAAATGGCAGCATGTAGTGTCTGAGTTTTATAGCAGTGAAGTACAAAGCCAGACAAAGCCTTTCAATTGCGGAGTAATTTCTTTCTACTTCTGTCAGAGTTCTGCTCAGATAGTAGACTGCTTATTCCTTTCCTTCCTTGTTATCTTGAGCTAACAAGCTTCCAATGGACATTTATGATGCGGATACATAGAGCTTAAGTGGTCTGCCCTTTTTTGGTGGGGACAGAACTGGCGGATTGGAGAGATAATGTTTGATCTCTTCAAAAGCTCGCTGGTGTTTCTCTTCCCATTTAAAAGTCTGTTCCTGTTTTAGCTTTAACAAAAAAGAAAAAGGCTGAATTTTTCCCACGGAATTGGATATGAATCTTCTTAGGAAGTTAATTTTCCCTAGAAGACTCTGAAGTTCTTTCTTGTTCCGCGGTGGTTGAGCTTCTATGATGGACTTCGCTTTATTTTTATCAATCTCTATGCCTCTCTGATGTACCAAAAATCCCAAGAAGTTTCCTGCCTGTACTCCAAAAACACATTTTTTAGGATTCATTTTCAATTTATGTTGTCTCATCCTTAGAAATGCCTTTCTTAGGTTTGATACATGATTTTCTGCTTCCGGAGATTTAATCACCATATCATCTATATATACTTCTAGAGAATGTCCTATCATATCATGGAAAACATAATTCATTGCTCTTTGATAAGTGGCTCCTGCATTTCTTAAGCCAAAAGGCATTACAGTGTATTCAAAAGAACCTAGATGCCCTGGACACATGAAGGCTGTCTTGTGGATGTCTTCTTCTGCCACCATGATCTGATTATATCCTACGTTGCCATCCATGAAAGATAACATTTGGTGGTGAGCAGCTCCATCTACTAACATATCTGCCATTGGCATAGGATATTCATCCTTGGGGGATGCTTCATTGAGATTTCTGTAATCCACACAGATCCTTACTGCCCCTGTTTTTCTTTTCAGAACCGGGACAATATTGGCTAGCCAGTCAGTGTAAATGGCCGGCCTGATGAATCCTGCCTTGAGCAATCTCTCTATCTCTTCTTTGACTTTTAGTTCTGTCTCCATGGACATTCTTCTTCTGGCCTGTTTGACTGGAAGGTAGCCTTCTTTGATAGGCAGCTTGTGCTCTACCAATTTCCTGTCCAATCCAGGCATTTCATGATAATGCCAAGCAAAACAATCTGTGAAATCATGCAAAAGTGCGATGATTTCGGTTTTGAGTGGTTCTTCCAGTAGTGCGCTAATGAAAGTAGGTCTTGGATCCTCTTCTGTCCCTAGATTAATCTCCTGTAATGGATCTTCTACTTCTGGCAAGGAGTCATCTAGTGCTGCTGGTGCGAAGTCCAAAATTTCCTCCTATAAACTCTCTTCCTGTTCTTCGATGCTCTCATGGGTGAATTCTGCCATATTAATAGCTGAATCCTGCGCAGTGAGTTTCCTTTCTCCCCAGTAGATCAACAATCTTTTTGTAATGGATCGGATTGTTGCAGCTCGATCCTTTTCCTGTTGGTTGAGACTAAACATCGGAGTTCTGGAGGTTCAGAACAAAAGGCCTATTCCAGTCTTCTAGAGAACTGGCCAGACCGTCTTCAATGAGCCTTTGGGCCGTGACACCGTGAGGGCGGCCGTTCTGGTTGACTCCAAAGAAAGTGAAAGGACCAAGGTCATCATGATAGTACCTTGCTTCAAAACACATAGCAGAAGGCAGAAATGGCCGTGGATCGGCCTCTACTATCTCCATGTAACCTTCTTCATGCCAAAGGGCTAGCTGCTGATGTAGAGTAGAGGGAACGCAGAGGCTTTGGTGAATCCAGTCTCTTCCGAGCAATGCATTGTAGGTAGTAAAAGTAGTGTCTACCACAAAGAATGCAATTTTCAGCTTTTTGGTTCCAACAATGAAATCCACGCCCAAAATTCCATGAGTCTTAGTGATGCCCCCAGCAAAGTTGGTGACGGTCAGACGTGTTGGAATTAGATCTTTCTCTGTTCTGCCCATTTTGCTCAGCAGTCTGTGTGGTAAAAGATTAATGGCTGAGCCTCCATCTACCATTACCTTGGAAATAGGAATACCTCCAAAGTTTGCAGTTATGAATAGAGGCCTGAGGTGATTAGCCATTTCCCTGGTTGGTTTGGAAAAACAAAGCTGTTCTGCAACTGGTTTCATGGCAGTTCCACTTGTTCTGGCAGCAGGTACTTGCTGTTCTGGCGTTTCTTCTACTTCCGCCAGTCTGCACTCAAAGCTTTCTTGCGAGAATACGTCTCCCTCCAGAGTGCTTCCTTGTCCTTCTGCTGCCCTGAATCTCTCCGATAAGACGAATACCATATTAATGCCAAGATCACCTTGTAACAAGTTCTCCAATTCTGCACCAAATGCTTCGGTTTCTTCATCTAATCCTCCATCGTACTCCATCTCTTCTGTCCAGTCTCCTTGTTCTCCCGTCTCGAGGAAACCAGCTTGATCCTCTGCAGATGGCTCATAGTCCAACTGTTCCTCCTCGTTTTCTTCAGTCCAGCCTTGTTGATCTTCTTCAAGAACAGATTCGGATTCAGCTTGTATTTGTGGAAGTTCAGATTGATTGACTGATGATGAGGTCGAATGGATGGAGGGCTTGCCTGGAAATTCTGTTTTTATCGACCTTTGCGGCTCATATCGTGCTTGTTCTGCCTGAGGATTTGCTTCCAGATTTTCTCTTCTTCTGGCAGAATTTGGCTCTGTCAACACCTGTGCATCTTTCCTGTTTCTAAGGAAGGTGGAATATTGCCTCTGAACTCTTCTTTTCTGAGTTCTGGTTAATTCTAGGGTTGGTCTGCCGCTTTTTCCGACGGAATACCATCTTCCCTCTATGATAGTTGCTAAAGGTTTGTCATTTTCGGGCATCCTGATTGGTATCTCCTCCTTAGGCTGCTCTGGCATTCTTCTGTTGTGCTGAACCGGCCTAAGATAATCCCTTTGTCTGACTCTGTTTCTGGGAGGAGTCGAAGCTAGGCCTTGCTGGTGTGATGTTCCAATCCGGTCAAACACGCTGTGTGTGGGCTGGTTCTGCCTGTCCAGAGTTACTTCTAACTCACTTTCACACCTGCATTTACTGCATAATACTATCCCAGCTGAGATGGTTGCTTTTGGCCTTTGGAAGTCCTCCTTTGTAGTTCTCCTCCGAGCCCTCTATGTCTTCTTCTGACTCTACTTTGTAGTTCTCCTCCGAGCTCGCTCTCACGAATTCGTAGATACGTAGTAAACTCAAATTGGAGTTTTAACGAGGAAGTTGCAATCTACGAAAGTGCAGTGGCACAATCGCAAGTTTGGAGAAGTCAAAATTTAAAATACCCTAAGTCAAACCTTCCCACTCCTATACTTGATGAGTCCCAAGTCTGGTAAGTTCAAGTCCCACAAATATTCTCTTCATTCCCCCGCATAAAGTCCCACAAACTCATCATGATTCCCAAACCCATTAGAACCTCATCAAAACCATACAGACATGTTCATAGGTTCAAAGAATCAACTTCCTGAGCTCAAAATGAAATAGTTCCTTCTTCAGACTTGTTCATCTACCTCTCTAGTAGAACATATCCGAAAATTAGCCCAATCAGAGAAATATAAACACTTCAAACCCCAGTTGGAGGACAAACAGCTCATCTTTGTCTGGTACTCTGTGTTATGCACGGATTTGTCTTTGCATGCGAGTTTCTATTGCGATTTTCACCTCTATTCATTCACGAAAGTTTTTGTTGAGGTCGAGTGCTACAACATATCCAGACTTCAAGGAAATCGAAGATTTCTATCTACCTTAAATCGTGTTCAAGGTGAGACTAGTTTTCTCTTACTTCCTGTCTACTGGTTCCACACTGATGTGAACTTATTCACTCTTGCATGTATCCTTCCTCTGCTCTAATGGCATATTACCCTTCATCTACGTCTTGGTTATAATTTGTCCAAATTGGAGCTTCATCCAAGAAGTATAGCCATCTCAAGACGTGTCTAAGTGTAACATGTTCATGCTTGGGAGGTGAATTAAGGATTTCAGACCAATTCAAAGGAGTGAGGTAAATATTTAAGATACTTGATTTCTGGAAATCTGCTTTAGAGGTTAAATTCTTGAGGTTTTGTGGATTGTTGAATTGTTCCAAAGTTAAGTAGAATGATGAACCTATAAGAATGTCCAGATCAAACCCGTGGGTCACTTTGTGGTGGCCCATTGAATTCTAAGATACTCCCCACATCATCCCGAGCACGACGGTATGCTCGTATTAGCGTTTGGTTACCATTTGACTGTCGAACGGATATTGCGCCTATTAAGTGATATACGGGTTTGATAGGTTCGGACCGTTCGATCGGTTTCATTTTCAATTATGTTATTCCCCATACCTCTAGGATCCTGTATGAACTCATTGATCAATTATCAGAGTCACATATATTCCGAGTCAATTATTTAGGGTTAGGCGGACCGATCGCCTTTCGATCGTAAGATTGGCTTAGATCTGACCGCTCGATCGAGACCAAGCCTTCGGGACTTGTTTGGTAGATGTTGTTGGATCTATAGGAACTTTCAAGTAGGAAATCGGAGGTCATGGGCCCCGCGGGCCTAGTTGACCAATATGGAGGGTTTGACCACATAGTTAACCGCGAGTCTTTCGAGGTCGTCTCATCCTTCAAAAGGTACTAGATTGGCCCTAGGAACTCCCTGAAAGTCATGCACATACTTTGAGTCCCGTGAATTAGGATTGTGGGTTAAAGCTCTTGGTTGGATACTTTTATTGATGAAGTCCTCATGTTCTTCTAAATAGGTACCCAGGCTCTACGTACTCAACAGGCGTGACCCTCACACAAGCAGCTTTGGATTATTTGTGTGTGGATTTTGTTTTAAATGATCATTATTTTCAAAGAGTGGGTTGTCATGCATATATATAAATTTGATTTGACTATTGAGATTATGAAGTTATATTGTTGTTTTAATTATGGGTTATAATATCCTATGGTTATCGGATGTTATATTGATATTTGAAGTTTATGAATATTTGGGGTTATGGAATATATATACTTTTGAGAGTTTGATGTTTATACTGTGAATAAATATTTGGGTATCGAGTTATGGACGCTATTATTGTTCGGATGTCTATGTGTCACACCCCGAATTTTCAACAACAACCAACAATGAATTTAAAACAGAACAACCAACAATCCGGGATGTGAAGCTCGGAACCTTCATTAAAAGTACTTAGAAATTTAAATTTTTCTTTCTTGATACGACACCACTGTTCCGAACCACAATGTCAATAATGACTCAACTCTTCTGAGTCAAATATTACATTAAAAACTTACATAATAAAATGAACAATCATCATATTACATAATCTGCTCCTCATAGCTCATTTCACACAGCAGAAGTCTAACACTCACCAACACTCTCACACCACACTTTGAACTCTGTGGAACCACCAACGAGCCTCCTACTCCTCACCTTAATTCTCCTGCTCTCGGTCTCTACCACTTGCAGGATTTTCCCCTACACCATCGAATAGTGCACCGGGTTCACCACAGAACAACCCGGTAAGCTTTCTAAAGCTTGTATGAGTAAACCACGTCTAGGGTATAATATGTCAATTTACACATAATATACAAACACATGCACTTTCATTAGCATACCACAATCCTTGTATAACCAAGGTAATCATAATCATCAATATCATCACAACCACAATTCTTTTATTTTATTTAAAGAACTGTTTCGATCACCACCTGTGACCACACCAAATTTTTTTTATTTCAAAGTAGTTTTCACATGTCAAATATTTGACAGATAGAAGAGAGAACAACTTAACTTTGGAACATAACAACTTCACTTTGAAACAACGGTCAAATCATTCTAGATCGCATGATCGGATGGCCGGATGGCGATCGCTCGCCCTAACTTTGAAACATAACAACTTAAGTTCGGGACATCCGATCATCAATCTGTCTGTACCTACAGACTCCTAACAACACCAGCTACAACATAATTAAAATTGGACACGATCCAACGGTCTGATCATCTTCGATCAACGGTCCAGATTTGTGAGGCTCTGATCTTCGACCAAACGACGGAATCTCAACACTTTAAGAACACCAACGTGCTCAGTAACTCCAGGACTACAATCTGTCTCAAAACCCCCAACTCAGAATCCCCACCATGCACCGCCACCGCTAGTGGTGGTTCGGGGTACTATTCCGGCGATGGACCACCCTAGAATCGCCGGTCAAGACCTATGCCAAACTGTTCATAATACTGAGTAGAACAATTTTAATTCTTACCTCAAGGTCCGATTCGAAGTGCAAGTGGCTCAAACCGCCGGTTGAAATCGTTGACATCACTAATGACGAACCAACTTCACAGCATCACCGTGCCTTCAACACAACTCCAATTACTCCAATTCTTCTTGGGTTATGCTCACGAGGTATCAATCTTTCGATCTGGATGGGTGGTGTTGATCACCTCCACCGTACACTATCGCAGAAGCCGCCAGAAATTGCCTCTCCGACGAGCTCTCTAACCTCCGGGCTAAAATGAAATTTCTGAAATTTCAACAGTGCCCCTCTGTAATTTATAAACCAAAAATCTGTCACTGTTTACTTTTGCAATTAAGTCCCTGAAAATTCAAATGAGCATAACGTCTTCGTTTCAACTCTGATTCAAGAACCGTCTGCGCCTACGCGTTCATGAGATCAAGCTTTATTTTCAATCCAAAAATTACAATTTTCTAAATTCAATTTCTTGTACTTCCTTTGAAAAATCATAAACTTAATCATAAGGGCATTTTTGTCCCAATTTGAGATTAAACTCACTTAATTCCAATATTTTCACATCAAACCAAATTCATAAAACACCCAATATTAGTATCCACCTCATATGATTTTTCGAGATATTAATAACAACAAAATCTCAATTTTGAGGTTATTACACTATGTATATGGATTTTGGTGCATTTGAATATTTGGAATTCGGATATGTTTATAGTAATGGAGTTGAGAAATTGAATATGGTATATTGGAGTTTGGATTGCACCATGATATGTACCTCCCCTTGGATACTGATACTTGGATACGGTGGATGTTTGGATATGTCGGAACATGGGCACCCTTGGCGGGGTGTGCTGTAGGTCCTTAACGGGCAGTCTGCGCGGGTAGGACTTTTTTCAGCTGCACATGCGATGTGTTGCCGGCATGTGTGCTGCTGAGCAATAGTCCCTCGGTTGGACGGCTCAACCCTAGTCACGGGGTAATGTGATACTATCCTGTGGTCTAGTCAAACAATCCCCCAGTGGAATTGTTTCCTCGGTACTTAATAATGGTGTAGTGACCAGTTGGATTGTTTCCCTGGTACTTAATAATGGTGTAGTGACCAGTTGGATTGTAGTGACAATGTATGCATATATATATATATATATATATATATATATATATATATATATATATATATATATATATATATATATATATATATTTATAAGGATCTTTCCTTTCATATTGTGTTTTTACAAGCATATGTCTCAGAAATGGGTTGAATTTGAGGTCGGAGGCTTATGTTGTAAATCGTGTGCTTAGAATTGTGCGTGCTGCCATTTGGGATTTTTTATTTGCTTCGTTTACAGGTGTTTGTAGTTTGGGAAAAAGTCCATTTTTCAGGGGAGACTTTACCTAAATTTCATTAAAAGTCTTGACTCATCTTCTTTGTTTCGAGGAAGATGGTTCTTTTAGTAAGTGGGCCCGGCATTGGCTAGATGTCGGAAGGGAAGCAGGGTTCGTCACGGATTCTGAGGGGGAAATCCGGGGCAGGTCCTGTCAATGATTTTCATCTCTTTCTCCTCCATCTCTTGTTGTAGTGCCTGCTGTCTTTTTGTTGCATGTGCTTCATATTGTGCCTTGTTAGCTTAATCTCTTTTTAAGTCTCTCTCAATTCTCAGTGCACTGTTGATAGCAATTTGCTCCAAAAATTTTGCACATTTAGTGTTCGAAGTGCTCCCTCTCTTGGCCTTTGTCGCCTTTCTCCCAATAGGCCTTGACTCACGTTGGATTGGTGAGTCTTGATCCATTGGGGAGTCCAATGGCCAATCTAATGTTGGTGAATCGTGGAGCGGCGTCTCATTCAACACAACCTTCGAACCCGTGGAAATAATTTTGAATCTCGAACAATTCTTCACAACGTCCCAACATTGGTGATTGATGAAACTTTTTTTCCCGTGGCCAATGGCACCGAACCACATTTGTGCTTGAATAATCTATTAAAAAAAATGGAAATATAAGAAAATACTTATAAAAAAAAATGTGACAGTAAATTGAATAAAACGATGTTTAGAAATTTTTTACCTCGTCGCCAAGATTTTCACCGCTTCGAACGTTCTCCCTTGCTTTTGCCAAGCATCTTTCCATTTCCCTAACTCTTTATTCAAAATTTTCCACCTACTAGCTAAGGTCATTTTCGTACGAGCCGAACCCGATCTTTCACAAAATTCTCAATAAATGTTTCTCCACATATGAGAGGACTTCATCTCATTGCCTGTGATCGGGCAATGACCAACTTTGACCCAACACTCACAGAACAAAATATCTTTCGCGGTTGTCCACGAGCTTCAGGCTTCGATGGAAGAGGTCATTTGTATTTTACACAAACGGAATTTAGTAGTAGAAAATTTGGTGTGGAAAGTGAAAAATATTGGAAGGAGAAGAATTTGTATGAAGATTTGGTGTGGAAAGTGAATAATATTGGTAGGTATTTATAGAAAAAAATTCCAAATTTTTTTAAATATTTGTTACAAATTTTTTCAATTTTTTTAGCCAAAAAATGGCAGCCATTAGATTAGAGGAGATTTTCGGATCGGAGCCTCCAGGAAAAGCTACATGGCTTATAGCCATTGGTTTCTGGTAGCGCTGCCGCCAGCGTTGACGTCAGCTGCCTGAAGGCAAGAGGACGGGTCAATTCTCCCTATGGGCTTGCCAGGCTCATGTGTCCCACGCCTTGCCCGGGCTGGGTCTTTCGCGCTGGAGCTACCTTCCGGCCTAGACTAACCCCTTGCGGTGCAAGTGCTCTTGTAAACCAAGGGTTCAGCTCTTATGCCTATCTAGAGGGTTTTTTGGGAGAGAGGGGACTAGGGTTTAAAACTCTTATTATATAACATGTTTATCTGTTTATTAATATTTTGCAGTAGGATTATGAAATATGAACTTGTAGCTCACCTATATTATAATACATGAAATCATAACTCTTGTATGTGTATGCGACACAACTTAAGCCCAATTTCATGCCTTCTAAGGAATTTTAATTGTGCAAAAGGTTATTGTTAGAAAATTAAATGTTTAATATTATTACAAATATATTTATATTTTTTCAATTTAAATTGAATTCGGATGTGAATCTGGTTGAAAATGAGACCCATTTGCTTTTAATCGAAGAGGTGAAAACCTAAAAGACAATACACATGTTCATACACAGTTCGGTTATTGTTTTAATGCTACAATTTTTATATGGATGAGTATGTAAGGCCAGCAGTGGCAAATCCAAGATTATTTATTGAATTGGGTATTTGATCAAGTAATTGAAGCTGTTCTCCGAGTATAGCTTGGAAGGAGATGGTTGAGTCTTGAGTCCACTTGTGGTGTCAACTTGATCAAATTGTTTCTGATGTGAAGTGCGAAATGAGAACCACATCTTTCTTTCTTTATAGCCACTAGCACTCGTATGTGGCCATTGACACATTGTTTTTCTGTTTTTTCGTTTTTGCATTAGCTGAGTTGTTATACATATGGTCAGTCAATGGCCCATACCACGAGATAGCGATCTGTTTGGTATACATATGGTCAGTCAATGGTCCATACCACGAGATAGAAAGTCGCATATTGATTGGTCAGTCAATTGAAAGGTTGCAATATTATTTATGCTTTATGAAAATACAGAAATTCTATATGGAAATTTAAAATGCGTTACAAAGTTGGGTTTTTAATGTGAAATAAATTATAAAATAATACAGTAATACTATGTTGGGTTGGATTGGAGGTTTCTCTATTAATTAAATTGGGTATTTGATCAAGTAATTAAAGCTGTTGTCTAAGTATAGCTAGGTTGGAAGGAGACGGCTGAGTCTTAAGACCACTTGTGGTGTACAGCTTGGATGGAAGGAGATGGTTGAGTCTTTGAGCCACTTGTGCTGTAAAGTCGATGAAATTACAGTCAGCTGATGTGAAGTGAGAACCACGCCTTGTCAATAACTGTCGGTTGTTACTGCTACACAAGCACCGGTTGGATGCAGCATGTGGCCCCAGTGACACTTTAATGATCACGTTCACACATTGCTTCTTTTGCTTTTCTTTTTTGGTAGCTGAGCCTTGATCTTGGCAGCAGGCCATGCGATGCTTTCGCACGAAACAATACCTGGACTGGACTCTTGCCCCGCTGCCATCTGAACACAAACCCATTGGTTGTAAATGGTTTTCATACTCAAATATACTCTCATTTGCAACAATACTTTGTCATTTTTAATTTATTTTACGAACAACATAGTAAACAAGAATGAGTAAACATTGAATGATGACTTACAAAATGAATGGATTTTTTCCTTCTTTCTTTGTTCTAAAAATAAACGGTTTTGTTCATGTGATGACATGGTGAAATATTGAGTACTTATTATCACTGTATTAATTTACTAACTGATTAGCCCTTGAGCATCCTCATGTTTCTAATAAATGGTCAATTTGATTCATTTGATTTTTTATTTTCAAAGTACTTTGATTGATTAAATTGAATGCATAGTCAATTTGTTTTAGTCTCGAAGTTTTGTTTTCCTTTTAATTTTGGTCGTGGAATATTTGCAAAATCAATTAGGTACTTATTGTTATATTTTTCAATATTCATACAAATCGTTGTACAAAAGTGTCACGTTGTGTATAGTCACTTTCTGATGACAACTTTGTCATTGTATAAATGAAACATTAATTAATTAATTAATTAAAAGAAACTAGAAAATAAGAAATGTCAAAAATGTTGTAAAATGAACAGTATAAGCGGGAGTATTGAGGTGCACGTAAAGTAACAATATTTAACGAGGTTCAGCTATGCCTACGTCATCGTAGAGCAGCAACAATAATTTTTCCCCTATGTAAAATAATAGGGCTACAACATTAGTGTTTACAATCTTTGTGGCTCATTGATTTTTCTCTTCTCTCACTCTCCTTTCTTTCTTCCTTCCTCTCTGCCCAGGCTCTCATTTTCTTCTCTGATAGTTGGTGCTTCACTTCACTTAGGCACATAGTAGTAAAGAGATGAAGCCCTTATATAGGTTGAAGCACTTGTGATATGTGGTTGGCTGCAAGGGAAGATGGCAGACAAACTTCACCATTATTTTCTTCTTTTCTTTATGTGGGCTCAACCACATTCTTTACAACACTCCCCCTTGGAGACCACAAGTAACATAGTGTTGTTAGAAATGTGGCCTAAGAGCCAATACATTTGATGTAATCTTCTTAGAATACATTTCGTATATGATATATAAAGGGCAAACTTATTTTGTTATCTTTTACATCTTCTAAAAGAAACAAATGTTCAGGGTATGCTAAATAAGAGATAAAGTAATCTAAAGAAGATTAGATTCATGAGACCTTTAATCTCTAACTGTAGTATCCCAAAATGTTCCTAATCATAGGTTATCAAATGGGCATTGATAAACCGTCAAGATTAGCGCATATTATGTATGCTCAATTGGGAGGATGGTTAGTCTCAAACCATTTGTGTAGTTGACACTAATACAAGTATGTGGGTGCTCATTAGTAAATGAGTACACTGAACGCGATCAACCATAGTTCTCATATGGAGTATTTATCTACATGTCAAATGAAAACTCATAGTTGCAATAATGCAAATTAGTCCTTAGACCTGAGGCATCATGGTTGTCCTGTGATGCGTTATTGATCTTTGATAGCTCTTAAAGGCAAGTCGTAAAAAATTTATCTTAAGTGTTGTTGGGATCTCTTAATTCATCATAGGGGCACGTGAATGTACAATAAGGAATCTCTACTTTCGATAAAGAAGGAGAATGTTTCAAGATGTGATTTAGTAAATCTTTGGCCAAAGTATTTTGAGCTTGATTTAGAAAGTTGTTCTTAATCATGTTCTTTTGAATCACATGAGGTTGTAAATCATATTAGGGGTTTGACATAATCAATCCGTACCCTAATAATATGATTTGAAACATTGTATAAGAGAAGGACCGTATTGCATTGCAATTCCAACTGAATAGGTTCTTCATCTATTCTGGTTAGCTTGGGTAGCCTTGATATATTGCTAGATGTCACTCTTGGCTTGTGGAAATCCTAGGATTGATTGTGATCGATCCAAATAAAGGAAAAATTAAAAAGGGGTTTTAATTCCAGTTGGTTAGAAAGAGTTCTAATATTTTCCCACTGCCTTGCTAATTAGAACCTAATGGATCGCACACCTTAAATGGTTAACTTTGAGTAATACAAATGAGAATGAGGAAATCAATTTGATTTATTTGATGTGGATGATTTACTACGTGTAAAAACGTATTTGGGCCTCGATAATAATTAGAGGGAAGCCCAAATGGTTGGGTATCAAGCCCAAGGGCTTAAGACACCTGAATATTATGGTTTAAGTGTCATAAGGCCCAAGTTTGGAAGCCCAATGGGGTTTGGCCGAAAATGGTTAAGTGAATGTGTATGTGAATAGTTTCCATAAGCTCATTGACACACAAACACAATCCAACATCAACCAAATGGGTTTGGGAGATCAAAGAGAGATAAAAGAGAGTTTTCAAGAGTGAAACACTTTCATCTTTCGAAGTGGTTTAGATTGAAACCAATCTTGAGAATCTTGCACTAGCATCCAAGTATTCTCAAGATACTTCTTCTCATCTCAAGGTTCCATTGGTGTGGAGACTTAGAGGCCATATACTTTTGTGGCTCACATGGAGGAGAAAGATCAAGGAGCAAAGATCAAAGATCAAAGAGGAGATCAACAAAGAGGAAATCATCAAGAGAAGACCAAACACAAATTGGTTCATATAATTACTTCAAGGGTAATTAGATCTTATCCTTTCTCTTGAATTTTCATTTATGAAAAACATATCAATGTTCATGGCTTAAGATACTTGGAAGAAGTTTTGTTTTTGAATTTAAACAACCACCATAGACTTCCGCTGCGATTAATTTGATTAAATGCATGTTTAATATTCAAATGAACTTTTGAAAAATGTTTTGAAATTCCTACAAGTGTTGCCTCAGTAAAATCTTGCCATAAGAAAACCCAGTGAGGTAGAAAACTGATGGAAGGAAGAAGAGTACAGTGTAGCATACTTCAGAGTGAGTGGAGGATGTAGTCATCAAAAATTCCCTTCATATCTTCATGCCTATCATTTTTTAAGGGAAAATCTTTTAGAGTGAGTGGAGGATGTAGCCATAAAAAATTCCTTAGTTGAGTAAGTAAATATATTTCCAATGAGCGATCTCTATGTAAACCATAGAAATTTCCAGAGTCTCACATCATCCCAAAATGGTGGTGATGGAACTGAGCTTTATCTTGAAAATACAATGTCGAGTCCAATATACTTCTGGAAAATCATTTAAGTGCCCAACGGATAACCCACATAAAAATGTTTCAATACTTTCTTAGTATAAAACTGCGGCCACTAGATGGTCCAGAACTAAAACTGCATCTCTTGGATGATCCCTGACTGGCAAGGTCTTAAATATCGGTTGTATCGGAAATATCGGTAGGTCAAAAATACGGAAATTTCGATGGAAATATCGGGATATTATCGATATCGATAAAAATTGAATAAAAACCACGGAAATTGTAAGAAAAACTTGAAAATTTTTATTGAAACTTTGTAGGATGTTTATTTAGGCAATTATCTATTAGTTTATCATAAAAAATTGGAAGGAAATGCATTACATGATGGATTTAACTGATTTAAGTTGATTATATAGCGAGCTGGCAAACACTGTGAGTGTAGAAAATATATAGTAATTAATGAAAAAAAATTAAACACACCATAATCATTTATATATAATGAATTACTACAATATTTTACACTTTATACATTGCAAAAGGAATGGTCAAAAGAATTCAAAAGAAATTCACAACAAAAGGAATGGTGATTTGTTTCTTGCAAAAGAAATTCACAACAAAACCATGTATATATATATAAATATTTTAGCATATTTTCACAAAACATAAGTGATATGGTGGTTAAGGTGTTGAATGAGTAAAATGGGAGGGGTTTGAATCCCCTTGGTGTCTTTTTTAATTTAAAAATTTATCATATATAATAAATATTAGCTTACAGACATTTTAAAGACGTTATAAATATTACACGCTGAAAATATAATCACAAATATGTACGCAGTTGAGTTGGATAAGGTGCTGGGCTGTTTCTCACAGAGGCAAGGTTCGAATCCCTTCATGCGCAAACAAGGATAATTTTCAGCATTTTTCAAGTATTTTTGGGTCAACATATCGCGAGAATATCGATAATATCTCGATATTATCGATATTATCACCGTTTTGTGTTGACGTTGCTCGATAATATCCGTAATCGATATATCGGCGATATTATCGGCGACAATATCGATATTTTCACGAAAACAATTTGGTTTGTTCCCAGATTGTCGCCTACCCAAAATAACGACATTATCGACGATATTTCGGCGATATTGTCGATTTTTAAGACATTGCTGACTGGGACCACCCATCCCAAATTGTCACCTACGGGAATCGCCCCGTCCTCGGACCATCATCTGGCTACTCTCAATCAGGGATGCAGACATGACCAAGTCCTCAAAGTTAGTCAGCCGCTGACTAATCACAATGTCTCTGATGGACGCCTTTAATCCTCGGGTGTACAACTGACACTTCTTTCTTTCATCCTGTACCAGTGGGATGCAATACTTGGATAACTCATGGAACTTCTTTTCATACTCTAGTACAGTCATCACCCCTTGTTCCAATTGCAAGAATTCTTCCATCTTCATGTTCTGGTATGCGAGTGGATAGTACTGGCTATCAAATGCTATTCGAAATTGTTGCCATGTGAAGACTAATGGATCCTTATATCGTCTCCTGATCAACTCCCACCAGTGTCTCGCATTCCTTGCCAAAAAGAAAGCGGCCATGGTCACTCTGTGATCTTGTGGAACGGCCATCACACCCATGACTTGCTCCATCCTCTCTATCCACTCCTCAGCAACTGTTGGGTCACCATCACCATCAAAATCAGTGGCCCCAATCCTCCTAGCATGATTTGCATAACTCAGGGAGGGATCTCTGGATTGCCCAGTCCTGGACAGGACCTGAGTCAACATCTCCAAGGTCCGCTGAAAATTAGGGTCCATATGTGGGAGAACCACTGCCGGTGTGGCTCCTGTCTGACCTCCCACCTGTGACTGTTCTACTTGTTCTGGTTCAGGTTGGGGATCCTGTCCCAGAATTCAGGACGACTGTCTAGTCGAGGTGCCACCAAGTTTAGGGCCCATGATTACTGTCAAAAGAAACAGAACTCATTAAAACTGGATTGCACATAAAGTGCGGAGTCTACAGGAATTTAACCTAATGCTCTGATACCAAGTTGACAGGACCCGACCCAAATTCCACTTTGGAATCCGAGCCGAACCTTGTGCATGTTCGACACCTGGTAGGTGTCGGGCACAAATGACCTAATTGCCCTTCTAGTCAAAATTTAAATAACACTAGGGTTTGACTTCTGCCGAATTCGGCAGAGTCTCCCCTGTAATTTGACCACTCCCCAAAGTTACACCTATCAAACATGCACAAAAATATGTACACCAACTGCTAGCATGCAAGTGATTACATTCCAACAATGAAACATATGTTCTAGGGCAATATCAGAGCTCTACACAGAAGATTACAAGTATAAAATGATTATACAAGACCCTACATTGTCAAGGGATGCAGCGGAAGATGGACTCAACTTGGTGGTGGCGCACTGACGCACGACTACTGCCTGGGGGCCCAAAACATTAAAAGGGTGAGTGGACCAAAAAAAATAAGGGTTTAGAAAATAATATTGAACGTACTAACCCCTATGTAAAAACAATTATAAAACTAAAACATTTTCTTATTTATACTTGTATTGAAATCAATGCATTCATATTATATCTATAGAATCAATCACACGCTTGATTAAACATTAATTCCTTGAAAGCATTGAAATCAACTTTAATCTACCACATAGGTGTACCCATTTATTATTCCGTCAATTCCTTATAATCCGTCAATTCCATCCTCGTGCCACCGGAGTGACACGTCCTAGCAGACCTCGGGAAACACAAAGTCACCTGAGCCGCAATCCTCGTAGGATTCAGGGGACATTTAGTCGACCTGCCCCGCGTACCTCGCTCCCACGGTTCGGCTACCCCTAGGACTCGTGGAGCGTAAGTCAAGCATGCTAACATAAACCGAAGGCAACAAATAGAATCCAAAGGCAACATATAACTAAGGCAACCTTTTATTATGCTTGGGTACCTATGGTGGTTTCTAGAAATATAATTTCAGAAAAGTTAATGAGAAATAAAATGAATTCTTATTTATCCTTGAACTCTGCTGCCATTTTATCTGTTAATTATCTAAAATTCAGGTATGCCATAATCTCTAGGCACTCTCAACTCGGCAGCATACAATATAAAATGTATAAAAGCAACAATCGGATCATAGAAATATCGATCATTTAAATAAACTTATTCAAGATCAAGTAATGAATTAAATTGCATAAAATCATTTATAAAACAAAAAGTCAACTCACAGATGCTCTGGGCTAGCTGGACCCTTTGAAGGTCCCTCATACGGGTCAACTGGTGCCCGGGTGCCTTACTCGCTTGATTTGGTGGCCGGATGATGGCGTACGAATGCCTGAAATTTTGACTGGAAACCGGGCGTTTTCGCGATTTCCCGGCAGAATTGCGGCGGTGGACAGTGGGAAATTGGCCGGGCTGAGGTGGTGGCGTGACAGTGGTCTTTTTGGGTTTGGTCTGGTGGCCTGGGGTGGGGTGTGGCGGCGGTCGTGGGCTTGGAGGTGGCAGTTGGAGAAGAAAATAAAAACGGGGGGGGGGGAGGTGGTTTCTGCGCTAGGAAGAAGAGAGGTGAGGAGAGAGAGAGAGAAATAGATTTGTTTTTAAAAATCTGACTTGTCAAATTACCAAATTTCCCCTCAACTTAAATTGCTCGTATTTCCTTCGTTACAATTCCGATTTGAGTCCACTACGTGTCTACGAACTCGTTTCGTCGTGCTCTACGCAACGGTGTAATCGGGTTTCCCAAATTCTTCCCCAGTCAAAAAGTCAGCTTTTTCACAACTAAAATATCTCAAGGGCATTTTTGTCTTTTCTCTCTAATAATTTATAATTAAATATTATTTAAGGTTTGGGTTATTACACTAAGCCCCATTACAACCTTAGTGTAAGTCCGACTTGATCCAAGGAGAAGTGTGGTTCCTCATGTGGAAAATAGGTGTGGAAGGACTACAATCGGATAGTTTAAATGTTTTCAAGTATACGATATCTTTCCATGAGATCTTTAATCTACGTCATGTGCCTTTATTTCAAATATGTGAGTACATCCTATCGCTTTGAGTCTTCTCACATGTATATGAGTGACAATACTTAGTCAAATTTCTTGTGTTTTCATTGGAGTGAACTTCCCTGGTGAGATATAAAGTTAAAGCTTGTTTTTATTTGGTTAGTTAACTTTTTGTGAAGCTAAATCATGAGTTGTATTAATGTTGGCTATTCCACACACGAAACTCCAAGTTGCTCAATTAAAATTTGGTTAACTCGTTGATAATTGTTGCATTGATTTAGCTGCACCAAAATAGATTCAACTGTCCTCAACTTGTGATACTCGCAAGTGCACGAGCCGTTGGTAGTTTAGCATATGTAAGTGCGAGGTCGATTCCACAGGGATTGGTGATTGAATGATCCAATTTAGTTTTCCTACACAAAACATAAATGAAACGAAAGAACATAAAATAAGGAAGAAAGAAAATAAGAAAATAACTCAAGCAAATAAGTTCCCAAGTTCAATTTAGATTCACGGATTGATTCTAGCTAAAGTATGATTAAGCCATGGTGTTTGGTCCTAACCTTGTATTCCTAATTCCCTAATTTGATCATTTGTTGTCTAACCTAAGCATTAGAAATCCATTAAGCATAGAAGAAGGTTTTAAACAACCAAAAATGCATCTAATCTTTGTTGTCGAATGTCCACACATACTCTTCCTATTCATAGTTCAATTCAAATTAAAGCATGGTGTCTACTCTTAATTCAAACCAAGATATCTAACATACAAGTTTTAATGGTGATCAATCATTCCAACAAGCATATTAACTTATAAGCATAATGAATAAGAACAAGAACCATAATTGAAACTTGTAAACTAATCAAATTTGAAAACTTAAGAAAAGAATTTACATTACAATGAAAAATAAATTACAACTAAGAAGCAAAAGGGTTTTGTACAACAATTGAGAAAATTAAAGAAAAACTTAGAGAATTTGAGGAAGAGAAAGGAAAAGTGTTTGAGAACATGGAGAATTTTTGGAAATAAGAGAGAGGTGTAAAATAGCTGTCGTGGTTAAGTTCTTTACTACGTCCCAGGCATGCAATTTGTCGATGTTGTTATTCACTTACCACGTCGATTTTCGTATAGGCCTTGACGTGGTTGGCCTTTTAAAAGTCGCTTTTGTAAACCTATTTGACGTGTGTATTCAGTGAGACGTCAACTGTTTTAGCCTAACCGACGTGCATAACTGCTGTCACAACAGTTAATGGAACTGAGTTGCCTTTATTTCCGACTTTAGACGATGATAACTATTAATCGGTGGAAGTAGTGTTTTCCTAAAATTCTTCGGTTGGAGCATTGTTCCTTTGTGTTATTTTTAAATCTACGGCGTGCATTATTTTCATGATTGTCGTTGTTGGTAATATCTATTAGCCGCGTGTAATTTAATTTTAATTAACCGACGTGTTTTATTTTTCAAAAGGTGGTTTTTATTTCTTTTGCATTGTCATTCCACGTCGTTTGTAAAAATACGACGTTGGTTATGTTTTAGACGTCTGTTTTTGTAGTTTTTTCAACTGGACCGTTGTATTTTACACCTTTAACCCAGTATTTTTGATTTTTGATTTGTCGTGCCCAAAGCCTGCATAATGAAAATGTGATCAGAATTAAAATGATATATAGAGCTATTAATTAATGTCATACAATTAACTGCATAACTAATGTCATACATTACAACAATCAATCAATCCATATATCTTCACACCTATCTCTAATATTTTCACTCCCAAACTCACCAACTAGGTCATCAAATGTGTCAACATTTGGTATCCCTCTAGTAAATGGCTCACACTCAATTCTAATATCACCTAGCACATCATCACCAATAACATCATTATATTCTCTATTAGGCATTGATAACACTACCGACCAACCACGATGCATTGGGTCGTCAACAAAAAATACTTGTTTGACTTGAGAAGCTATTATATCCAATTTTAAATCAGAAAAATGCTCGGTGCAAAACTCTACAGCTTCTTTAGCTATATACCACGCAGCAATGCAACCTTCAGGACGAGTACGGTTCTGAACATACCCCTTTAGCACTTTCATATATTTTTCAAACGGATACATCCATCTAAAATAAACTGGCCCACATAGACGAACTTCTCTAACAAGATGTACTACTAGATGAACCATGATATCAAAGAATGAAGGGGGAAAGTATTTCTCAAGCAAACACAAAGTAACTACTACATCTTCTTCTAACTTATCTAGCTTGGAAACATCTACCATCTTTGCACATATAGCATTGAAGAAGAAGCACAATCGAGTTATTGCATACCTTGTAGGCTTCTCCAAAACAGAACGAATTGCCACAGGGACCAATTGTTGCATCAAGGTATGACAATCATGAGATTTAAGGCCAATAAGTCTTAAATCTTTTAAAGATACAAGATTTTTTATATTTGAAGAATAACCTTCAGGGACCTTCATACCATAAAAAGAATTGCAAATCGCTCTCTTCTCTGCTCTTGACAAATTCCAAGGCGATGGAGGCAAATGAGTACGTCTTTCTCAATATTCGGGTTGCAAATTAGTTTTGACCCCATGTTCAATAAATCTAACCGAGCAGCAATTCCATCTTTATTTTTTCCAGGGATCTCCAGCAATGTACCAATGGTACTATCACAAACATTCTTCTCAATGTGCATAATATCTAGGACATGCCTTACAGAAAGGTATTTTCAATACTCGAGATCAAAGAATTTTGATTTCTTCTTCCAACAAACTCTGTCACCATCATTTTTCGAGCCCCGTTTGTAATTAATACCTTCAACCATATGCAACACTTCTTCTCCAGTTAATGGCTTGAGAGGCGTGCCATATTCAGGTTTTTCATTTTTCAACCTGTGACTAGGTGTATCATCGTTGCATATTGGACAAGCTTTATATCCTTTAATGACACAACCAGATAAGTTCCCATAGGCAAGAAAATCATTAATTGTCCACAGTAATACACCTCTGAATGTAAATTATTCTCCTATGTGTGTATCATACACTCCTCTAATCCCATCCCATAGAGATTTTAAATCATCAATCAAAGGCTCTAAGTAGACGTCTATATCATTTCCGAGTTGTTTAGGACCGGAAATCAATAAGGTCAACATCATGAACTTCCGTTTCATGCACAACTATGGTGGGAGATTATATGTAACTAAGATAACTGGTCAACAACTGTATCTGCTACTTAAAGAAATGTGGGGATTGAATCCATCATATGAGAGAGCCAATCTCAAGTTTCTCGGCTTTTTACCAAACTCAGGCCATTTATCATCAACAAGTTTCCAAGTTGAGGAATCCTCTGGATGAGACATATGGCCGTCAACTAATTTTCTATCAGCATGCCAAGTCAAACTCTTAGCTATCTTACTTGATTGAAACATCCTTTTAAACCTTGGAATTGGCAGAAAATACCACACCACCTTTGCTAGCACACCCTCTTTCAAGATTGAATCTTTGCATTCCTTCCATCTTGAGATACCACAAGTAGGACAATTAGTTGAATCTTCATAATCCTTCCTATACAAGATGCAGTCATTGGGGCATGCGTGGATTTTCTCATAACTCATCCCCAAAGCGGACAAAGTCTTTTTTGCCTCATACATAGAGGAAGGTATTGTATTTCCTTCTAGAAGCAAATCTCCTTGAAGTATTAATAATTCTGTAAAACATACATCACTCATCCCATGTTTTGCTTTCAAATTATATAACTTCACCAAATCCGACAACTTCGTGTACTTACTGCAACCAGGGTACAAAGGTTGATCTCCATCCCCAATCACATTGGCAAACTCATAAGGATCAGATCAAATATCGCCTAAATCATTATCATCCATCCCTAATTCTTTAGAAACAAAACTGAACCTACTTTGCTCCTCTTCAGGAAAATCATTTCTACTAGCATTAGTAGTCCATTCCCAATGTTCTCCGTGGCATGTCCAAATCTTATTGCTTTGGTCAATTCCATTCCCTCCATTTGGATGAGGGAAAATAACTCGAAATTTAGGTAAAAGTCAGGAATTTAAGATGAGAAATTGACAATTCCCTTATTTGGCAATTTAAGCGCGGAATTTATTAAATGATGCGAGGAAAAAATCATGGAAATTGAGGCATCAAATTCCCGAGTTTAATTTCCACCAAAATAGGCGTCATTTCACAATTTCCACAGTGCGGGAATTCATATTTTCCGTTGTGCTAAAATTTAAATAAATAAAAAACGCCAAAATTTTCATGAAAAAAAAAAGCGCCAAACTTAAAAATAGCGCCAAGTTTGGAGCAGACTGCCTTGTCGCTTTATAAACCTATGAAACCCTGAACAACAGATTGCCTTGTCGCTTTGTAAAAAAAAGTTGCGAGCCAGAGAAGTAAGAAGCATCATAAAAAAGCTGTGAGCCAGAGAAGTAAGGAGAAGGAGTTCTTCTTGGGTTACACGTCTCTCTGGATCAAGTTTGAAGGTTAGTCTTCAAGCCTTTCTCTCCTTCAATTTATATTTTTCTATTTTAGGGTTACCATGGTTTCTGAATGGCTATCAAAATTGGGTGTTTCTGACTAAATTTATGAATGTGTTGAATGGGTTTTGTGATCTTTGCGTTTACTGATGCCTAAAGTCACTTTTGTCATAGTGATGTCTTAATTCTTATCTACGTTTTAATTCAACTGCTGTAATAATCCTTCTGTGGTAAAAGCATTCTTAAGCGAGCATCAAAGCAAAGCATGTAATAAGTACTAATGATGTTTCTTTAAGCTTGAACCATGAGTATGCTTTCAGGAGATACTTAAGTACCATAGTTAAGTTTCAAACTCGTCAATTTGAGGATGTGGGATTTAACCAGACTATTCCCTTTTTAATGGTATCCATTTAAACCAGCAAAGGAAGTCATGATTTACTCTGTAGTTGTTTTGTGTTTTTGTATTTTTGTCTTCTCTCCTTTCTATATCGTTTCTTGCTCTGTAGTTGTTTAATTCACACATATAAACAGGTATGGCTACTGTTAATATTGATAACATGTTAACGAGGCTAAGATAGAAGCGTGCTATGGTGAAGAGAAGGAAAATTATTGTATGTACAATGATCTCTTTTATGGTTACGCTAGTACAATGGTATTATGATAATTTTCGTGTTAAAGAGCCTTCACATGATTGGGATGAAGAAATGCGATCTTATTTGAACCGTATGTACAATGGAAAAGAAGTTGATTGTATTGATCAATTTCGAATTAGCAAAAGTGCATTAAAAAAGTTATGCAGAATTTCAGAAGAAAATGGTGGGTTGGTTCGAACAAGAAATATTTCAATTGCAAAAACTGTAGCAATATTTTTGAAAATAATTGCTCACAACTTGAAATACAGAGTCATTGGTTTTGACTATTACCGTTCAATCGAAACAATTAGTCGGCAATTTAACAGAGTCTTATATGCCGTGATGAGAATTAGTGAAGAATACATAAAATTCTAGCCAAGTACCGTTGGGAGTTCTGAAAGAAGCAAATGGCAATGGTTTGAGGTGCTTATCTAAAGTTTCATACTTATACTTTTTTTTTTTTTCCAACTAGTTATCTTAAGTTTCATACTTATACTTTTTTATATTTCATGTTTAGGAAGGGCGATCTCTCCACTAATGTTTTAGGGGTTTGTGCTCCAGATTTAAGATTTATTTATGTATTACCTGGATGGGAGGGCTCCGCATCTGATGCTCGAATATTGCGAGATGCTTTACGTAGGAACAACCGATTTCATGTTGCAAGAGGTAAGTTTTAATACTAGTTTTATAATTTTTGTCATTTATAATTTACATGAGCTATCCAAACATTGAAATTTTCAATTTCTGTCATTTACAAAATCCGGCATACATAAATCCAAACACTGAAATCTTCAATTCCCAGAAATTGAAATGACAGAAATCTAAATTCCGTCGTTTTAGAATTCTATGTAATTGGCAATTCCTTCATCCAAACGGAGCATTAGTATAAATGGTCCCTTATAATTCCAACACCAAACAATCGAATATTCCCACATTTAACACATGGACAATGAATATGAGTTGTATTTCCAAGATTTTCTACAGTAAATTTCAAAAATCCTTCCACCCCTAATTCATATGCCTTTGATCTTCTATCCGCATGTATCCATGACTTATCCATCTCACACACTATAAAATCATATATATAATAAAGTGAACCAGCAATGAAACACCACTATATTCACATAGAAGAGAATAAATTGAAAAAAAAACAAAACAAAACAAGAATCAGACTACGTTATTTACAAAATAATCATCGTGTTATAGAAATTCAGAAGACGGCATCTCGAATTACCGTCGTCTTTAGGCTACCCAAACCTAGAAATTTGTATTGCATTTTGAAGAACAATGTTCTGGGTTCATGTAGATTGAAGACGATGGTTAATGGAGATACTGTCTTCTTTAGGCTACCTAAACCCAGAATTTGTATTGCTTTTGGTGAACAAGTTCTGGTTAGGTAGACTAAAGACGACGGTTAGTGTAGAAACAGTCTTCTTTAGGTTACCAAATACAAACAAAAATTCAGACGATGGGAGTAAATGAACAACCGACGTATAATGAAAATTTAGAAGATGATTTGGTTTATCAATCATCATTGTAGGTTACAAAAACCCGCAGCCTAAATCTCCCATTCCCAATCCTTTTCCAAGAACCCATGGCCAAACAAACATATAAGAACCCATAATAGAGAGTTATTATGACAAGCATGCAAACACCAAAACATATATTAAGAACCCATAGCTCCCAAGCAAATATTAAGAACCCATAGCTCCCAAAACATATATTAAGAACCCATATATAGCTCCCAATTAAGAACCCATAGCTCCCAAAACATATATTAAGAACTCATAGCTACCGAAACCAACGAAATCATTATGGATTTAAGAAGCCGTGCAATATCATTACATAAAGAGATTAGGGTTTCTACTTACATGGATATTGAGAGAGAGATCAGAGAATATAACCAATGCTTGAGAGAGAGCTCAGAGAATATAACCAATGCTTTGAGAGAGCGAAAATTTTAAGACAAATTTATGTTGAAGAGAGAAAATGAAATATTTTAGGGTCAAGGGGAATTCTGAAAATTTTAGATCACGGTCAAAAATTTCAAATGACCACGTTTTTTAAAGACGACGGAAAATACATACCTGACGACGTTTAATATTCGTGTACGACGACGGTTTACTAATTATAACAACGTTGTAAATATTTACTACGTCGGTACCTTAAGGGAAACGTCGTAGTAAATTATTTTCACGTCGCTTCTTAAAAAAACCAACGTCTTAAATATTAAATAATTAGGTGGGCTTTGGGTTTCCTGGGATTCGAACACACGTAATTGACCAAAAACAGTCGAGAGAAAACCGGCGTCCTTTCAATATACCATAAACCCTAAACCCTAAACCCTAAACCCTAAACCCTAAACCCCAAAGCCTAAACCTTAAATTTTACAATAATTTTAAAAAAAAATACACAAGTATGAGAAAAATGAACAGAAAATTGCTACGGACTCCTTACAACAATGTCTTCTATATTAGTAGGCTAAAATCAGGATTTCATATATTTGTATTTATGGCCACCAATGGATCACATAAACCTTAGGGTTATGTTATGAAAGTATAAGGACTATTGTGCTTTGTCTCTAAATTTTTTTTACTTTTGTTATCACTTGTAATTTTGAAAACTAAAATTACATTTTTCAAACCTTTAGGGGGAAGATATTCTCCCAATGAGTGCATAGTATTTGTCAGTTTTTTTTTCGGATTTTTTATGAATATTAGGAATTAAATACAATAAAAAAATATTTTTAAAATTACATTTTAAAAAGCTTTAGGGGGAAGACAATCTTTCAATAAGTGCATGGTAGTTGTCGGTTTATTTTTTGGAATTTATTATGAATACTAGGAATTAAATACAATATAAAAGTCATATTAATATGAAATGACATGTGTATATAACCGACGTTGCATTTATTTACAACGACGTTACACAACGTCGGACGTCATCCTAGTTCATTTAGACGTCGACAATTTAAGCACCGACGTGGTTCATAATTTACAACTGCGCTTTTTATGAACTCACCATCGTTTTTAATACTTAAAACGTCCATACATTTTGAATAACCGACGTGGGTTAGATTTACAACGTCGTTTTTCATGTAGTTACCGACATTGTTTACGGCCTACAACGTCCTATTTTGTAAATTTACCGCTGTTGTATGGTATTTAAGACGTCCTACTATTGGTATTAACGGTCGTGGTATATCGGTACAAAATATTTTCATACAAGATGAAGGTATATGTTGACTTCAGTTTTATATATAAACCGTTGTGTTTTTTTTTAGGTACATGTCGTTTTCAAAATTTGCCGTCGATGTTTTATTTCCATCTATAATAAGACAACGGTGGTTTATACTAATGAGATGTGTTAACAAGAATGAGACGTCGGTTTTTGAAAATTAAATTTAGTTTTTAGGAATTCCTGTCATAGTCATTCATATAAAGTCATAAATATCCTTAGTTGATGATTGTTCAATAATTACAAAAAAAAAAATTATGTACATTGTTATTAAACCCTAGACATTGTTAATAAAAATTATGTCACTTATTATTCTCTATTTGCTTGGTAACAAATTCTGCCCATTCCAACCTCACTTCGTCAATATGTTCTTGTACGTACTGAATTGGTTCTTTTTTCTTGTCAAACTACAAAATAAATGACAAAAACTGACGTGTTATAAAAATTAAAACGACGGTTATTAATAAACCAAATAGAACCATCGTTTTATAAACATACAAACGACGGTTTTTCAAAAAAAGTCGTAGTAGTTTAAAAAGAAATTAAATCTTAATTTTTTTTTACCTTCTTCTCAAATGCTAGGTTTGGATCATGAATTATATCTCTAATGAAACGCATCACATAGTAGCCACACTCTACATTTGTTGGTTGTCAAGGAGTGCCGTGTAGATTTTTCCATATGGCTAATTTTTGTGATGATTGTTTGCCTCCGTGAGAGTTATACATTTTGATTGCACTGTTTCAAGAAAACAAAAAGTGTTAATGACAAATATTTTAGCCTACTAACACACATTAGAATGTAGTAAATAAACTTACGTATTCACTATATTTCTCATGTCCTCGTCAACCGAGATGTTTGGCAATGAATCCATATAATATACCGTCTCCTTAGCTGGTCTCACAATTACCAACACCCAATGACCCCTACACATAATGATCATCCATATAGGTTAAATAGTTATGTAAAACCAGGCCCTAAGCTCTAAAAGCCTATAGAGGGGGGCTGAAGTAGGTGAGAAGAAAAAGACTACCCTTTTTAAATTAAACTTCTTCAAAAGCACACAAGCACAAACACAAACACAAACAATTTCGTGGTTAATAAATTAAAATTAGTAACAGCGGAATGTAAATAACACAGGAGAATTGTAGACCCAGAAAACCCAACATGGTGAAAAATTGGGGGCACTAAGTCATGAGAGATCCAATCTACTCAATTAAGAAATACAAGAAAAACGAAAGAAGACTTAGCTCATCTATCACCTATAGGCAGCTACAATCCAACCTTTCAGCAGACACCTTTTCTTTATCTCTTAGCAGCAAATCCTCTCAAGAGCACCAAGCTCAAGTTGCATGTATTTTGATGTATGAAGTGAGTTGTGGTTTCACAGATTCATCTATCTCAATCACAAAGTATGATTGAGCTAGACAAATAAAACCTAAGTGTTGTGATGATTAAACTAGAAGTAATGAACTTGAAGCATATAGTTTAACTCAAAATAACAACAATTAAACAAGATTCAGCCGAAATCTTGTAAATGTATACTTGGAGAAAGTTATATGTATACAATCAATTGTATACTCACAAATAACATATACTAGCTGAAACATTAATGGAGAAATTAAAGCAATGAAACCAACCAGCCATTAAAGAGTGAAAATCATCTTGGGGAAGCACTTATGTGAATGCATTCATTCTCATAACCCTCAAGAGTATAAATAGTGGCTGAGGAAGAGAAGAAATATTTCCAAAAACTATTCCAACTCGTTTTTATGCAGAGAGTATAACTTGAATAGCATAAGTAATGTTTCAATGCATGAGTGAGAGTACTCCCTAAATAGAGATGTTTTTAATAACTCTATTGTTAAGGCTACAGACCAAAACACTTAAACAAAGAGCAGCTCAAGACACAAAGGATGATAAAGAATTATTTGATTCTTTTTGGAGACCAAGTGAGCTGACAAAGCACTTTAGGAAAGGATAAAAAAAAGGGCATGGGTATTTTGGAACCAAGAGGAGCAGCACATGGCTATTAGAAAACATAGAATTCAAAACAAGGTTCAAAATCTGAAGATAGGAATAAATAATAAGTTATAACCCATCACTCAAAAACGTGGTAGACATGAAGACTTTTGTAAAGACCAAGATGGGTATGGGTTTAAAAAAAACAAATGTTATGCTTCCTAGAAAGCAATGAACCGTTTGAGAGTAAATAAAATACTCTCAAGTATTTGTCAGATTTTAGGAAAGGAAGAATAAAGAAATCTGTCAAAGCTGATTAAAGAGAAATGTTGCAGCAAGCAAGAAATGAACGTTTGATCAATCCAAGTGAAGTACGGATTAATCCAATTGAACAATGTAAATGATTTTACCTTTTGAACTGCAACAAGGAGACTTGGAAGCCCTTCAACCCACACTGATTCTAACCTAGAATCTAATTAATATTACAAAGGTTTTGTTGGTTTAAGAGAAGAGCCAAAATACAATAAAGGTCCAAATAAAAACCTTACAAGTTCGGTGCCAAGAAAAATATTACAAAGAAAATAGGTTAAATAGTTAAGGGGACTAACCCTGGATTATAAGGCACCAAGAAAAATTGGTTCCCATCTGCCTTTTCCAGGCGGTCTGACATATGTTTTGATTTGTAAGATAACGATCCAAATTGAGCGCTAACTTGTCCAGGGTCGATGAGGCCAACAAGGTTTACCATATTTGCTATTTTTAAATAGTCAAATAGGTACCTAAATATATGAAATTCAATTAAATGAGATTTTAATTTAAAAGAAAGGGAATTGTAAAAAAAAAAAAAAAAGGATTTCTAGAATTACCTCATGTATACTACAATCACTGTGGATCTGATCTCAACCATGGATGCAAACTGTAAAATATCTTCATACAAGATGAAGGTATCATGTTCATACCCAAACACTTCCCCTGGAATGTTAACTCTTGTGGTCTCGTTAGAAGGCTTGAACTTGGTCTGGGCAAATTGGCATAGGGCTAACAGAGGAGGTGATAAGTCTAGCTTTGAGAGATCCTGTTACAAGAAATAAAGAAAAAAATATAAGATAGTTTGTACATCAAGTAAAATAAACGACTCTAACTAAACCATCCAAACTGTCGTGGTATTAATATATAAACGACGGTATTTCGAAAATAATGATGTAGTAAAGAATTTAGATGACAGTAAATAGAAACCTTTGTTGTGTAAAAGTTCTAACTTCACAATACTATAAAAAGGTCATCTAAATAAAATGCAATGAAGATGGCTTATAAAACAAGTAAAACAAACGTTGTAGTAATTTGCATTCTTCTCTGCTATGACTATGAAGAACAGGAAAAGAGAGAGAAGAAAAAGGAAAATGTGTTTCATCAGAGAATTTAGCTGGTATTTTTAAAAGATAATGTGTTATAAAACTAAAGAAATTATGTAGAGGATATAAGCTGCAATAGAAATTTATCATTTGATGTTTTCATTAAGGCTTTCTTCTGTGTTTTACAAATGAGAAGGAAGCCTTATTTTATAGGCAAAGGCTTTGGCTAGAGAAAGGAAAGCTTCTGAAGGTGCAAGGAAATTTCCTTCCAACATGTGGGCTCCACTTATTAGCTTTACAACATATAGTGTTTGGGTTTTTAATTGTAGACGTCCCTTAATTTTGCCTCGAGTTGCAATTGGGTCCCCGAACTGATTTTTGAGGCAATTAAATCCGTTAACTCGACAAATAGTTCCAATTGGGTCATACTATCCAACTCTCCAACTCTGTCAATTTATCCGTCAAAATAAAGGGGTAAAAGCATCCTTTCGAGTTCTTCATCCATCATCAACCCCAACCAACCACCCCACCTCCATCTTCATAGCGTTCTCCACCAAGCCCAAAACTCAGAATCCCCACAGTATGAGAAATTGGCAACAAATTTTCAATTAAATTCATGATTACCTCCTCTAAATCGGAGAGAGTGATCAAACAGAGAGTAGCCGAAACTGTATTGGCGGAATAAACAGCGAACGGGCTCAGATGACCCTGGGACACCTGAAAACAATGCAGTTTTGGCCTGTCGACGACCACAATCTCCACCACATCAGTCCCTGCCCCTCTATTACTTGCCTTCACCACCAACATCGGAGCCTAATTGCCAAACCCTCGCATCCGCCAATTCAGACTCTTCTTCTTCACTCAACGATCTTGGTTATGAGAGTGAAACCATCATAGGCAAAACCCCACAAAACCACAAAACTCAACGACCACAATTTGACTTTTAGGAAGGATTAAGCCATCAGAGGCAAACGCCAAAACTCAGAAACCCCCAAGAGCAATGCCACCACACAACCACCCTCATCCCCACCCAAGATCCATCCAGCCTCACCTGAGACCCATCCAGATCCTCTCTCTCTCTCTCTCTCTCTCTCTGCAAATTCAAAAATTGAAGAAGAAAAAAAAATCGAACACTTTGCATCTTGGGGGGGGGGGGGTTGCAAGAGATGGGGTATGGGTTGTAAACGGAGTTGGGATCTGGGTTTTGAGGGGGTGGGATAAGGAGGGGGAATGGGTTGTAGGAGAGAGGGAGAGACAGAGAGGGAGACCTGAGAGAGTGCGAAAGAGAGAGAGAGGGATTTGGATTTCTATTTTTTATTTTTAAGTTTATTTATTTATTTAAATATTATTTAATTATTTTTTTGCACTTTTTTAGTTTTTGTTTTCAATTTTTAAAATTTAAAATATTTAAATTGAGATGGACGGTTTTAGCCCTCAAATTAACAGTCAAATTGACGGAAGGACAATTGAAAGGTGGGCGCGGTCCGGTTCGGTCCGGTTCGCAGCTCACACCGAAACCGGAACCGGTACTGTTCATTCGGTCCGGTCCGGTCCGGTTTTTGAAAAAAACAGAAGAGAAACCGAATCAAGCCGAACTGATAATTTCCGGTCCGATTTTCCGGTTTTCCAGTTTGAACCGGTTCTCTAGCAAGTCACATACACAGTAGACAATAAGGAAAAAAAAAACATAAATTTGGTTAAACAATTCTTACTTTTCTGCTAAAAAATATTCGATTTTTCCTTTCATATTCTCAGATGGCCGACATAAAATAACCCTAAACAATCTAATACCAGCTATACCAGAAATCATAAACACACCATATCTAATGAAACTCACAAAAACAAAATGAATACAACACCAGATCTAATGAAACCACAAAAAAAAAAAAAAAAAAAAAAGGAATACAACACCAGATTTCTCCTTGCATGAGACTTTGATGCTTGAATCTAGTCCTAGGATCTTCGTTACCAGCATATGAAGAAGGCTTCATAACAAGAACTCCTTTCATCCTCTTCATCAGATCACACACAGAGAGAGTGAGAGAGTGAAGTTGCAGAGAAGAAAAAAAAAGGGTAGAGAGAGAGTGAAGTCGCAGAGAAGAAGAAGAAAAAAGAAGAGAAGAAAAGGAACGGAAGAAAGGAAAGAAAAGGAAAAGAGGGGGAGAGAGAGAGAGAGAGAAGTCGTAGAGAAGAAGAGAAGAAATAAAAAAAGAAAAGGGAGAGGAGGAAAAGAAAAAGAAACGGGAAGAAAAAGACAGAAGGAGGAATGAAGAAAAGGAGAAGGGGGAGAGAGAGATCAGAGAATGACAAAAAGAAAAAGAAGACAAAAAGAAGAGGAAAAGTAAGAGAGGGAAGAAAGAATAGAGGAAAGAAAAGAAAAGGGGAAGTGGGAAGGAAGAGTGCGGCGCTTTGGGAAGAGAGAGAAAGCTTTGGGAAGAGAAAAGAAAGGGAAAAAAATAGAGAGAGTTTAAGTGGGATTGGAATGGGCTTTGAAAATAAAATGTACATGAAGTTTAAAGTTGGGCTTTTTATTTGGGTTAAGTCGAATTGGGCTTAAATATAAGATATTTTAAAATAAATAAATAAATAATTAATATAACCAGTCCGGTCCGGTCCGGTCCGGTTCTGTAGTATGTAAAACCGGAATCGGAATCGGTTCAAACCGGTCCGGTCCGGTTCGGTGTCAATTTGTTGACTTTTTTAGTCAACCGGTTTTTTTTCCGGTTTTTTCTATTCGGTTCGGTCCGGTCTTCCGGTTTTCCGGTTCAAATGCCCACCCCTAATTGAAACGGATGAGAGAGTTTGATGACCTAATTGTCTCGAAAAAAAGTTTGAGGACCCAATTGCAACTCAAGGTAAAGTTCAGGGACCTCTACAGTTAAAAACCCCGTAGTGTTTTGTGTAGTACTTTTCTTTTGTTAAAGAAAATTTGTACTAGTAAGACATCCAGTTTTGCTAATCTGGGCCTGTAAAAGTTTGAAGTGACCGACATGAATAAGGTTGAAAACGAAAGACCAGTGTCCTCATTCTGCTTGTTCTCATTAACACTATGTACATGTCCGCTTCTCTCTCATTCATATGTTGGATGAGGGATGTGTGAAGTGGCAGATCCATTCACATAATGCGAAATTCCATTTCAAATATAAACAAAAAGAACTCATAAATCAATTAATCATACACAAAACTCCATAATCGATCAATCAACCCACGTTTTTGGTACAAGAGAGAACACACGTTTTTGAAAAAAAATTGATCATCAATAGCATCCGGATGAAGCCTTTTTGTTTTTGCTCTAATGAAAAAACACACGGTTTATATCAATGTGACACAAGTACAAAATAAAAGATACTCAAAGCAGCCAGCCAGCATGCAAACATAGTGCTCTATTGCAGTAAAAAAAAACTCAAGGAAATTCTGAATATGTGGACATTTCATCAATCTAAACAATTTGCATCTTTCCTGAAGCTCAGGACACTCTCGAATAGAGACGTGCTGGAGGAGAGCTCAGAGGCTCTTTCGTGGGGACATTTTGTTGAACAGCTGATAGGCACTCTTACGTTGAGAACTGCTGTCGCCTGATATTGGGCGCTCTGGCATATATGCAAGTGGAAGGGAACTGATCAAACACCACTTGTTCTTCAAATTGAGTAAGGGCCCCCTGAAAGGCAACAGCATATGCCAAATTAAGGTCATCAAACAGCAGATCAAGGGAACTGATCCTCTGCTTCAGACATGACTTACATCAAACAACTTGGGAAAGTGCACAGATATGGAGAAGAGTAAAGGACCCACAGATACCCAAAAGTATTGCTTTGAAGTATCATCAAACCGCCTTTCCACTTACCATTGGTTCTAAACAAACCCCACCAAACTATAGAAGCTAAATTTTAAAAAAGGGAAGGAGTTAAGTTCTGAACTTATTCTTTTAATGATCTAATCTTCTTGGAAAATACAAAATGGTTATCTGGATCATAACATTAACAACCATATCAATGTAATGTTATGGATTAGTTACTCGTCTTCAGGTTCAGCATATCTGGATAATTACAATCAACCACCCCCCCCTCACCCCCCCCCTCCCCCCCCTCTTCAGGTTCAGCGTGCATTAAAACATATTTATATGGATTGTAATTATCAATCAAAGAATGATAAAAGTATACGTAAGAAGAGAAGAGGGGGGGTTGATTTGAAATAAAAAAAAGCTTACGTTGCATTTATCAATGTGAAACTGCTGAAGCAATTTTTTTGGACACGTGCGCATACTCCCCAAGCAACTACGGCAGTTTCGTGTGGCGTGGCATGGTTTCAACCGGTAATCTACGGCGATTCCCCAACTATTTAACAAAAGATGTTTGGTCAAAGACAATACTGATGAAAATAAAAAGTGAGAGAGAAAGAGAACTGAACACACAATGGAAATAATTGATTTGAAAATCATAGTTACCTTGGATATCTGGAATGTGAGAAATCTTGGGCCACTCTGGGCCCCTCTCCTTTGCGCATCTTTTATTCATAAGTGGACAATAGCAAATGACGAGTCTTTGTAATCTGGTGAGGCGTTGCATAGCTTTGACGGTAGGTAGATACATGAGATTCTCGCATCTCTCAATAACCAGGGAGGTAAGAGATGCAAGGTTACCCAACCACTCTGGAATAGTCTCCAGTCCACTAAAATCTTCTATGCTCAACTGTGATAGAGAAGTAGTCAAGTGTTGAATTTGCTGAGGCGGAGACTTGAGCTTAGGCCACCCTGAGATATGTAACGTTCGGACTTGCGATGGAACCTCAAAGTTAAGGAAACATTCGAGCTCATTCAAAAACTTACCGATTGTCAAAAATTTCAAATGATGGAGAGACTGTATTCCCTTTGGTAAATATTTTAACTTCCGGCAATTCATTATCTTTAGATGGGAAAGAGATTGCAAGCTGGATACATCCAGATGTGCCATAGATACCAAATTGTGGCATGACTCGATGGATAAGTTGGTAAGAGATGCACAGGAAAGTAGCCCGCTCGGGAGACTTGCCAATGCATTACAACTCCAAATTCGCAAATCACGCAGGGATGTGCAAGCCTGGAAAGACAACTCCTCAAGAGAACTACCACTGATGGACAGTTCTGGTCCACAACTTGCAATAACCAATTTCCGGAGGGAAGTCAAACTGTGAATTGAAATGTTTGTAAGCTTAGAGCAATTGCCTATACTCAACTTCTGAAGTGGTTCAAGACCACCTGTTGGTAGGCTTGACAATTCAGCACAATCTTCAATTACCAATTCAAGGAGGGATGGCGTAATTGGAACAGATGTTAGACTGTCGCAACCACTTATTTTCATTTTCGGACAGCCCTCAATCACCAATTCCGGGAGACGTGCGATGCTTTGTGTAATTGGAATGAAGTCTAGACTAGGACAATTCCTTAGAGTCAACTTCTCAAGAAGAGGGAGTGTCTCTACCCCACTCGATACAATGCCCATTAGTCGATCACAATCTGCAATGGTCAATTCACGGAGGGATGTGCATCCTAGCAAAGTGGGAAATGACTCTAGACTAGCACAATTCCTTATAGTCAACTTCTCAAGAAGAGGGACTGTGCCTATACCACTTGATACAATGCCCGTTAGTCGATCACAATCTGCAATGGTCAATTCACGGAGGGATGTGCATCCTAGCAAACTGGGAAATGACTCTAGACTAGCACAATTCCTTATAGTCAACTTCTCAAGAAGAGGGACTGTGCCTATCCCACTCAATAATATACTTTTTAGTCCATCGCAATATGCAATGGTCAATTCACGGAGTGATGTGTAGCCATGTAAAGTTGGAAATGACTCCAGACTTCTGCAGAAACTTACCGACAACTCCTCAAGAGAGACTGGGGCGTACAATTCCAATCCATTCTGTAGTTCCATTGAGGTTAGTTCACCACATGAGCTAATCAACAATTTGCGAAGGCATGTCAAACCATGCGTTGAAATGGATGTCAGGTTTTCGCAGCTGCTTATTACCAAACTCTGAAGAGAGATGCATGTTTCTACCAGACTCGGTAGGTTTGATAATTCATGACACATATTAATCTCCAATTGACGGAGGAACGGCAATTGATTTGAAACATTTTTCAGCTGCGGACATTCCAAGAGAGCCAGCTCCTCAAGGCATGGAAACACCACTATTTCTTCTCTTGGCATCACCATCCATTCAACTAAGTTCGGGGCCGTACAAACTCTTAATGTCTTCAACACTGGAAATAAAGCCTTTTTCTCCTCACTATTTCTCGTAACCACAGTATCATCATTATAGCCATAAAACTCAGCTGCCAAACATTTTAGATTAGTCATCGTATCAAACTCAAGATCTATAAGATTAGGTAGAAGGCCAAGTCTTGGGACTTCTTCACATACATCGCACCCAAGTAATCGAATCCTTTTCAAGTTGTTGAGTAGTACCCTCGACGAAAATCTAGCACCCATGAAATTGTGAATCTCTAAAATTTCCAATTTAGGGTGTGGTGTGAGGCCATCTAGTACATCCTCTTCATTTTTGTTGCTTGGCCTCCTTTCCTCGCCCCATACAAGTGTTAACTTCTTTATGTTTGTCTTCCCAACTAAATTTGCTTTCTCGGCTTCTTTACCATCCCTCACATGTTCCAAATCATAAATAGTCAGTTCACCTTTCAATTGACTTAAGCCATACAATTCCTCAATTCCGAGACTTGACTTATCCTGCCCAACGATAAAATAAGGTACCGTTCGGAGATTAGTCAATTGCCCAATCCTAAATGGAAATGCCCGATACCAACCAAAATTAAGATGTCTACTCTTTGGGACATCATCAAAATAAATGTGTCTCAAGTTGACCAGATCTTGCACTTCCTTTGGAAACACTTTAAGACTTCTACAGTTCTGCATTCTTAATGTCTGTAGGTTTTGGAGCTTGCCAATAGATTTGGGGAGTGCTTTGATTGCTGTTGCAGAAACGTTCAAATACCTCAATTGTTTCAGCTGGTCTATTGAACCTGGCAACTCCTCAATATCAGCTTTATAAAGATTTAAGACATGTAAAGCGTTAAACCTTGGTAACATGTTACTAGGAACTTCGCCATCCGAGAACAATGAGTGTAAGCTCCCAACTTTTCTTTCTGGAATTTGTTCTAAAACTGAAGTAGGAACATGTGCAGCATGTCGAATTGATAGCTTGCCATCCATCTCATTCGAACCCGATGTCAAGCTCTTATCTTTTGATAAAAGTTCTGCCAAATCATGCACAAGATTGTGCATCTTGCATTTGGCAACTATACCAAAGTCAACCTCCGTAAGATCTTCAAAGAGGGAGCTTTCCAAAAGAATTTTGAAATATTCGTTGCCTATATCCTCCATCTCCAGATGACTATTTTTAGGGGTAGAGGGAAGAAATCCTTGAGCCATCCAAAGTTGCATCAAGTTATCCCTTTCAAGTTCAGAATCTTTCTTGAACATTGAGCAATAGGCAAAGCATTTCAAAATTGGTGGTTCCAAATTACGAACACTTAACTCCAACAACAAGATGATTCTTTCCTTTCCTTCTGCAGAATCCCATATATTACTTTTTAAAATTGATAGCCAGTCAGCTTCACTCTTTGCAGAACGCAACATGCTTCCCAAGACCTGTTGATACACAGTTAGAATTCCTACTAATGGATTAATAGACTAATAAGCGATAATAACAGTAAACATCACTTAATAGTGTTATTAAAGCGGATATATCTGAACAGCAACAGAGCTCTCTAATTTCACAAATTTGACAAGACCCGTACGAGTGTTTAAACAGAAGAATGATGAAGGGTTTAGGGTTTAGGGTTTAGGATGTCTTGGAGCGAATAATAAGTCGTTCAAATAATAGAACCCTAGTTTGGACTTTCTTGCTACAAGTCCTGCTGAAGCAAGCAATACTGCTGTTCCTTTCTCTCTCTATTCTCTTCTCTTGCTTGATTATTTCTCACAGCTCAAGTAAAGGTTATTCAGAATTCCAACACTGTGTTCATTAAATTCTAGAACAAAAGAAAGATAAAAGTAATTACAAAAGAGTAGAAAAGAAAATAAGAGGAGCAAAGGCCATTTAAGTAACTGTTGGTAGAAAATATAATAGTCCTTACCCTTGCCACTAATTGTACACCTGAACACTTCTTAGCAATTTCTCTTCCAATTATCTCTAGACGGGGACTTATAAGAGCACCACCCTCTGGAAATGCTCTATTCTTGAATATGGACCAACATTCATCTTCTGGTGGAATTTCCAAATTACACTGAGGAAGTGTTCCCGTAATGGTTTCTCTGTTCCTGGACTCGAGTCCAATGTTAGCAGCCTCATTCATCAGAGCTACCAAAGATGCGTTGATTTTCTGAATTTTTCGTGCCATTTTAAGACGATATGAAATGGGATTTTTGAAGAGTGAAAGGATGTTGAGTACCTTTTTCTTCAGTGGAAGGATGTTGAGTACCTTTTTCCTCATATGGTTTTGAATTTCTTGTTTATGCAGGAGAACTTTGGAGCTGATTTCATCCAAGACATCATCAGCTTCAAGAGCAACGTCTTCAAGTTTCTTCGACCACATTTCCACTGCCTGGCGCCCATCTTGTGGTTGTTCAGCAGCATCACGTGTGATATCTCGAATCATGGATAATGTTTTATGCAGGCTTCTAATTTCTCCATCAAATCTCCAAGCAAGAATGAGTGGTTCATTGGCAAGTGAATCCGCTTCCATAAGTAATCCCTCAGCAGAAAAAATATTCAGAAATATCTCTGACATCCTTCCTTCGTCACAAAAAATAAAGAGCAGATTAATTCTTAACTAGTTATCAAAACTAGAAGATTGAAAGACGTAGGTACAAGCTCACAGGCACAGTGTTTCTCTGGTAGGAGGCAATGGCCAGTTGCAATGGAAGACAGCTAGCGCGGAGCTGTTTGCTTGACAATGTTGACTTATATAAATTTTGGACTTTGAAACTTTATTAATCTAGAATTAGATTCTCTTTCACACATGGCTTACAGAATAACCAACTAGGCATTTCCTTTTGATAAAAAACAAAAAAAATATTTTAAAAAAACTAGGCATTGCTTCTGTGGTGCATCGGCTGTACCGGTACAGCCGATCACATGCTAGTCACGTGGGCTTTTTAAAAACAAGTGAAACTGGTTGTTTTGGTTAACCAGTTAAAATATGGAAAAAAAATCACCCCTTCAAAACCCAGGGCGCGTACTCCATTTCGTCTATCTCCTCCTCCACAATTCTGCACAGCCACAGCTCTATTTCGTCTAAATCACAGCTCTATTTCGTCTATCTCCTCCTCCACAATTCTGCACAGCCACAGCTCTGTTTGGTTTTGCTAGGATTCAAACTCGTGCGCGAATGGGTGGAATGAACAGAAAATTAAATAGACAAATATACCCTAAACCCTAATAAATAAAACCTAAATTATATATATATTTTTAATTAATTTTAGAAAAGGGATTAGGGTTTTAGGGCCTAAAATATCTCATCCATAAAACCTAAACCCCAAAAACAAACCTTTAACCCCCTAAACCCTAAACCATCAAAACTGATGTTGTGACTCATCAAATTTATTTTTTTTGGTGGTCATTTGAAATTTGTACAACTCAAACTGCATTTTTGAAAGCTTAAGGGGGAAGAAAATATCTCAATGACTTCATAGGAGTTGATGTTGCATTATTTGGATTTATTTTAAATTTATTATGAACATTTTGAATTAAATAGAATAAAATATTCTTATAAACACCAAAAAACCACGTCAGCGTTAAGAAGTGAACGACGTTGTAAATCGTAATAAACGACTTACTTGTAAAAAAGAAGTCGTTTAAACAACAAAACATAGCAGTTTTTACACTAACACCGACCTATAACATTTATTCCACGACTCAAACTCTTAACTTATAGCCGTTTACTTTTAAGTACCACGTTGTCTATAACCACAAGCGTCGTTTAAATAATATATTACGTCCCTTGTTTTAAACAATGACGTTGTTGTTTGATAGCGTGCTCAAAAGCGCGATGACGCGTCGGAAGCCCAGAGGCCGTCGTTTCATTTGACGAGACGAAGCGACGCCTTGCGTAAGTCTGGGCAATGATGGCCTGCACGACGTGCTTGTGCATTAAATGCGCCAACTGACCTGCGCATTTAATACCCCAGTTGTCAATCACTTCAGAAATCCATCCCCTGAAATCCATTCGGCCCCTACCCATGCCGAGACCGAAGAATCCGGGGATGTGGGGGCAATGTTTGTGCCTAATAAATTACGGTCGTACACTGACCAAAGGGGCTTCCTTTCTCGGCCTTGGCACCTGTTCATAAACGAAAACGCGACGTTCTGCCAGGTGTTTTGCCTTCTTCAAAACAAAGGAAAAGCGGCAAAGGCATAATCATCTCGGCCTCGACCGCAGTATTGCAGGCGAGGCCGAAGGACAAAAAAAACACGGCCGAAGATATTAGAGTCAGATCACCACGTGACAGCCAGGGCCCACACTTCATTTAATGAAGTAACGCCTCTGACTAGCAAACCCACTGGCTGCAAAGAGGCATTTAATGCACGAGGGAAGAGGGGAAGTGACTAACGTCAGGATTTGGTGACAGAAATCAGAGTGGTTAAGCGCAGACATTCTTACAAAAATTCTTACAGCTGGAGAGATTAGGTCACCAGCTATCAAAGCATTAAATGCGTCTCCACGGCCAGAGGCGCAGAACCCACGATCAGGGCGGCGGCCGAGATTTACCAGGATTTATGGGGTCACACCACCATGCTTCATGATCCCAAATGTCGATTGGACTACCCACTTGTTCTGATCAGGCTCCACCACGCAGATTTTCAGCCTCGATTACTCATCCAAGAGCTCTTCCTATAAATACCAAGTTCAAACTACATTCAAAGGGTTCAAACACCAAATCAAAAGCCTCCCACGGAGCAAATTATATTTTCCTGTAATGCACTTTCAATACCTTTACTTGCTTTCCTAGGAGTAGTGTTAGATTGTAAGGAAAATCCATTCATCAATATATCATACGACCCTTGATTTTCAAGGCGCCGAAGCACCATCCCTGTTACTCTCTCATTCACCCCATATATCATACGACCGTCGCTCCCTGAGCAACACGCCGGAGCACCGCCCAAAACCCACCACCAATACCACCATTAAACGGCCTGCTGACGGCCGAGATCAGTTCCTTTCTCGGCCACAATCCTTTGATTAGGAGTCGAATTCAAACAGGCGCACCACTTAACCATTTCACCCATATCACCATCTCGACGCACGGTAGACCGTGCTGGCACGCCCGCGCACAACCGCACCTCACCCAAAAGAAGGAAGCCACATGTTAACGCATATCCCCTCGGCCCGGAGCTCCAGGCCGTGAGATTTGCGCAGCCAACACTTTTGGCACGCCCAGTGGGACTCTTGTCAAAAACTCATGGTGGAAAACTAGGGCACAGGCAAAGCTCAAAAACAAAACAGTCGAAATGACTTCTGAGATTCCTGAGTCCACCTCACCAATCACTATCACTGAGACCGAACATGCGGTCAGAACCTCGGCCAGCGTTCCAGTAACGACGGATCGCACGGCCGAGTCCATACAAGAGCAAGCGGCGGTGGAGGATCTGATGTCTAAGCAGGCCGACGGATCGCGCTGCCACCGACAAATAGCTGGGGGCAGTCCCAGCCCACGTGGGCGAACCCCGGGCCAACCTACCCGGTAGAGATAGCGCACGGCCCACTCCACGCTTTGGCCGTATTCTTGGGACAAACCAGTCCCACGCATTCCATGGTCCAGCAACTCGGTCCAGTTCACACCGTGGCCATCCATACCCATCCTGGCCCAAGCAATGCAACCGTCGCTTCATCACAACAGCACGGTCAGAGCAGTTTGACCGCTGCGCCACCATTGCAGGCGCCGTTATTTCCGCTAGGCTCTCACCTTCATTACGGTTCGGCCATTCCGACGGCAACACAGATGCACACAGGTTGCCATCACCAGAATAATACCATACCACTGTGCCCAAAGGACCGTACACACCCTAGCGAAACCCGCGGTACTCATCTAATACAACCCGGCTTGGTCGTAACGGCCGAGCCTCTTGTTCAAGCGGCCCTGCGGGTAATGCCACAAGACGATGTGCGACAGGTCCCACTGCTAGTCGCGGACCAACAGGAGATGCCCCCTCGAGGGTTTTAGTCCGAAGATATCCGGTGTATGACCAAGGACGGCTTAGCTCAAAGGCGGTCGGAGACACCGATATACACTGAGCCGTGTTCATCAGGGAAACCCAGGACTTGGCACGACTTGCTCCCTAAGGTTTTTGGGGCACGCCGCACATAAAAACGCTCGGCCGAGGACACATCTCCTTATGTCGTGGCCTACGGCTATGACACCAATAAACTAATGGGGCTGAAGGTTCGATTTCTTCGAGTTGTCAAGCGACTTAGCCAAAAGGTGAAGGACTGCGCGCAAACCATGCCCCAGAGTTTAGAAAATTTAGAACAGTCAGGACTTGACGCTTACAATTCGGTGCAAGTTCAGAAAAAAATGGCATCGAGGGCCTACGACAAAAAAGTCAAAAAGAAAAAGAGGGGAAAGTAGGCGAATGAGCTAAACAAACGGTGAGGCCAATATAAAGCGAAAAACATATGTTCGATCATTCAGAAAAGAAGGCCTGCGCCCTATATTTAGTTTAAAAGGTCATTTTTACAAAAAGATAGGGCGGCCAGTCATGGCCGATCAAACAAAATATCTACACATATATTCGTTTGTGTTTATGTACAAAAAGGAAAAAAATATTTAATTATTACATCCCAAAGTCTTTAAACGGCCGCCCACCTAGACCCCTTCGCTGAACATTCCCCAGATCAGGCAAGTGATCCTTCTCCAAGCGATGTCCCCGCCGTCTATATCCGCCTGCCACCTCGCCCGGATCAGCTTCCTCTCGGCCAATGCCTTCTTCTTCTCGGTCGCTGCTTTGAGGATTTGCTTGGCTGAAGACTTCAGCTCGGCTTCGACCGCAATCGCACCGTCTCGGCGCTGAAGGATGAGATCTCAACGGGCCTGGAGCTCGGCAATCTGAGCCTCAACCTGCGTAAGTTCCTCGTTCTCCCTTTGGACAGTGAGGTCATTCTCCTTTAATCGCGCCATCGCGGGTTGGACTTGTTCTTTTATCACCACCAGCTCTTGCTCGAGCGAGCATCCCTCGGTCATTCTCATAGTGGCTTCAGCGTACCGGCCGATCATTTCCTTGCCTTCGGCCAGACGGGCCTGCAACTCATCCAGCTGAGCCGAGTTTAGCAGACCGAGCGCCATAGCCGTATCCAGGCAGGACCTGAACTCCATGAACGCCTCGGCGGTGGTCATTTGATGAACCCCAAAGAAAAGGAACTCTCGGAGCCGCTCAACGACGGCCCTGGAATCCTCGTCCAGGGGAGCCGAGGTCGAGCTACCTCCTTCCTCATGGAGGCTAGCGTATAACTCCTCGAGATCATCGAAGGAGGTGGTCTCCTGAAAGTAGAAAAAGAGATTTAAGTTAGAACAACCAGCTGGGACATGAGGAATGACAAGGCAAAAATCTAAATACTCACTTCAGCGGCCGACGGCACCGCAAGAACTTCTGCAGCCACGAGCTCGGTCAGGACCGTCGAAGAGACAGGCGGCGGGCTCGGCGCGTCAGTAGCTGCAGCCTCAACCATTGCAAGCTAAGTAACGGCCGTCGATTCTTGGGATGAAGGCGCCGAAGGCATGGACATGACGGCTGAGACGACCTGCGGGCTCGGTATAATGAGGGCCATGGATGAAGGCAATGACGACCTGGGGGGCTGAGGGCAAAAAAGGAAGAATGTTAGTTCAGAGGTCTAAAATAATTAGACTGGGTATGGCGAAGGACGAAAGGCTCACCGAGCGGATCACAATGCCGCTTAGACAGCGAGGAGCGGACAGCAACGGCTCGACAGACGCGGTAACAGCCAAGGTAGGCGGGCAGAGGCGGCCGAAGGAACTTCCACCAGGGCGACCGGCGTTGGTTCCACTGCAATGACCTCGTCGTTTGGCATGTCTGCGGCGGCCTCCGCAGTGGCTGGCACCTCTGCGGCTGCTGCCTCGGCCTCCAGCATTTCTGCCACCTCAGCAGTGGCCGCCCCCTCAACCACCGCCTCCCCGGCGCCCACCTCCTCAACCACCGCCTCCACCACACAGATTTTCAGCCTCGATTACTCATCCAAGAGCTCTTCCTATAAATACCAAGTTCAAACTACATTCAAAGGGTTCAAACACCAAACCAAAAGCCTCCCACGGAGCAAATTATATTTTCCTGTAATGCACTTTCAATACCTTTACTTGCTTTCCTAGGAGTAGCATTAGATTGTAAGGAAAATCCATTCATCAATATATCATACGACCCTTGATTTTCAAGGCGTCGGAGCACCATCCCTGTTACTCTCTCATTCACCCCATATATCATACGACCGTCGCTCCATGAGCAACGCGCCGGAGCACCGCCCAAAACCCACCACCAATACCACCATTAAACGGCCTTGTAGCTCAGGCCGTGAACCTGACGACCGAGATCAGTTCCTCTCTCGGCCACAATTGTTTGATTAGGAGTCGAATTCAAACAGGCGCACCACTTAACCATTTCACCCATATCACCATCTCGACGCACGGTAGACCGTGCTGGCACGCCCGTGCACAACCGCCGTATATTTTATCAAAGATCCAATTGAACTAACTTAGACATTCGAGGGCCTTGGGCCAACACCCCCTGGGTGTGGTCTATTTACTCCTATTTATTTCACAAGAATCGAGGAAGAGAGAGAAGGAAGATAGAAGGTCGAGGAATCAACCAACGAATATTCCCCGTGCAGAATTTTTCTCAAACACCTTGTTCCTTAAGCAGAAGAAGGGTAAGCTTACAACTCTAATTGTGTATGTTGATGATATGGTTGTGACAGGAAATGATCTAGAAGAACGAAAAGCGTTACAAGACTATTTGTCTAGGGAACTGAGATGAAAGACCTTTGTTCTCTGAAATACCTTTTGGGAATCGAAGTGTCATGATCTAAATCATGAATTTTTCTGTCACAAAGAAAATACACTATTGACTTGTTGCATGAAACTAGTATGTCTCCTTGTCAGCTAATTGCTACACCAATGGAAGAATGACTCAAACTTGAGATTGATCTGAACCAAGTATCAGTCGATAAAGGTCTACATCAGAGGCTTTTTGGGAGGCCTGATCTTGCTTATGCCTTGAGTGTGGTCAGCCAATACATGCATGATATTGGCAAGCAACAGATAAAGGCAGTTATGAGGATATTGCGATATTAAAGGGGAGTGCAGGAAAAGGAATTTTGTTTTTCAAAGAATGGCCATCTCATAGTTGAAGGCTATAGATATGCGGATTGGGCAGGATCAGTTGATGATAGATGCTCTACGTTGGGTTACTTTACTTTTGTGGGAGGTAACCTTTGTACATGGATGAGTAAGAAGTAGAATCTGGTTACTCGTTCGAGTGCATAAGCTGAATATAGAGGTATGATGTTGTGAAATTTAGGTGTACCAAATTAATCAAATTTTAATGCTCGCAAGTATATGAATCAAAAGATAGTATAACTAAGTAAGCACAGATATCGTCCCACAAGATTGATTTAATTCTTAATATTCCTACCAATTAAACTGAAACTAATTCTAAATTGAGAAACTTTAATGGATGAAATTGATTTGAATTTGTGATTGAGAAAAACTAAAATTAAAGAAAGCAATTAAAACTAAAGACAGAGTTGCACAACACAAGGGATTTAGGAAAACCAAGAGAGAGACACTAGAGCATCCAATTTCACCTTAACCAATCCTACCCAATCCCTTAGCATATCAATTCCAATCTATTCCCCTTATTGATGATCAATTTCCCTAAATTATTCAATGGCCATGGCATCTAGTTACATCAAAAGTATCTTTACATGCAATTCTCTATGGCATCTAGATGAATTTGACACATAAAGACCCATTAAGCTCTATGGAAATTATGTAGCAATCACACAAACCCTAACTGCATGGCATCTACAATTAGTCATTCATGGTATCAATTGCAAGAAGCAGAACTCAAGTTAAGTATGGCATCTACTCTAACTTGCATCACACTAATTCAACTTAGATGGTGATCAGACATCCAAACCAAATTAAACATTAAGCACAACAAAAGATACTCAATGAAAAGGGAAAAACTTGAAATTAATATTAACTAAAAAATTGAGTATTCATGATTAGGCTACAATTTAGCCCTAACTAAGAAAATTAGTTACTCATAGTGATAATTGAAATCACAATAAAAAATAGCATGAGTTTAGAAATTGGAGATTCACTATTATACCCAATATAGGAACCTAAATTATAAAAAATAAAAAATAAACCCTATATGAAATGGACTTTAGAAACACACCCAAAGCCCATTTACAACATAACAAAAAGGCTTTTAACTTATTTTAAATTACAAAACTGTTATTAATTTCTTAAAACAAACCAAACCACAAAACTTCATAAAAAAGCCCAAAACACTCAATAGGACATCAAAGTAATTTAATAATCAAAATTAAATTTAATTGGGCCAACTATCATTTTTTGGGTTTTTGTTGGATTTGTTTATAGAAATTAAATGATGTAGGGTTTATCTATAATATTAGTGCTAAGAACGGGTATATGACTAAATATCTCTTTAGAAAAACCCTAGTTAGAGCTTCCTTTCTTCCTTCCTTGTTGTCGTCTTTCTGTCTCAAGCCTTCAACTTGTTCATCCCCCCTCACAACAATAAGGAGACAATTCATATATATAAAAATCAAACTAACAAAAAGATAACCCTTCCCACAACAACAGCCACTACTACAAAAATCGAAATAGATGACGGGAATCCACCGTCGTCTAGAAGGTTTTCAAACCATCGTGAAATCGACCGCCATCTTTTGTTATATAAAACAACGACAGCTAATAACTGACGTCGTTAAAACATTCAACGTCACAAAATATTACAAACCGACGTCTAATTACTATTAATATATATCGTAAAATGAAAAAGTCGACAACATTAAACAACGGTTTTATTGAAACTCAGACATCTAAATATTGTTACATGTCCATATCAAAACAAAAACCGACGTACATATAACTATCCACGTCCATAATTGAAAGAATACGACTTGTAACCTAGAAACCGTCATGGTTAACATATACTACGTTAAATAAATAAACAAACCGCCGTCTAACTTATAAAAGACGACGCATAAACAAAAGAACGGACGTTTAAAGCATATTACATGTCAATAATTACACAGGCACAGATGTACAGATAATTATCCACGTCCCAAATTGAAGGAATACTTAGAAACCGACGTAGTTAACATATACTACGTTGAATAAATAAAGAAACTAACGTTTAAATAATAAAAGACGACACAAACACAAAAGAACAGATGTTTAAAGAATATTACATGTCAATATTCACAAAGGAAACGCCGTACATATAATTATCCACGTCCCTAATTGAAGGAATAAAGATTTGTATAAACTAGAAACCATCATGGTTAACATATACTACGTTAACTAAATAAACAAACCAACGTTTAACGATTAAAAAATGTATTATATACAAAAGAACAACCGTTTAAATCATATTACATGTCATTAATCACGGAATAACCGACGTAAAATGTATTAACCACAACATATTGGTGGAAAAAACGATGCTTATAAGATTATCCACGTCGGACTGTAGAGAAAAACGCCTTTTTAAATATATTCCACGTCCATCACTTACGAGAATCGTCGTTTAAATTATACAAAGAAGTCCCGGACAGTTTTAGACGTCGCTTTTTTCTACAAAGCAAACGTCTGAATAAATTAAAATGACACAATATTACTGATTACCGTCGTAAATAGTCCTATCCACGACTACTTTTGTTAAATGCTAACGTTACAAATAATATTGATGTCGTGTACAGGAAAAGAAACGACATGGATTATATTTTGAAGGGAGATTTTTGTAAAATAAAGAACATGGTTAATTATTCACTACATCATGAGGATTCAATTATATGACGTTGTAATTCTCTACCACGGCGGTTTCTAATACATATTGACGTGGTTGGTGCTTTAAAAGTCGCTTGTGTTACCCTCTTTGACGTATGTTTTCTCTGAGATGTCAAATGTTTTAGAATAACCGACGTGCAGAAGATCTGTCACGGCAGTTAATCGAACAGAGATGCCTTTATTTCTTCTTTACACGACGGTAGATTTTAATCGTGGAAGTATTGTTTTACAAATTCATCGGTTGGAGTACTGCAACGTCGTGTTGTAGTGAAATATACGTCGTCCGTTGTTTTGTAGGCCATCATTGATGTTTATTACACCCGATTATGATTTAATTTTTAATAAACCGACGTGTTTTCATTTTCATATGTCGATTTTAATTTTTTTACGGTCTTTTGCATTTTCTTTCCACGACGTTTGTAAAAATACGATGTTGGTTTTATTGTAGATGTCTGTTTTTCCAGTTTTTTAACTAGACCGTCTTATTTTCCACCTTTAATCCAGTATTTTAAATTTTTGATTTGTCATGCCCAAAACCTGCATAATGAAAATGTAATCAGAATTAAAATGATATACAGAGCTATTAATTAATATCATACAATTAACTGCATAACTAATGTCATACATTACAACAATCAATCAATCCATATATCTTCACGCCCATCTCTAATATTCTCACTCCCAAACTCACCCACTAGGTCATCAAATGTGTCAACATTTGGTATCCCTCTAGTAAATGGCTCACACTCAATTCTAATATCACCTAGCACATCATCACCAATAACATCATTATATTCTCTATTAGGCATTGATAACACTACCGACCAACCACGATGCATTGGGTCGTCAACATAAAATACTTGTTTGACTTGAGAAGCCATAATAAATTGGTCATTCCTATGTCCAATTTTACTCAGATCTACAAGGGTGAATCCAAGTTCGTCGACTACAAGGCCCGAAGTGTTATCTATCCAATTACACCCCAAGACTAAGATTCTAAAATTTTGGTAGTCAAGGTCCCAAATTTCTTGAATGACCATAAAAGCCTATATTGGAGACAATAGGGTTTTTATCCTTGGCGCTAGCAACTTGCATAGTATGTGCAAGTAAATAAACTCCACTATTTTGGACAGTTCGCACATCATCTTGTGCCTTGGTGTTAAATTTAACACTATTAATAAGATAGCTCCTATATGATGGCACTGCCATGCTTGGACCAGCTGCTAGCCACCTTAAATTTTCTGATACGCCATTATTCTTTTCTCCATTAAGTTCACTTTGAACCTGCAAATTAATAATATATCTTAATTCAATCTAACACATAGAAAGAAAGAAAATTAAAAGTTCAATATGTCATTCAATAACATATATACCTTAAAGCGTAGCCATTGAATGCAAGTGCTATTGTGCTTATCTTGTAGCCACTTTGTTCTCTTTCTAAATTTTGGATAAGTGGTCTTGATGTGGATCATATGTTCCCTACAATTGACACGAAAAAATCAAGCATTACGGTCCCTTATATATAAGATAAACATAAGGAATAATAATATTTAAAATAGCTACATATGAAAAATTAAACTCATACGTACTCGATATAAGGTAGGACTTCCTCCGTATTCTCCAAGACATATAGATGTGCTTGGTTCAACAAGTCCAGATCAACTAAGCTCACTGTGCAACTTGATAGTGGCTTTGAAACTCCCATCTTCTGGCTTGAAGGCACTCCAACTGTACTAACATCAGATAAATGCTCGGTACAAAACTCTACAGTTTCTTCAACTATATACTGCTCAGTAATGCAACCTTCGGGACGAGTACGATTCTGAACATACCCCTTTAGCACTTTCATATATCTTTCAAACGAATACATCCATCTAAAATATACTGGCCCACATAGACGAACTTCTCTGACAAGGTTTACTACTAGATGAACCATGATATCAAAAAATGAAGGGGGAAAGTACTTCTTAAGCAAACACAAAGTAACTACTACATCTTCTTCCAACTTATCTAGCTTGGAAACATCTACCGTCTTTGCACATATAGCATTGAAGAAGAAGCACAATCGAGTTATTGCATACCTTGCAGGCTTCTCCAAAAAAAAAAAAAAAAATTGCCACAAGAAGTAATTGTTGCATCAAGGTATGACAATCATGAGATTTAAGGCCAAGAAGTCTTGAATCTTTTTAAGATACAAGATTTTGTATATTTGAAGAATAACCTTCAGGGACCTTCATACCATAGAAAGAATTGCAAACCGCTCTCGTCTCTGCTCTTGAAAAATTCTAAGGCCCTGGAGGCAAGCGATGTTCAATAAATCTAACCAAGCAGCAATCCCATCTTTATTTTTTCCAGGGATCTCCAGCAATGTATCACAAACATTCTTCTCAATGTGCATAACATCTAGGGCATGTCTCACAGGGAGGTATTTCCAATACTCGAGATCAAAGAATTTTGATTTCTTCTTCCAACAAACTCTGTCACCATCATTCTCACCAACACTTCCCCCATTTTTCGAGCCCCATATGTAATTAATATCTTCAACCATATGCAGCACTTCTTCTCCGGTTAATGGCTCGGGAGGCATGCCATATTCAGGTTTCCCATTAAAAGATGCGCGTTGCCTCCTATATGGATGATTGATTGATAACCATTTTCTATGCCCAATGTAACAAATTTTGTGGCCATTTTTCAACCTGTGACGAGGTGTATCATCGCCGCATATTGGCCAAGCTTTATATCCTTTAATGACACAACCAGATAAGTTCCCCTAGGCAGGAAAATCATTAATTATCCACAGTAATACACCTATGAGTGTAAAGTATTCTCCTATGTGTGCATCATACACTCCTCTAATCCCATCCCACAGAGATTTGAAATCATCAATCAAAGGCTCTAAGTAGACGTCTATATCATTTTCGGGCTGTTTTGGACCGGAAATCAATAAGGTCAACATCATGAACTTCCGCTTCATGCATAGCCATGGTGGGAGATTATATGTAACTAAGATAACTGGCCAACAACTGTATCTGCTACTTAAAGAACTGTGGGGATTGAATCCATCATATGAGAGAGTCAATCTCAAGTTTCTCGACTCTTTACCAAACTCAGGCCATTTATCATCAACAGGTTTCCAAGACGGGGAATCCGCTGGATGAGACATATGACCGTCAACTGATTTTCTTGTAGCATGCCAAGTCAAACTCTTAGCTGTCTTATGTGATTGAAACATCCTTTTAAACCTTGGAATTGGAGGAAAATTCCACACCACCTTCGCTGGCACACCCTCTTTCAAGATTGAATCTTTGCTTTCCTTCCACCTTGAGATACCACAAGTAGGACAATTAGTTGAATCTTCATACTCTTTCCTATACAAAATGCAGTCATTGGGACATGCGTGGATTTTCTCATAACTCATCCCTAAAGCAGACAAAGTCTTTTTTCCCTCGTACATAGAGGAATGTAGTGTATTTCCTTATGGAAGCAATTCTCCTTGAAGTATCAATAATTTTGTAAAACAAACATCACTCATCCCATGTTTTTCTTTCAAATTATATAACTTCACCAAAGCCAACAACTTCGTGTACTTACTGCAACCATGGTACAAGGGTTGATCTCCATCCCCAATCACATTGGCAAACTCATAAGGATTAGATCCAATATACCCTAAATCATTAATTATCATCCATCCCTAATTCTTCAGAAACAAAACTGAACCTACTTTACTCATCTTCTTCCACATTTCTACTAGCATTAGTAGTCCATTCCCAAGGTTCTCCGTGCGATGTCCAAATCTTATAGCTTTGGTCAATTCCATTAAAGTATAAGTGTTCCCTTATAATTCCAACCCCAAACAATCGAATATTCCCACATTTAACACATGGACAACGAATATGAGTTGTATTTCCAAGATTTTCTACATAAAAATTCAAAAATCCTTCCACCCCTAATTCATATGCCTTCGATCTTCTATCCGCATGCATCCATGACTTATCCATCTCACACACTATAAAATCATATATATAATGAAGTGAAAAGACAAGCAATGAAACACTACTATATTCAAATAGCAGAGAACAAATTGAAAATAAAAAATAAAACAAGAATAAGACGACGGTTTTTACAATATAATCGTCGTGTAATATAAATTCAGACGACGACATCCTAGTTACCGTCGTCATTAAGCTACCCAAACCCAGAAATTTGTATTGCTTTTTGAAGAACAAAGTTCTGGGTTTTGGTAGCCTAAAGACGACGGTTAATGGAGAAATAGTCGTCTTTAGGTTACCAATTGCAAACTAAAATTCAGACGACGAGAGTAAATGAACAACCGACGTATAATAAAAATTTAGACAACGGTTTGATCCATCAACCGTCGGCGTGGTTTAAAAAAAACCGTAGTCTAAATCTCCCATCCACATTCCTTTTCCAAGAACCCATGGCCAAAAAAACATAAAAGAACCCAAATAGAGAGTAATTATTACAAGAATGCAAACATCATACATAAAAGAACCCAAATGTAGCTACCAATTAAGAACCCATAGCTACCAACGAAAACATTTATGGATTTAAGAAGCTATGCAATATCATTAAATAAAGAGATTAGGGTTTGTACTTACATGGATATTGAGAGAGAGCTGAGAGAATATAACAAATGCTTGAGAGAGAGCTCGGAGAATATACCCAATGCTTTGAGAGAGAGCGAAAACTTTAAGACAAATTTATGTTGAAGAGAGAGAATGAACTATTTTAGAGTTAAAGGGAAATTATGAAAATTTTAGATCGCGATAAAAAATTTCAAAGCACCACGTTTTTCAACGACGACGGTAAATACTTAGCTATCAACATTTAATACTCACTTACGACGACGGTGTACGCACAAAACCGACGTTGTAAACGGAAAATACGTCGACAAAAAAAGGGAACGTCGTAGTAAATTATTTTTACGTCGCCCCTTAATAAATCGACGTCTTAAATATTAAATAATTAGATGGGGTTTGGGTTTCTTGGGATTCGAACGCGCGTAATTGACCAAAATAGCGAGAGAAAACCGGCGTCGTTTCAATAAACCCTAAACCCTAAACCCTAACCCCTAAACCCTAAATTTTACAACAATTATAAAAAAATACACAAGTATGAGAAAAATGAACCGAAAATTGCTACGGACTCCTTACAACAATGCCTTCTATAATAGTAGGCTAAAATCTGGATTTCATCCTTTTGAATTTATGGCCACCAATGGATCACATAAACCTTAGGGTTATGTTATGAAAAGTATAAGGAGTATCGTGCTTTGTCTCTAAATTTTTTTGACTTTTATTATCACTTTGAAAACTAAAATTACATTTTTCAGGCCTTTACGGGCAATATATTGTCTCAATGAGTGCATAAAATTTGTTGGTTTATTTTTCAGATTTTTTTGAATATATTATGAATATTAGTAATTAAATACAATAAAAAAATATTTGTAAAATTACATTTTTTTAAAGCTTTAGGGGAGAGACAATATTTCAATGAGTGCATGGTAGTTGTCAGTTTATTTTTTGGAATTAGTTTTGAATTTATTATGAATATTAGGAATTAAATAAAATATAAAAGTCATATTAAAATGAAATGACAAATGACATAACCGACGTTGGATCCCTTTACAACAACATTAAACAACACAAAACGACGTCCTAAATTATTTTAGACTTCGAAAAGAACACAAAACGACGTTAAACAACACAAAACGACGTCCTAAATTATTTTAGACGTCGAAAAGAACACAAAACGACGTTATTACGTTGCCACGTCATCTTGTTTTGAATCACCGATGTGGGTTATTAAGTTACCACGTCATCTTGTTTTATATAACCGACGTGGATTGTATGTCTTTAAGACGTCGATATGATTGTACTAACAGACGTAGTATATCGGTACAAAATTTTTCCGTACAAGATGAAGTAAATATAAACCTGTCTGCCGCGCAAATCTCACGGCCTGGGGTTCCGGGCCGAGGGGATATGCGTTGACATGCGGTTTCCTGCTTTTGGATGCGGTGCGGTTGTGCGCGGGCGTGCCAGCACGGTCTACCGTGCGTCGAGATGTTTGAAGTGGGTGAAAGTGTTTAAGTGGTGCGCCTGTTTGGACTCGTCTTCTAATCAAACGATTGTAGCCGAGAGAGGAACAAGTCTCGGCTGTTAGGTTCACGGCCTGAACTACAAGGCCGTTGAGTGGTGGTGTTGGTGGTTTTAGGGCGGTGCTCCGGCGCGCTGCTCAATGAGCGACGGTCGTATGATATATGGGGTGAGTGAGCGAACAACAGAGATGGTGCTCCGGCGCCTTGAAAATCAAGGGTCGTATGATATATTGATGGATGGATTTTCCTTACAAACTAACACTACTCCTAGGAAAGCAAGTAAAGATATTGAAAGTGCATTACAGGAAAATATAAGTTGCTCCGTGGGAGGCTTTTGTTTGGTGTTTGAACCCTTTGAAAGTGGTCCTGAGTCTTGTATTTATAAGCAGAATTCCTGGAGGAGTAATTGAGGCTGAAAATCTGCATGGTGGAGCCTGATCAGCGCAAGTGGGTAGTCCAATCGACATTTGGGATCGTGAAGTATGGTGGTGTGACCCCCTGAATCCCTGTGAATCTCGGCCGCCGCCCTGATCGTGGGTTCTGCGCTTCTGGCCGTGGAGACGCATTTATTGCTCTAGTGGCTGGTCACCTAATCTCTCAAGCTGCAAAGAGCTTTGTGAGAATGTTGGCGTCTAATCACTCTGATTCCTGCCACCAAATCCTGACTCCAATCACTTCCCACCTTCCCTCGTGCATTAAATGCTCATTCTTGGCCAGTGGGTTTGCTGCAATAAACAGAGGCCTTGCTTCATTAAATGGAGCGTGGGACCCTGCTGTCACGTGATGATCTGACTTTAATGCTTTTGGCCGTGACCTTGTTCGATCTTGGTCTCGGCCTGTAATCGAGGCCGGGATAACCATGCCTTAGCAATTTTCCTTGTTTCTCTGGAATGCCAAGCATCCTGGCAAAACGCTGCGTTCTAACTCTGCGAGAGATACAAGGCCGAGAAGAGGGGTTCCCTCGGCCAATTCGTGGCCGTGATTTATTAGGCACAAACAAAACCGTTGTGTTTATTCCTGTTACATGTCGTTTTTAAAAATTGACGTTGATGTTATATTTCCCATTATAATAAGACTACTATTGTATACACATATGAGACGTGTAAATGAGAATGAGACGTCGGTTTTTGGGAATTAAATTAAGTTTTTATGAATTACTGTCCTTTGAATTCATTTAAAGACATAAATATCCTAAACTAAAAAAATTTCAAAAATAATTAATTAATTTTTTTGATGGTTGTTCGATTGATTACAACAAAAATATTTATGTACATTGTTAATAAATATTTATGTACATCACTTATCATTCTATAATTGCTTGTTAACGAATTCTGCCCATTCCAGCCTAACTTCGTCAATATGTTCTTGTTTATACTGAACTCGATCTTTTTTCTTTCCAAACTGAAAAATAAACGAAAAAACCGACGTGTTATAAAGATACAAACGACGATTTTAAAGCAAAAGTTGACGTAGTAAAATAAAGAAATTATATCTTAAATTTTTCCTTTTACCTTCTTCTCAAAAGCTAGGTCTGGATCATGAATTATATATCTCATGAATCGCATCACGTAATAGCCACACTCTACACTTGTTGATTGTTCATGAGTGCCTTGTAGAGTTTTCCAAATGGCTGTTTTACGTGATGAATTTTTGTTTACATGAGAGTTAAACATTTTCATTGACCTGTTTCAAGAAAACAAAGAGTGTTAATGACAAAATGAAAAATCTAAATAAAAAATAGTAACCGTCGTGGTAAATCAGTGAAGACGATGGATTTTTTTTTAAAATGACGTGGTATTTTATTTCAAACGGCGGCATAAAACTACCGTTGTTGTGTAACATTATAACGTCAGTAACCAGGAAAAACGTCGTATAACAAAAAATTGAACATAAAAAATTAAAACTTCCTTAAATAAAACTCAAATGACGTGATAGTTCAATTGAGACGACATTTTCAAGAAAATATTGACGTAATAAATCCTTTCAAACGTCGGTAATAAATTACCATCGTTGTATTTTCATTATAACATTGGTATTATAAAAACCCGTCGTATAATTCAAATGCGGTAAAGGAAAAAAATCTTAGATTGGAATAAATCAACTTACGTATTCACTATACTTCTCATGTCGTCGTCAACAGAGCGGTTTGACAGTGAATTCATGTAATAGGCAGTCTCCTTAAATGGTCTCACAATTAACAACACCCAATGACCCATACACATAATGATCCATATAGGTTAAATAGTACAAAGAAAAATATTACAAGGAAAATACTTTAAATAGTTAAGGGGACTAACCCTGGATTATAAGGAACCAAGAAAATTTGATCCCCATCTGCGTTTTTGAGGCGGTCAGACAGTTGTTTTGTTCAGTAAGATAGAGATTCAAATTGAGCAGTGACTTGTCCAGGGTCGACAAGGACAACAAGGTTTACCATATTTGCCATTTTTAAATAGTCAAATAGGTACCTAAATATATGAAATTCAATTAAATGATATTTTAATTTAAAAGAAAGGGAAATGTAAAACAAAATATAGGATTTCTAGAATTACCTCATGTATACTGCAATCACTGTGGCTCCAATCTCAACCATGGAGGCAAACTGTAAAACATCTTCATTCAAGATGAAGGTTTCATGCTCAATGCCAAACACTTCCCCTAGAATGTGAACTTTCACAGTCTCGTTAGCAGGCTGCAACTTGGTTTGGGCAAATTGGCACATGGCTAACAAAGGAGGTGGCATGTCTAGCTTTGAGAGACCCTATTACAAGAAATAAATAAAGAAATATAAGTTAGTTTGTATATCAAGTAAAATAAACGACTCTAACTAAACCAACCAAACCGACGTGGTATATAATATAAACGACGGTTTCTAGAACATACTGACGGAGGAAAGGTTATAGACGATGGTAAAGACATAACCGTCGTTGTATAAATGTTCTAACGTCACTACACTATAGAAAGGTCGTCTAATTAAAATGCAGTGAATGCTTTAATGAAATAGATGACGGTTTATAAAATGCAAAACAAGTAAAGCGTCATGGTATTTCACTGACAATGACGGTTCTTGGAAGAAACAGATGTATTATGGTTTTCAGACGTGGTAAAGAGATACCGTCGTTGTTTTAAATTGTAACGTTAGATATTTAAAAGAACGACGTCTATTTAAAATTTAAAAAACAGAAAAAGAAAGTATCAGAGATTTTACCAATTCATCTTGCTGTTTTTCAGCAGTATCAGCATCAAGCTTTGGATCTTCTTCCCCCAAAACTAGAGGTCTGACATTTGTGGCTCCAGAGCAGCTTGCCTTGTTAGACATTGGATTTTTTGGGCTTTGTTCTTGAGGCTGTAAAGGAATTGGGGTAATTGGTGTTTTGAGCATGTTGGGATCAAAATTAGGAATTTGTTGACGGAATTGTGCCAACATAATTTCCCTTTCTGCTTTGACTGCTTCCAAAACACATTCCCTTGACCTAGCCTCCATCCTCAACGTCTCTTCTCTGACTGCCTCCGTAAGACTTTCCTTCAATTTGTCAGCAAATTTTACTCTATGTTGTCTCGGCAAATTGAAGAATTGAGTTGGGGAAACGCCAGCTCCAACTCCTCTGACTCTCCCATCATGCTCGGGGGTTCACAAAGCCATAGTCAAAATATCATTTCTCCCGAAGACAGTCAGAGTGCCCTCGGAGACTTGTTTTTGCAACTCATCCTAAAAGAGAGAGAGAGAGAGAGAGAGAGAGAGAGAGAGAGAGAGAGAGAGAGAATGTTAGACATTGAACAGATTGTAAAACAGATAAATCAACTGATGTAATATTTCAGTTACAACAACGGGTTTTTTTAACAAACTGACGTAGTATTGATTTCACACGTCGGTAGTAAAATACCGTCGTTGTGTAACAATTCCATCGTCGGTAGAAAAAACCCGTCGTATATTCAAAAGCTATAAACAGATAAATAGACCATAAATCAAAAACCTGTACCATCGTAGTACTTTAATTAAGACGACAGACTGTTGAAAAAACTGACGTAGTACATAATTACAAACGGCGGCATAAAATTACCCGTCGTTGTATACGCATTCTAACGTCTAGATGAGATAAAACCGTCATAAATTTTAATGAAGAAGTGAAAAAACTTAATAGAAATATGCATTCTTTTCCAAAAATTGTGCACCACAAATTTCAGTGAAATAGATAGAGAGAGGGAGAGTGTGTGCATGAGTAAACAGAAAGTATGAAACGAAGTTACCTAGGTGGGTTGCGTCCCACCAAGCGCTTTATTTAACATTTATGCAAGACGGAGGGCAGAATCTAAGGCTCCACAAAGTCCACCGAATCCATGACTCCTGAGGGGCCTTCCAAGTAAAGTTCCAATTGATTCCCATTGAATGGACCCGTCCATCTTGATCTTAATTTACCTGGAAAAAGTTTCAAATGTGAGTTATAAAGTGAAACTCTCATACCCGGTGTGAACTCCTTCCGCTGAATCATTTTACCTTGATAGAGCCTGGTCCTTTCCTTATAGATCTTCGCATTCTCATAAGCTTCATTTTGGAGCTCATCATATTCACTCACTTGCATCTTCCAATCCAAAGCATCAATTTTAAAACATTCAAAAGAATTTGAAGGATTGGACATAGAATCAAACACTTTAAATTCCACAGTTTCGCCTAGGACTGTCATAGTGAGCTTGACATCCTTCACTTCAATTATTGTATTGGTCGTAGACATGAATGGGCGTCCCAGCAGAATAGGCAAGTCTCGATCATGCAAAGGTGCATTCTCCATATCTAAAATCATAAAATCAGTAGGAATTATTAATTTATCAACTTGGACTAATACGTCCTCTACAATGCCTATTGGATATTTAATTGAACGGTCTGCAAGCTGTAGAGACATCGTAGTCAGTTTTAAATCACCCAAACCTAACTGAAAAAAATAGAATAGGGCATTAAATTAATACTAGCTCCTAAATCAAGCATGGCCTTTTCTATTTTTGTATCATCAACAGTAATATTTATAGTAAAACTCCCTGGATCCTTGAGCTTGGGTGGAAGCTTCCTTTGTAGCACTGCGCTTACTTTTTTCTGAAATGATCACCTTTTCATGAGGTTCATACTTACGCTTGTAAGTATTTAACTCCTTAAAGAAATTTGGAAATGCTGGCATCAAGCAATGGTAAGTTCACATTTACCTTAGATAAAATATCATAAATGTCAGAAAAAGACTTATCCAGTTTGCTTTTATTCAGGCAACTTGGAAAAGGAACTGGCAGAACTGGCAGAACATAGGGCTTTGGAGCATTGTGAAAATAATGAGTGGCATATGCTTTCTTTTTAGTCTCAAACGGGATAGGCCCACTTGGTGTAGTTGGCTTCACTAGGGCTAGTTGCACAGTAATGGCCGTGACAATTGGTGGCCTCCTTGAAGGCTCCTCCATCTCAATTTCCTCTTCTGCATCATGAATACACTCATCAGTAACTTCATGATTAATTGTATTGTCAATTATCTTACCAGAACGAAGTACTGTGACTGCTTTTACTTGCTCAGGTTGTATTGGAAATTTTCCAGGAATATGGGTTTGGACAGCATTTGACAATTGTCCCACCTGAACTTCTAGTTTTCCAACGGATGCTGCAATATTTTGTAATGTTGCTTCATGCCAAACTATTAAGAATCATGTTGTTCCATCTTTGAATCTATTTTTTGTATAAAAGCTAACATAGTCTCTCCCAAAGAAGACTTCACATGTGGGTTAGATTGACTAGGCATATTAGCATTAGCATTATTTTACATGAAAAAATAGGATGATCCCTCCAACACGGGTTATAAGTATTTGAAAAAGGATCGTTCCTAGGCCTCGGGTTGTAGGATTTCATCATATTATCTTGTTCTTGCACATATTCAGGAAATTCACTATTAGAAGGACATGAATGAAAATTATGACCAACACGATTACAAATTGAACAAACCTCAACTGGTTTAGGAGTGGTGTGCTTGGACATCATAGCATCCATCTTCCTGTTGAGGGCGGCAATTTGTCGTGCCATGTCATCATTATGCCTCAATTCATAGAGGCTTTTTGCCTTGCTTCTAGTATCTCTCTACTGTGAATTTGATCCCAATATCTCATAAATGTCATATGCCTCTTGGGGTGTCTTTTTAAACATAGCTCCACTTGCAGCATTATCTATCATAGTTTGACAAGAAAGATTTACTCCATCATAAGAATATTGTATTTGATTTTCTAAAGAATAATTATGGTGGGGGCACTGCATTAAAAGCATCTTAAATCTATCCCATGCTTCATGGAATGGCTCTCCATCGGCTTGCTGAAAATTTGGAATTTGCCTCCTCAAGTTGGTTGTCATGGCATGAGAGTAAAAATTTTCAACAAATTTGTTGTAAATTGAAGTCTAGTAAATGAGTGATCCAAGAGGCAAAGACATTAGCCACCTTTTCGCCTTATCCTTCAGGGTGTAAGGAAAACATCTCATCCTCAATTGGTCTTCAGTAATGGAACCTAAAGGAAAAGTCTGAATGGTAGCATAGTAATCTTTTATAAAAGTTAGTGCATTTTCAGAAGATAAACCATGAAATTCAGGAAGCATAGAAAAATGTAAATTTTTAAGCTCATAACTCATGGCCTCCCCATTATCTCAGTTTCTTTGCTTAAACACTTATGTGTGTGTATGGGCACTGGCGGACCCAGAATTTTTTTAGCGGAGGTGCAATATTGACTAAGTATGAAAAATAGTTTTTCGGAATAATCTTTTTCTCAAGATAATTTTTGGCGGCTTTTGTTCCTTACACATCAAATAATAAAACTTGATTTTATGGGATTTTAGTATGAAGTATATATTGACTTAATGAGCCATCATTTTTAGCCTAAATCATATTTTGCACTAAAACTGAATTTTCATATTTTGATTTGGTGGGAATTTGATTTTATAGTATTTTTATTTGAATCCAAATGGGGGGTACTTCCTTATTTACATTGTAAACTTAAGTAAATAGAGTAATATAAAAATAAATAAAAGTAAAAGGACAGAGACATTTACTTGTGTGTATTTGTGTATTTAGCCTTTATGAGTGTGTATGTATATGCTCGTGATTATAAACCAATACAAGAATAATACATGAACAAATGACGATATTTGGTTGTGTGTTTCAAAATCCAAATAATGAAAAAAATCATATATATATTCTTTATGTGAGTTTAAAAATTGTAATTTTTTTTAAAAAAACTTTCAAATGACACTACTACAAAAATGGAAAAAGACGACCAGAAAAAGACGACGGCATAACATAAAACCGTCGTTGTATTTAAATCGACGACGGTATTAAAAAAAACCGTCGTGGATAAGTGATTTACTGTTCAATATTTTTAAAAGACGACGCATACAAATAAAAAACCGTCGTTTTTAAAAAAGGATTTCTTCAGAGTTAAAATCTGACCAAAAAACAACGACAGCAGGTATGAATACACTGACGTAGAAAATAAAGACGACAGTTCACCAAAAAACCTGCCGTGTTAACTCCTAACTAAACACGACCAACTGTTCTTAATCCACGTCGTATAATATAGTGGAATCAACGTCTGTATACTACGACGGTGCATTCTCTGTAAACCGCCGACTTATTATTTTGGAGTATACTACGACGGTACCTACAACACTACTGTCGTTTTTATTTACCACGTCCTAAGTTCAAATTACCGTCGTATTTTTTCAATTTATACGTCTGCCCTCTCTGTAAACCGCCATCTTATGTTTATAGCTTTTTAAAATTAATTAATTTTTCTTTTATTTTGGTAATATCTTTCTTAACACAAAACAAAATTTAATTCTCAATCCTCAACAACATTTTCATCTTAAAAGGCAAATCTCTTCGTGTTAAATATTTACACAATATATGAACACAAATTTGGCAAATACATCGTGGCAAATATATGTTCAACTGTTTCTTCCTCTCATATGCAAGCTGGGCCCTCTCCTTCCTCTTGTTCTCAAGCTCCTGCACAGCCTCGATTCCTGAAAATCAAAATCAAAATCAACAAAGTGTGAACCCTCACTCCTCGATTCCTGGTTACATTGTAGTCCCCTTTTCCACAGTGATCAACTTCAAAACTCCTGTGTAGCAAGGTGGAACCAGCCTTAGAACCTGTTGTGGGTTGTGCCTTTGGGGTGAGGCTGGGAGTGGGCTTGAGGTTCAGAATGAATAGACACCACCTACTCATTCTGAACCTCAAGCCCACTCCCAGCTACAGCCACCACCTGAGTCCGTCTCTGCGAGCATCAGGAACACCCATGCGGGTTCTCAAGCTGGTTTCACCCTTGCTACACAGGAGGATGTAGCAAACCCATGCTTGGTCTTGTGAGGAATCATTCTGCAACCCTAATTGAAAACTGAGAGTTAAAAAACGCGTGAAAAAATCATATTTAAACAAATTATCGAAGTACAACGTCGGTTCTAATTTACATAGCGACGTCATATTTTAATAATCAACGTCAGTTTAGATAAACAAGCGCCGTTATAACTACATCGGAAATCCAAAAGTCATTTGACGCGTATTAAAAATAGAACGACGTCGTTTTCAGAAACCCCAAGTAACCACGTCGATTTTGTAAAATACACGGTCGTTCTATTTCTAAGTACAACGTCCGTTAAAATAAAAAAAGCGCCGTCATAATTGCATCGGAAATCCAAAAGTCATTTGGCGCGTATTAAAAAGAGAACGACGTCGTTTTCAGAACACCAAAGTAACCACGTCGGTTTATTAAAATACACAGTCGTTCAATTTATAAGTACAACGTCTGTTCATAGGAACAAAGCGCCGTCATAACCCCATCGGAATTCCAAAAGTCTTTCGTCAGTTGTGATAACCACGTCCGTTATGAATTATATACCGTCGTTATAACTAAATAATACGGCGGTATCCATAACTCTATTGTCGCATAATTGTGTTAACCACGACGGTTTGTTAAATTAACGACGTACAAATTTTATGCGATTATTCGTCTATCATTACCAGAATGAACTCTGTTCCTCATCATAATCGAACCAGAATGAACAAAGGCAATGTTTTAGAAGTGGATGATGTGCCAATTACTCTCACAAGGAGTTTGAGGGCAAGAAGCTTGTCTCAGCCGCCAAGGAAGGTCTCAAGCTTGATGAGAGTGAAGACGAGGCAAAGAAGAAGGAAGAGTTGAAGGAGAAGTTTGAGGGACTCTGCAAGGTTGTGAAGGATGTTTTGGGTGACAGAGTGGAGATGTTTTGGGTGACACCGTGCTGGACTGCCAACATGGAAAGAATCATGAAGGCTCAGGCCTTGAGGGATAACAGAGCGGCTGGGTACATGTCGAGCAAGAAGACCATGGAGATCAAAAAACTCCTCGATTCCATTTTCATCAAAATCAACTGTTTCTTCAAAACTCCTGTGTAGCAAGGGTGGAACCAGACTTAGAACTTGTTGTGGGTTGTGCCCTCGTATGCCTTCAAACGGGCAAGTGCGGCTGCAAACCCATGCAGGTTCTAAGGCTGGTTCCACCCTTGCTACACTGAAAAATGAAAGCGAGGTGAGACAGAGAGGTGATGTGCCTCCAGAGAGGTGAGAAAAAGTTGAAACCCTAATTGAAAAATGAAGACGACAGAAAGACAGAAAACCCATTATTTATAAACAAATCTTTTATACCACGTCGGTTGTTTTACATTATAGACGTTTATATATAACATACACGTCATTTAAATTTTAAAATAAGGTCGTATAAATTATTTAACAACGACGTTATAATTTTTTGGAAAATTAATTTATTGTGTAATAAAAACGACGTGGAATTAATTTTTCACGTCGGTATGAGTAATTAAAACGACGTGGTATTATTGAATATAAGGTCGTTGGGTAAATTGGAAAATGACGATTCATCTTTTTTGAAAAAACATTCGTCGTGTAATTCGTTTTAAAAACGTCGTTTCATTAAAACATACCGTCGTGTAAAATAACATTATAGGGCAGTGTTAACAATAGCGCCGTATAATGTGTCATACTAGGGCGCATACTACTAATAGCGTCGTCTTTATGAAACGGTTTTTTATTATTTTAAACTTTTCGCCTTCCTGACCCATACTTGCACTGTTTCCAAACCCGAGAAAAACTTTCAAGCTTCTCTCATTTTGCATTCTCCAAGAACTGTTTCAAACTTTCAAGCTTATCTCCTCTTCGTCTTCATCTCTGAACTGAAACACCAAACTCCAGAAGAAAGCTTTCATCGCAAGCAAAGGGTAAGCATTTCTGAAAGGATTTTTGTTCCTGTTTTGCATGCGCATATCATTTTCGTTTTTTTAAATCTTTTTACATTTTTTCTTTCCAAGTTTGATAAAATTTGCAGACAAAGACGAAAAGTTTCCAAGTTTGAACACTACTCTGGTTCTTTTACTTCAACTAAATAAGACGACGGTGGCTTGTTATTTACGTGGTTAGATATATAGACCACGACGGTTCGCCAGTCACCCTAGCGTCGTGTGAAAGTGTTCTTCGTTGTTTTTTAAAATGAGATCCTTTTTTTGTTTTTGATTTTTAAGGATATATTCATCGCATGTTTGATTTCTCTGAACAATGGTTTTTGTTTCGAAAATCTTTTTAATTATTTTTCTGCTGAAAATATTTTACGTTGTTCCTAATGTTTTTGTGGTATAGACGACGGTATATTAATATTTACGTCGTTTTATTTTAATACCACGGCGATTTTTATTATTAACGTCGTTGTAATATTTAATACTCTCTTTTTTGATTATATCATAAGACGTCGGTTGTTTATTATTGACGTCGTCGTAATATTGTATCACGTCGGTTATTAATTACCGTCGTTTAAATTTATTATTACGTCGTTTGTTTTGTTCTTACGTCATTTGAAATATTATAATACGTCGTAGTTTATAAATAATCGTCGTGGTTTTTCTTAATTTCACTGATAAATTTTCACTTGCAGGTTTAATTTGTCTGTAACCATGGTTTCTCAATCCCAAAGTAAGGAGTCTGGCTTGAAAAAAAATGAATCCTCGAAGAGGGAGCTTAGTGTTGTGAATCCTCAAACCAAGTCCTCGAAGAAGATGAAGTTTGTTTCATCTTCTAAGACAGAACCAGGCAGCACGGCAACTATTTCTGAGGAGCCAAAGTCAGGTCGGGGTATGAGCACAATGCCCCGTGTTGTGCAGAGAAAAATTCAGAAAATCAAGCCTGTTGTTGAGTACAATGAAGAAGGGAAACCATATGGCCGTGCACATAATGAGATGCAGTCCTACATTGGTGTGTTGGCACGCTCCAGAGTCCCACTTGTGGACAAGAAATGGGTTCAAATATCCAAGGATATAAAAGAGCAGATTTGGGAAGCCGTTGACATGGCTTTTGTGGTTGGTAAAGGGGGCAAGCAAATGGTGCTATCTTCTGCCGCCAAGAAATGGAAGGATTTCAAGTCTACACTAACGAGGTTTCATATCCTTCCATTCATCAAGGAGCAGGATAGATTAAGACAGCCCCCTGAAACATACAAATTCTTAGAGAAAGCTCAATGGGATGCCTTTGTAGCTTCAAGGTTGTCTGAAAAATTTGGGGCTGTGCATGAAGAACAATCACAGAGGAGGGAGAAACTCGAGTACAATCATCGATTGTCTCGAAAAGGATATGTTGGTTTTAAGGAGGACTTGAAGGAAATCATGCCTGGGGTAGATATTGATCGATCTACCTTATGGAAAAAAGCAAGAGAAGACAAACATGGTAACATCCCGGATCCAAAGACTGCAGAGAAAGCAAAATTAATTGTAAGCCTACTCACTCTGTTTTAAAATTTTTATTACGTCTGCTGTTATATTTTTGCGTCGTGTGAAAAGTTTTACTACGTCGAAATATTTTAAAACGCGTCGTTAAAGGTCTGAATCTGGAATCCATGCTCTGTTTTTTGTAATTATATCATAAGACGTCGGTGGTTTATTATTGACGTCGTTTAATAAATTAATAACGTCGGTATTTAGTTAGCGTCGTCTGAAATACTATATTACGTCGATTGTTATGTTATTGAGTCGTGCGAAATATTATTATATTACGTCGATTTTTTATAAATAACCGTCGTTTGTTTTCTTATTCTGACTTTTTATTATGTCTTTTTGTTAGGATGATTTGCAAAAGCAAGTCTCTGAAGGCACTCTTTCTCTGTCAGGAACCAATGATGTTTTGACAATGGCTTTGGGTCCCGAGCATCCAGGAAGAGTTAGAGGGGTAGGGGCTGGGGTTTCCCCTAAGCAATACTTCAATTTACCTAGACAACAGAAGGTAAAGTTTGCCGATCAATTGAAGGAAAGTGTAAGACTTGTCCTTCAAGAAGAGACTTTGAAAATGGAGGCTAGATCAAGGGAAGAGAGTTTAAAGATGGAGGCTAGGACCAAGCAATTGGTAGAAGCTGAGAGGGAAAATTTGCTGAGTCAGCTTTCCAAACTCATCCCCAATTTTGATCAAAGCATGCTGAAACTGAATACAATGTCCCAAATCCAAGGGCAAAGTCCTAAAAATCCAATGTCGGACAAAGCAAGCTGCTCAGGGGCACTTGATGTTAGAGCCCTTCAATTTGAGGAGGATACTGCCAAGAATGGGGAAAAGCAGGAAGAAATGGTAACGTTTTTGAACTTTGAATTCTCTGTTTCTCTGTTTATATTTACCGTCGTGTTAAAGTTATACCACGACGCTCTTGTATTAAACCGCCTTCTGTTAACGTTTACCATGACGGTGAATTTATTTGTTTTTAATTTTTGTACAATGTCATTTATATATTTCTTTATTTCTTAAAACAGAAATCCGAGGAAGAAGAAAAGACAGTAGAAGGAAAGATACTTGAGATAGTTGAACAGGTAAATTCTCATAACTTAGCCTTTTTCATTTTTTTTTTCAATTCTCATTACCGTCGTAATTCTTTATTTAACGTCGTTTAATGAATTTTACACGTCTGTAATTATTACATACCGTCGTCTGTTGTTGAGTACCACGACGGTTTATTTTAATTTTTTACTTTTTGTACAATGTCATATATATTTCTTTATTACTTAAAACAGCAATCTGGCGATGTAGAAAAGATAGTAGAAAATATAGAGGAAAAGAAAGATGAAATGGTAAATTCTCATGACTTTGCCTTTTTAATTTGTTTTTCAATTTTCAGACGTCTATATTTTCTTTAAACCGTCGTTTGTTTTAAATTTCCACGGCAGTTTTTATTTAATTGAATGATTAAATTGTTGTACAAGTTTACATAACGTCGTAGTATATGATTGCCGTCGTGTAATTAAATATAGACGTCTGTAATTATGTAATAACGTCGTTTGTTTTTCAGTACCACGACGGTTTAATTTAATTTTACTTTTTCATTTTTTTTTACTTTTTGTACAATGTATTATATATATTTCTTTATTTCTTATAACAGAAATCTGGGGATGTAGAAAAGATTGAAGAAAAGAAAGATGAAAAGGTAAGTTCTCATAACTTTGCCTTTTTCATTTGTTTTATTTTCTTTAAACCGTCGTTTGTTTAAAATTTCCACGCCATTTTTTATTTAGTTGAATGTTTAAATTGTTGTAAAATCTTTCTTATATATATATATATATATATATATCTCTTTATTTATTATAACAGCAATCCAGTGTTGGAGAAGAGAAAATTGAAAAGGTAAATTCATTAATTATGAATTTCGCATTTGAATTAGACGTCGGTTTTATTTCAACGTCGTAATAAGTATTCATTACGACGGTATTTTTTTACCGTCGTGTAACTCATTTTAAGACGACGTTTATTATTTAAAACGTCGTTGTTATTTATTTACCACGTCACTTTATGTTGCTTTATTTGTTCAAACAGAGTACTGAAGTACCAAATTATTCAAAGCTGGAGTTGCCATCTTCTTTACAATCCCTTCGTAGTTATGTTGAATCGACACTAAAGCCTCAAGAGAAGGCTATGTCCTTTACTATTGAGAAGGAGGTGTTTGGCATAGATCGTAACACCTTCGTCTTGCATGAAGATATTACCCAATTTGCTGGTATGGAAGAAATTGGGGCTACTGTCGTTGCAGTATATATGAGGTTTGTCCTTATCAAATATTCATTTGACACTCTCCTTTATGTTTAAAAAAAAAACACTCATGGTTTCAATTCATATATTTAGGTGCCTATTTGATCATCTGAAAGCTGCAAATATGGTGAATATGGTTGGCTTTATCGACCCTGCTGCAGTTAGTGCCGACGCTGGTTCATTAACTGACAGATCACGTCTCGTAGCCAATCGACTTCAAAAAACAGATGGTGAACAGATTTTCCTGATGCCTTACAATCCAGGGTTAGTCTCCAAACAAAAAACAGGATTTTGTTTGTATGATGCTCTGCATATAAAACTATATTTAACCTTTATATTTATTTTGTGCAGCCGTCATTGGGTCTTGATCATTGTGAGAGCAAAGAAGGAGACCGTCTATTTTCTGGATCCACTGCCTGGAAATCGTGTTGTGGATGAGGACGGGAAAAACATAGTGAACTCTGCTCTAAAAATGTATAATACACACATAGGCAGAGTAGGCCGTAAAACACCTCTTTGGAAAACTCTGCCCGGCACTCCAAAGCAACCAAGCAGTGTAGAATGTGGGTATTATGTCATGCGCTTTATGAGAGACATCATAAAGGATACTTCCCTGGATTTTGAGAGGACGGTAAGAAGAAAATTTTCAGATTTATTTTTTATGTCGGTTTTTATATTATCAACGACGGTAGATTAAAAATACCGTCGTTGAATATATATCCTACGTCGGTAAATGAATAATAGCGTCGTCGGTGATATTAATCTTTGTTTATGGACTGCAGTTTGCCAAAGGAAAGAATCAAGCGCCATACCCCCAAGCTGCCATTGACGAAGTTAGGAAAGAATGGGCAGAGTTTGTGTGTGTTCATATGGAGTAGAGGAATTTTAGCATACTTAAACATTTTTATAAAATGTACAAATTTTTTTAGAATTAGACAAGTTTTTGTACAAAATTGGTTAGAATTAGCAAGTTTTTGTTGACGTCAACGTCCCTGTAAATTTGTTGAGGTTTTCATGTTGTTAAAAACCCAAGATCATGCTGAAACAAATTTGTTGAGGTTTTCATGTTGTGAAAAACCATAGTTTCTTCAAAAAGACGTTGCAGACACATAACAACGTCACATTTTTTAAAAAGCGACGTAAAAGGTTGTTCAAACGACCCTCTTGGTTCTATAGACGACGTTGTTTTCTTCATATTAGACTGCGAGAAGTAAGAGTTTTGGTCGTGGAAAATGGTTTGTACGTCGTTTTATGTGTAAAAATGGCCATGGTTTATAATTTAAACGACGTTTTGTTTTAAAATTAAGTCGTTTATAATAATTTAAAACGTCGTTAATTTATTAACGCCGACGTGGTTTGTGGGTTTTATTAATAATATTTTATTCCATTTAACTCAAATATTCATAATAAATTTAAAATAAATCCAAAAAATGCAACGTCAACTCCTATGAAGTCATTGTGATATTTTCTTCCCCCTTAAGCTTTAAAAAATTAAGTTTGAGTTATACAAATTTAAAATTACCACCAAAAAGAAAAATGTTTTCATGAGTCACAACATCACTTATACTTTAATGGTTTAGGGTTTAGGGTTTAGGGGGATAAAGGTTTATTTTTGGGGTTTAGGGTTTATGGTTAATATATATTAGGCCCTAAAACCATAAATCCTTTTCTACAATTATTTAAACATATATATATATATATATATAATTTAGGGTTTATATTTTATGGTTTAGGGTTTAGGGTTTAGGGTTTAGGGTTTAGGGTATGGATGTCATATTTAACGACGGTTTTTTTTGTTTTCCGTCGATGATTTACGAAGAGCGCATTTCTAAACCGTGGTTTGTTTAAAATGACGTTGTACACAAATAACAACGTCATATTTTTTAAAAACGCGACGTAAATGGTTGTTCAAACGACGCTATTAATTATATAGACGACGTTGTTTGATTGACATTAGACGGCGAGATGTTAAGATATTAGGTCGTGGAAAATTGTTTGTACGTCGTTTTAGTTGTAAAAATGGCCATGGTTTGAACTCTAAACGACGTTTGTTGTTAAATTTAAGTCGTTTATATTAGTTAAAACGTCGTTAATTTATTAACGACGACGTGGTTTGTGGGTTTTATTAATAATATTTTATTCTATTTAATTCGAAATATTCATAATAAATTTAAAATAAATCCAAAAAATGCAACATCAACTCCTATGAAGTCATTGCAATATTTTCTTCCCCCTTAAGCTTTAAAAAATTAAGTTTGAGTTATACAAATTTAAAATTACCACCAAAAATTAAAATGTTATCATGAGTCACAACTCACTTATACTTTAATGGTTTAGGGTTTAGGGTTTAGGGTTTATATAAATTTAGAAAAGGGATTAGGGTTTAGGGTTTAGGGTTTTATGGACGAGATATTTTAGGCCATAAAACCCTAATCCCTTTTGAAAAATTATTTGTAAAAACAATATATATAATTTAGGTTTTATTTATTAGGGTTTAGGGCATATTTCTTTATGTTGAACTTTTAACAACGGTAGTTTGGTTTTGTGTCGTAAGTATATTTACAACGACGTTATTTTTAAAATAAGCGTCATGTTTAGGGTGAACCTTTAACGACGATTATGTTTTTGTTTCCGTCGATGTTTTTTAAAAAGCGCGCTTTCTAAAAATTTCAGCTCGACCTAAAATTTTCAGATTTCGCTCTAACTCTTATACAAGTTGACCATAGTCTGTGTCCTAAAACATTTCGCTCCGCTCTCTCACTTCAAAGTTAGTCTCTCCGTCGAATCCAAGTTGGCCAAGTTTACAACTCCGTCGAATCCAAGTTGGCCATAAGCTGTGAGCTCTGCCTACCTGTAAGTGCAAACCCTAATCTCATGCTTGTAAATTCATTGAATGATATTCAGTTTTGTGGTAAAGGGTTTTGTGATTTTTTAATGTTGTCGACGGTATGGGTTAATGGATTTAATGTTTAATGTTTTCATGAATCGGGTTTAGGGTTTAATCTTGTCGGATCTTTTAATACTCTCTGTTATTATGAATCGGGAATGGATTTAATGTTTTCATGCGTAGTATATGTTGGTTTCGTGCTTAGTATTAATGTATATGTTGTGTTCTTAATACCCTACATAAAAATTAATGTATATGTTGTGTTCTGAATATATTCTAGGTTCTTGAAAATAAACTGGGATTTCGAAATCCTTTTTATGCATACGACGACGGTTTTTTTAACAAACCGTCGTCTATAAAAATATACCACGACGCTTGTTTTAACTACCGTCGTGGTTCAAGTTCGCTGGCGTCTGTTTCTGTCTAGCATTAGACGACGTTTTTTTAAAACCCGTCGTATATAAATGTGTAATACGTCTGTTGTTGTTTAAAAACCGTCGTCTGTATACTATATTATTTGCTATTAAAACCTTATATAATCTGCTATAGTGATAGTCATTGCTTGTCTTTTCACCTTATTATAGATAATAGGATATAGTGTCCAAGATGGATAAGTCATGGATGCACTCGGATAGAAGATCGAAGGCATATGAGTTAGGGGTGGAAGCATTTTTGCAATTTTCTGTGGAAAATCTTCTAACTACAACGCATATCCGTTGTCCATGTGTTAAATGTGCGAATTTGAAATTGTTTGGGGTTGGAATTATAAGGGATCACTTATACTTTAATGGAGTTGACCAAAGCTATAAGAATTGGACATTTCATGGAGAACCTTGGGAACCAATTGCAACTAGTAATGCTAGTAGAAATGTTGAAGAAGATGATGACCATAGTAGGTACAGTTTTGTGTCTGAAGAAATAGAGATGGATGATAATGATTTTGGTGATTTTGGATCGGATCCTTATGAGTTTGCTAATGTGATTGGGGATGGAGATCAACCATTGTACCCTGGTTGTAGAAAGTACACCAAGTTATCGGCATTAGTGAAGTTGTATAATTTGAAGGCAAAACATGGGATGAGTGATGTATGTTTTACAGAATTATTGATACTTCAGGGCGAGTTGCTTCCAGAAGGAAATACAATACCGGCCTCTATGTATGAGGCAAAAAAGACTCTGTGTGCATTGGGGCTGAGTTATGAGAAAATCCACGCATGCCCCAATGATTGCATCTTGTATAGGAAGGAGTATGAAGATTCAACTAATTGTCCTACTTGTGGTATCTCAAGGTGGAAGGAAACCAAAGATGGATTCTTGAAAGAGGGTGTGGCAGCGAAGGTGTTGTGGTATTTTCCTCCAATTCCAAGGTTTAAAAGGATGTTTCAATCACATGAGACAGCTAAGAATTTGACTTGGCATGCTGCTAGAAAATCAATTGATGGTCAGATGTCTCATCCGGCGGATTCCCCGTCTTGGAAACTTCTTGATGATAAATGGCCCGAGTTTGGTAATGAGCCGAGAAACTTGAGATTGGCTCTTTCATCTGATGGATTCAATCCCCACAGTTCTCTAAGTAGCAGATATAGTTGCTGGCCAGTTATCTTAGTTACATATAATCTCCCACCATGGCTGTGCATGAAACGAAAGTTCATGAAGTTGACTTTATTGATTTCCGGTCCTAAACAACCCGGAAATGATATAGACGTCTACTTGGAGCCTTTGATTGATGATTTAAAATCTTTGTGGGATGGGATTAGAGGAGTGTATGATGCACACATAGGAGAATATTTTACACTCAGAGCTGCATTACTGTGGACCATTAATGATTTTCCCGCCTATGGAAACTTATCTGGTTGTGTTGTTAAAGGATATAAAGCTTGTCCAATATGCGGCGATGATACACCTAGTCACAGGTTGAAAAATGGCCACAAAATTTGTTACATTGGGCATAGAAAATGGTTACCAATTAATCATCCATATAGGAGGCAACGTGCAGCTTTTAATGGGAAACCTGAATATGGCACGGCTCTGGAGCCATTAACGGGAGAAGAAGTGCTGCAAATGGTTGAAGATATTAATTACATATGGGGATCGAAAAAAGGGGGAGGTGGAGGTGAAAATGATGGTGACAGAGTTTGTTGGAAGAAGAAGTCAAAATTCTTTGATCTTGAGTATTGGAAATACCTTCCAGTGAGGCATGTCCTCGATGTTATGCACATTGAGAAGAATGTTTGTGATAGTATCATTGGTACATTGCTGGAGATCCCTGGAAAAAATAAAGATGGGATTGCTGCTCGGTTAGATTTATTGAACATGGGGGTCAAAACTGATTTGCAACCCGAGTATGGAGAAAGAAGTACTCGTTTGCCTCCAGGGCCTTGGAATTTGTCAAGAGCAGAGAAGAGAGCGGTTTGCAATTCTTTCTATGGTATGAAGGTCCCTGAAGGTTATTCTTCAAATATAAAAAATCTTGTATCTTTACAAGATTCAAGACTTCTTGGCCTTAAATCACATGATTGTCATACCTTAATGCAACAATTGCTCCCTGTGGCAATTCGTTCTGTTTTGGAGAAGCCTGCAAGGTATGCAATAACTCGTTTGTGCTTCTTCTTCAATGCTATATGTGCAAAGACGGTTTATGTTTCCAAGCTAGATAAGTTGGAAGAAGATGTAGTAGTTACTTTGTGTTTGCTTGAAAAATACTTTCCACCTTCATTCTTCGATATCATGGTTCATCTAGTAGTACATCTTGTCAGAGAAGTTCGTCTATGTGGGCCAGTTTATTGTAGATGGATGTATCCGTTCGAAAGATATATGAAAGTTCTAAAGGGGTATGTTCAGAACCGTACTCATCCCGAAGGTTGCATTGCGGAGCGTTATATAGCTGAAGAAGCTGTAGAATTTTGCACTGAACATTTATCTGATATTAGTACAATTGGAGTGCCATCAAGTCAGAAGATAGGAGTTTCAAAGCCATTATCAGGTTGCACAGTGAGCTTAGTTGATCGGGACCTGTTGAACCAAGCACATCTATATGTCTTGGAGAATACGGAGGAAGTTCTACCTTATATCGAGTATGAGTTTTATTCCTTAAGTTTCCATTTTAAATTATTCCTTATGTTTATCTTATATGTTTGGGATCGTAATGCTTGAATTTTTCGTGTCATGTAGGGAACATATGATCCACATCAAGGCCGCTTATCCAAAATTTAGAAAGAGAACAAAGTGGCTGCAAGATAAGCACAATAGCACTTTTATTCAATGGCTACACTTCAAGGTATATGTTATTCAATAACATATTGGACTTTTAATTTTCTTCTTTCTATGTTAGATTGAATTAAGATATGATTAATTTGCAGGTTCAAAGTGAACTTGATGAGGGAGGCAATCATGGGATATCAGAAAATTTAAGGTGGCTAGCAGCTGGTCCAAACATGGCAGTGCCGTTATATAGGAGCTATCTTATTAAAGGTGTTAAATTTAACATCAAGGCACAAGATGATGTGCGGACAGTTCAAAATAGTGGAGTTTATTTACTTGCACATACCATGCAAGTTGCTAGTGCCAAGGATAAAAACCCAATTCTCTCAAATATGGGTTTTTATGGTGTCATTCAAGAAATTTGGGACCTTGACTACCAAAAGTTTACAATCCCAGTCTTTAGGTGTGATTGGATAGATAGTACTTCCGGCCTTGTAGTCGACGAACTTGGATTTACCCTTGTAGATTTGAGTAAAATTGGACATAGGAATGACCAATTTGTTTTGGCTTCTCAAGTCAAACAAGTATTTTTTGTTGACGACCCGATGCATCATGGTTGGTCGGTAGTGTTATCAGCACCTAATAGAGAATATAATGATGATGTTATTGGTGATGATGTCTTAGGTGATGTGAGAATTGAGTGTGAGCCATTTACTAGAGGGATGCCAAATGTTGACACATTTGATGAACTAGTGGGTGAGTTTGGGAGTCAAAATATTCGAGATGGGTGTGAAGATATATGGATTGAATGATGCTCTTGTAATTTATGAAATTATTTATGCCCTAAACAGCACTACTGTATGACATTAATTTTGTAATAAATTGTAATGTGTTTTCTTCACTTTCATTATGCAGGTTTTGGACACAAAACAATCAGTACATAAAATACTGGTTCAGTATTATAAAACGACGGTCCTTATAAAACTGTGAAAAACAGACGTCTGTTGTCATAAAATTCTCAATAAAAAACGACGTTTTGGATCATTCAACGACGGCATTGAATTTACCGACGTCTAAAAGCGAACTAAAAGTGAAAAAAGTCGACGTTATTGTGAAACAGTTATTAACGATATCACGTCGGAGAAGGATAAAGAGCCGACATGTAATTACAAATAACATGACTTCAGTACAATAATACCGACGTCTAAAAGGATAGATATCGAACCTGAACGTTACAAAAGACGACGTCTTGGATGGATTAGACGACTATTATTTTACTAAAGACGACGTATAAATAGAGAAACACAGCTGTCTTTTACATTATCACGACGTTGTATATCACATACTACGTCGATAATAGAAATAAATATGTCGTAAGTCATGAGCCTATCATATTTTCCACGTCGGTTATATAAATATATACGACGTAGTATACATTAATAACGTCATATTTTATTAATTTAAAGACGTAGTATATATATACACACGACTGTGTTTGTATAAAATAGGTCGTCTGTGTTTGTAAAGGACGTTGTTTGGTACAACAACGACGGTGATTTGCCCCTAACCGCTATTTCCACGTCAATATTAATGGAAGAAACGAAGTGGCAATACTATTGCACGACGGTTGTATAAATATATTGGACGTCGTATGATTTAATAACGTCATATTTTATTTATTTAAAGACGTATTGTATTATTTTACACGACGATTGTTGTATAAAATAGGTCGTCTATTCTACTCCCAGGACAATTTTTGGTTCATTTTTAGTGTACAGACGTCGGTTTTTCTTTGTAAATGACGTTGTTTATTACAACAACGACGGTGATTTACCCTAACCGCTATTTCCACGTCAATATTAATGGAAAAAACGAAGTGGCAATACAATTGCACGACGGTTATATAAATATATTGGACGTCGTATAATTTAATAACGTCATATTTTATTTATTTAAGGACGTATTGTATTATTTTACACGACGGTTGTTGTTTACAATAGGTCGTCTATTCTACTCCCAGGACAATTTTTGGTTCATTTTTAGTGTACAGACGTCGGGTTTTCTTTGTAAATGACGTTGTTTGGTATAACAACGACGGTGATTAACCCTAACCGCTATTTCCACGTCAATATTAATGGAAAAAACGAAGTGGCAATACAATTGCACGACGGTTATATAAATATATTGGACGTCGTATAATTTAATAACGTCATATTGTATTTATTTAAGGACGTATTGTATTATTTTACACGACGGCTGTTGTTTACAATAGGTCGTCTATTCTACTCCCAGGACAATTTTTGGTTCATTTTTAGTGTACAGACGTCGGTTTTTCTTTGTAAATGACGTTGTTTGGTACAACAACGACGGTGATTTACACTAACCGCTATTTCCACGTCAATATTAATGGAAAAAACGAAGTGGTAATACAATTGCACGACGGTTATAAAAATATATTAGACGTTGTATAATTTTATAACGTCATATTTTATTTATTTAAAGACGTATTGTATAATTTTACACGACGTATGTTGTATAAAATATGTCGTCTATGCTTCTCCCGGACAATTTTTTGGTTCATTTTTCAGTATACAGACGTCGGTTGTTTTTTGTTAATGACGTGGTTTGTAATACCTACGACGGTGATTTCGCGTCGTGGTTTTACTTTGGAAAAGACGTCGCTCGATTTGACGACGGTTTGAAAACCAAATTCACGACGGTGAATTCCCGTCGTCTTTTGCATTTTTTGTAGTAGTTTGAGTGTAGAATTTGAAATCATGAGTGCTTTGGTATGAATCATGCACGAATCGGTGTTAAATTAATATTAAAAATAAAAAATTAACTTTCTACTTTTAATATAAATATTATCAAACTCCCCAAAAAGGAGGTTGGTTTGACGGTTGATGAGTCTTCCTTTGAGGTTAAAGGTTCAATTCTCCTTAATGGCCTAAGTTATTATTAAATTTATTTAAAGTTCAAAGAGGCACTACCACATACATTGTTGGCTCACCGGAGACGGTGGCCGGCTGGAATTTGTCACTGAAAAAGTGGCTGGCCACCAGGAAGTGGCTAGCTAGCCGGAAATAGTCATCAAACAGGTGGCATCCAAGATTGACTTTTAATGAAT